>JAGQAX010000006.1:41864768-42202268 GCA_019142605.1 Cephalopholis sonnerati | reverse complement strand
CTCTATCTGAACCCATGATACATTGGAAGGCTCAGCAAACCAGAAAAAGGCTGATCTAAGCTGGGCTGCCCTAAAATACCATAAAAGGTTAGGGAAGCTGGAGTCCCCCTGTCATATGGCAGATATAGTAGCATTAAGCGTAGTCTTGATCGTCTTTTGCTCCATATGAAGTTGGTGAAAGTTTTCCTCATGCTGGAGAAAAAGCCTGGTGGGGGTGTAAGAGGAATTGATTGGAATAAATATAAAAATTTTGGGAGGATACTCATTTTAATAATATTGATTCTACCAATTATTGTCAAAGGGAGGGGCATCCACCTATCCAAGCTATCATTTACCTGAGCAATAATGGGATCATAGTTGCATGGGATTATATTTTTAATTTGAGGTGTAATAGTAATCCCTAAATATTTGAACCCATCCTTAGCTACTGAGAAAGGATGCTGGATTGTTGGATTATTTCTTTCTTGTTTATTGAGAAAAGTATTGATGATTTAGACTGATTGACTTTGGAACCTGAAAATGTTCCAGATTGATGGATCAGACCAACTAGGGCAGGTATTGAATTCCTCAAGTCTGAAAAATATAATAATATGTCATCAGCAAATAACGAAATCTGATGTTCTTGGTCTGAGATATGAATCCCCTTTATCTCTGGATGATTTCTGATTGATATTGCCAAGGGTTCAAGAATCATAACAAATAACAATGGGGACAGTGGACAACCCTGACACGTGCCCCTCGACAAACTGAAAGACTCTGAAGTCACATTATTTGTAATAAACTCAGCTGATGGTTCACAGTAAAGTAGTTTCATCCACCGACAAAACTTAGGGCCACATCTATAATGACAGAGTACATTAAATAAATAAGGCCATTCGACTCTGTCGAATGCCTTTTCTGCATCCAGTGACAGAATGCAAGTATCCTTTTCATCACTCTTCTCATGTATAATATTCAATCCTCGCCGAAAGGCCTGTCTGTTTTTTACAAATCCATTTTGATCATTGTTAATGATCACTGGTAGGTGTTCATCTAATCTTAATGCTAAAACCTTTGCCAAAATTTTAGCATCAGTGTTAATTAAGGAAATTGGCCTATACGATTCACATTTAGTTTGTGGTTTATCTGGTTTAGGTATAAGTGTAATCAGTGCTTTTCTTAGTGATAGGGGAAGGATGCCGTTTTCCAATGATTCTTCAAACATATTTATAAGGGGTTGTACTAATTTCTCTTTGAAGGCTTTAAATATGTCAATAGGTAGACCATCCTGTCCAGCTGTTTTCCCATTTTTCATAGTCGATATAGCCTCCAGCACTTCTACAGACAATGAGGAATCTAGCTGCTTTCTGGCTTCATCGGAGAAACTAGGGATTTGAATATTATCTAAAAAGGTAGTTTGATGACTGGTATCCCCAGTGGCTTCTGAACTATATAATGTTTGAAAGAAATTAGCAAAGGTTCTATTAATTTCCACTGGATCTGACGATAAAGTCCCTGAAACTGTTAAAATACTATTGATGGCCTTGCTCGATTGCAGTTTCTTGATTTGCCAAGCCAACAGTTTGCCAGATTTTTCCCCCTGTTCATAAAATGTTTGTTTTAAGTGGATTAAGCTATTTTCAGCTTTTGAAAGTGATAGTTCATTATATTGCGCTCGTAGGAGAAGTAATTCCTGCTGGTGGGGTTCTATGTTTGAGTTTCTTTCTCTGGTTTCCTAATTTTGTCCTAAAGTAATTGTAATTTTAAATTATCTTTGTTGGTAATAGAGCTCGTGTAGCTAATCATTTGTCCTCTTAGGTAGGCCTTAAAGGCTTCCCATCTTACAGAGGTAGTTGTTTCATTTGTATTTGTATTAAAAAATTCGTCAATACTGGTCCCGACAAACTTCATGAATTTTGTATCATGTAACCATTTTGGATGCAGCCTCCATCTATAAGGACCTTTAATGAGTTTGGGCACATTGTATGTCAACTTAACTGGACCACGATCTAAGATCACAATGGATTCATACGTAACATCATATATCTGCGGAAATAAATTATTTGAAACCAAGAAATAGTCTATACGCGAGTACGATTTTGTTGATGGTGAAAAGCAGGAGAATTCTGATTTGTTTGGGTATTTTCTCCTCCATGGGTCACACAAGTCTAAGTCTTGCATAAAATTATGCAAAGTCTTCCTACACTGAGTGTTATCCATACCCTTAAGTAGGGCTGGGTGATATGGCCTAAAAAAAATCTCCGATTTAAACATAAAATTATGTGACCCTTTTTTGACAAAACATTTACACAAGTTTTGCTATTCAGTATATTTCCTCTATTGAGGTTGATAAAGTGCAAACATAACTTTCTGTTACCTTAACATGTTTTGCATAATAAAAAGGTGCCTGTGGTATACAAAAACTATTTGGTCACTATTTTGATTCCCTGACTCATGTAAACAAAATTAAACATCTGCATCAACAGCATCAAATAGTAGCGTGCCATTGTAAACAACTGTGAAAATGTAACTTTTCAGTAAGCTTTTCTAGTTTCAAACTGACAGTGACACAATGCAAAACATAAAATGCATGTGACCTTGTTTTGATTGGGCACCATATCTCTTGCAATATACATCACGACTGCATCCGTGATCGCTTTCCACCGGGCCCCTTTCTTATCATACGGGATACAGTTTGTAAATGTTTCCAAGGCGGCGGCGCTGGGGCTGCCACAGTCTTGTGCATTTCGTACGGAGCAATATCTCTCCCACTCAGCAGCATGCCTCTGTTTGAGGTGCTGCAGTAAACTGGTAGTACTGCTGCCTTTGGTTGCAATAGCCTTTAAACACACTTTGCAGTGGGGTGTTGTTTGTTCTGTGTCTCACGCCACAAAACCAAACTAATTCCTCATAACTGAAGACACACATTCGCTATCATGTTGTTTGTGTATCAAGCGCGCAGCGGGATGGGGGAGCTCACTCCGAACTACGGGAGCCCAGCGGGGAGCGTCGGTGGCGGATGTTAAAGAGAAACTCGATTTTCACTAAAACAAATCGACCTAAACTACAAATTCCAATGAATCGATAAAATCGATTTATTGCCCAGCCCTACCCTTAAGTCTATCAAGGTTTATCGACAGGGTTGTATTAAAGTCTCCTCCAACGAGAAAATAGCCTGGCATTTGAGCTAAAAGTAGAAACAAGTCTTCAAAAAATGTATCAGAGAGTTATCAGAGTTATCAGAATTTGGTCCATACAGATTTACAAGATTCATATTCACATCAGTAATCAAACCTCGAAGGATTAAATACCTGCCTGCCCCATCAGGTATAACCTTTGAAACTTTAAATGGAATAGATTTGTGGATTAAAGTTATTACCCCCCTTGCGTTAGATGCATATGATGCTGAAGAGACCTGACCTGTCCACCTTCTTTGTATTTTCAGTAGGTCACTAGATAGTAGGTGGGTTTCTTGTAAAAAGGCAATAGATGCTTTCAATTGCTTAAGTCTATATATAACCTGTTTCAGTTTAGCTATTTTACCTAACCCCCTTACATTCCAGGATATGAGTATTATCTGTGTTTCATTCATCATATGTAACCATAGTCTGTTCTCTAAAGCTTAAGACCATACCCAAAACAAACTTAAACAGAAACAAGAAGACAACAATGAATGATTAAGTTATTAACATATTTCCATAGTGTGGCTCATGAACGCCATCAGCTTGAACATTACAGCGCTTCCCCCCTGATGTAGAAGACACAACAGTGGACCCGACTGATCCTACTAAGAAGAGCAAGTCCCATGCAAGCATACCAACTAAATAACAACTAACGGTGCTTCCTTCACACAAACAGCTCTACAAAATAAATTTAGGAAATCAACTCAACTAGTGTGTTGTCTTAACATACACTGCTGTCATATGTTTTAACTAAAACAAAATATCTCTGCTCCGAATGGGTAAATTAGGCTTACAACGAAAAAACTCTGTCAATGCTGTAATCTAACATTTTCTAGGTGTGTTACCCAACACATAACATTATTACTTACAAATAGGGATTCCATATATGTTACCTAGCAGAGATTCATTCCAGTCACTCAGTTTATCTTTTGTTAAATGGCTTCTTCTTATCCGCTTGTCTCTTTGTGGGCTTCAATAAGTCTCTCCACTTCTTCTGAAGTGCTGCAGGTCATCGTCTGTCCTCCATGCCTGATGGTCAGTTTTGCCGGGTATCTGAACCTGTATTCAATGTTCAGCTCCTGTGTTTTTTCACACCTTCAAACTGCCACCGTTGTCTGCGCACCTCCATGGAGAAATCTGGAAAAAACATCACTTTGTGTTGTTGGTACATCACCGTTTTCTTCTCTCTGGCGGCATCCATCACTCTTTGCCGGTCACGAAAGTTCAGGAACTTCACGATTAGCACAAGGGGGAATCTCTGTTCAGAGGTTGGCAGCCTGCCAATTTGGTGCACTTGTTCAATAATCACCGGACCCACAGCGAATCTCCAAACACTTCAGGTAGCCACTCTTCCAAAAACTTCACAGCGTCTGTCCCCTCTGCCTTTTCTGGGAGGTTTACTAAACGTAGGTTACTTCTCCTGTATCGATCTTCCAAGTCGTCCAGCCTGGCGCTGAGCGTCTCCACCTGTGTCTCCAGGGTCTGCACCATTTTCTGCATGTCCCCGACGCTATCTTCTGTGTTGCTTATTCGGTGCTCAGCCTCAGATAACCTGCCCGCAAAGTTTATGTCTTGAATAGCGGACAGCTTTTCATTTCCGAGATCGCCCTCATCAACTCGCTTCCTTCATTGTTAGCTTTAGCTTCTGCTGTTGCCTGCGTACATGGCTGCAGCATGCTAGCTTCTTCAGGCTTTTCTCCCTGTCTGTCTTGAAGTTTTTTTGTTGTTGTCTTTCGGTTGGCCATTTACGTTGTCCTCGTGTCGTCTCAGACTCTTTGTATATCTGGTTGACATTATTTCTGAGTAGTGAGTGATTAAATACAGGATTTTGGCTGTTTGCTCCAAGTGCAAAATACCAGACTTATCCTTTAATGTAGCGAGTGGGACATTTTACAAAATAAACTTACCAGCGCTTTCTGTTGGACTAATATTTATATATCTATCATATGGCTGGGAAAGGTGGCTTAAAAATAACATTGCGATATATTCAGGATATATCATGATACACAATATATATCTCTATATTTTGATATTTCCTCTCAAATACTGTACCACTAAAATACAGAATTATTAAATGAATTACAGGTACAATAAATTTAAATAAAGTACTGCTATAATAAAGATGGATAAAATGCTGTTGTAATAAAGTTAACTGAGGAATTGTTATAATTAAATAAATCAAAGCAAAACAACTTTTATTTTGAAGTGTCGTCTCGAGCTGGAAGTAATGATGTTTCTGCTGTGAACTTGAAGCTTCCAGTCAACAGTTAGATGTTGGCAGAGTGTTTAACGGTTGCTGCTGTGTCTTTAACCATGAGGATTTATTCACTATAAGCTGAAAACACACTAACAGCTTGCCAGTTCATATATAAATAGCATTTGCAAGTCCCAGTGGTGCTCCATGGTTGCAAAATGCAACTAAATAGTGGCAGTCTGGAGCCCTACAGATGAGAAACATGCCTTACCTGTTCACACTATCGCTAAAGACAAAGATCTGGAGAGGCTGAGGAGTGTGTGTGACTTATCACGTTTGTGAGACATTCTTTTCGTGTGTGTGTGTGTGTCTATGAGTAGAAAAGAGCCAGAAGAAAGCAAGAGAACCAAAACGCAGAAATGCCAGTGGTTTAAAAAAACAACACAACAATTTATACTCAACATCCCACTTGGAACAAGCCACAAGCCACAGTCATTTAAACACAAGCTAAACAGTTGTCACTAACATACCTTTCAGTTTTTCTGGCCAAATTGGCTACTAGTTACTGCTCACTAATGTGGATGCGTGCTTTATGCTAACATTGGCTGATGAATGAGAGGCTATAGTCACGCAGCGGACTCTCGTTCCCTGGTTTAGAAGGTGAGTGTGCTGTGACTGTGTGTGCTGCAGGCTTAGCTGCTGAAGAGAGCCTGTTGCTGCACAGCAGCTTGTGCATCCGCTCAGGGGTCGTGTACGTTACTGTGCTGCGGGGTTAGCTGCTAAGGAGAGTCTGTAGCTGTGCAGTGGCTCGTTCTTTGGCTAGGTATTTTTTTATCCACCACTCTTTCACCACAGCCCTCCTAATTCACAGCGAAATCGAAGTGGCTCCAAACACCAAACATGTAGGTTATCAGAGTATGTCCTATTTCTAGTCTGATAATGGCGTTACTAACCATCTTACAATAGCCCCTTTTCCACCACAGGAACTTTTTTCATTTACCCGGGTAATTGAAAGGCCTCCATGCGTTTCCACCGAAATTACCCGGGTAAATAAAGTTCCCCCTACCCCCAAATTCCCCTGAAAAAAGATCCTGGTAGCGGGGTAGGACTTTTCAGGTTACCCGGAACTTTGAGGGGCGGAGCTGTGTGCTGAAGAACGCTGATTGGTGGAACACACGCAGCGTTCCGCACTTCCGCGTCGGTGTGGCTGCTAACTTTCTACAAATAAACATTTCTACCGTAGTATTGATAAGCGCTAACAGTATCGGTTCTTTTAACGGCACATTTTGGTTTAATTCATTATCATCCTGCAGCCTCTCCTCTGCGCTCTGTGCCGGCGCTGAACACACACACACACACGGCTACACGCCACGGTAAGCAGTGAGCAGCTGATCGGCGGCCGCAAAAAAATGACTCGAGCTGACGGCAGCTGGAATTAAACCTTAGCGAGTAAGAAGCCAATAATTTATCAGTACATGTATTCAGCAAGCATCAACATGTAAACATGTAGACAGCGATATTCAATATGCTCCGTCCACAGTCTCTCATCCACCGACAGTTGTGTCTTACACACTGATTTAGACAACACGCTAGTTCGGCTAACAGCGAATTGTTACTAATAAGCTCAAATGACAGCTGTCTGTGTGTAGACTGACTTAGTTTGACTCTTATCTTAAAATACTTTTAACTTAGCTGCTGGTTGAGACAAACAGCCTGTCCTCTCTCTACCAGCACTAATGTTATGTTACCAGCCAACAAGCTGGCGCAGGGCACACGCTGAATCATCTACGTCATCAGCCTGATTTGAATAAATTTTCCGGAACTTTGAGGTGTGGTGGAAATGCAAACCACACAGATTACCAGGAACTCTTTTACCCAGGTAAATAAGTTCCTGGTAATAAAAGTTCCTGGGAATGTTGGTGGAAAAGGGGCTAATGAGTCAGCTTACAATGAGTCAGCATAGCTGCCTCCCAGTTTGTCTCACAAGAGTAGAATGTTTAAGCTGTAGATTTTAATTTTCAAAGTGCAATTAATTAATTAATTAATTAAACGTATTGTTCGGTTCGTAATACATACCAAACCCAGTTTGTGTGTGTGTGTATGTGTGTGTGTGTGTGTGTGTGTGTGTGTGTGTGTGTGTGTGTGTGTCCCAACACACCCTGACAGCCCAGTGTAATTCGCCAGAGGCAGAAGCTGTGCTGCTTAGAGACGGACTGCTGGTGTCCTTCTGAAATCAGACAAACAAAAATGGCTGTCATAACTGGATTAAACATTTGCTAGATTAAACACACATCTTCTTCTCTGTACAGCATTTGATACATTTATTTATTTATTCAATGTTTATTTGTATAGGGACAAGTATGTAGCATACATAAATGCCACACACTACAGCCTTTGTAGCCTAAGCTAATTTGCAATGCCCATCCTTAGCTGGCCCTTAAAATACAAACGACTCAGCAACAAGAACACAAATAACAGCGCAAAGTAATAAAAATACAGGCAGAACAATACAAGACACAAACTACAATACATAGTTAGCACCACAGAATAGGAAGCACCAAATAATTCATGACTCTTCAAAAGCTTTTTCAGTTTGAGTTTAAAGTGTTTGAAATCAGGATCCAATTTGATTTCTGTACATAACAAATTCCACATGTTAATTCCACTGACAGAGAAAGCTGTTTTGTCCAATTGAGGATTTACATAGGGGAACCTTACAGTTCCCACTGGCTGCTCCATGTGTTACTGAGCCTGAAGCTCTACATGGAACCACAGGGTCACTGAGCACCTGGGGAGCCTGATTATGTAGGCATTTATGGATGAGTTTGAAATTGACAAAATTAATGAAATTAGTTACAGTGTTTAATAACATAATAAAATATGAAAATTACAGAAATGGTTTATTGTCATAATTAATCATAACTATTAAGAGTATAAAGTATCATAAAAATGTCTGCAGGTTGGATCTTGTTTTCATACAAAGAATACGGTGCATTTGAGCTTTAATGATGATGTCATACTCACAAACTTGGGGGGAGGGACTGTGAGGTTGAGGCTGGACAGACTGACTTCCTGACCACTCTGTGCACAGGCCACCAGCCGCAGAGCTACATAAAACCCCTGAGAGAGAAGACACAGAATGATACATTAAGTCTTCCTCTACCTGAGATATCTAACACTGATTTAGCAGCCCAGCTCTTGACATACAACTCTTGTCATATACTATTCCTATTATTGAGAAATGAGAAAAAAATATATAGGCAAAATATACAATATTTACATGTAACAGAAATAAAAAACATTCTCTGCCTGTACAGGTTATTGTTATAATTATAACTGAGTTCCTCTTCAACTTGTGAAGTTTTGATTTCAATTTGTCAATTTGTCATCAAGTGTTTTTGCATACTTGCATCCAATGTGATTTTCACTTTTCTTTGTGAATACATTCAGCACATCATCAAAGACAGAGCACTGGATGAGAAGTCATCTGCTCCCTACCTGTTTGTCCAGATAGCCTTTTCCATCAGGATCGGCCAAATCCCAGATCTGAAACAGAAGACAGCACAAACACACAGCATTTAAGATACAGTGGTGGAAAAAAGTTTTCGGACACCCTTAAAATTTTACACAGTCTCAAATATTATCATGAAATATTTGTGGAAAAATCTTTTTTGTGTTTCAAAAGGTATGGCTGCATTAGACAGACACAAACAGATACAAATGATATTTTTTTTGTTTATTGTTTACAAGAAAAACTAACAAAACTAAATTCTTGACAGTTTCAATATGTCAGTTCTCAAGATTGTCGGTATCAAAGTCAACAAATAACAGAGAATGTGCTCAAAACTGAACAAAAAATAAATAAACCATCACATCATCAAATTAATATTTAGTAGTCCTGCCATTAGCACGCAGTAGAGCTCTAATCCTGGCTGGCATGTTCCCCACGAGCCTTCCACACTGTTGAGGGGTAATCTTGTCCCATTCTTCGTGAATTACTGCTTTAAATTCTTCTAAATTCTTTGGTTTATGCTTTGAAACAGACCTTTTGATAATCCACCACAGATTTTCAGTGGGGCTCATGTCCAGGGATTGAGCTGGCCACTCTAAGACCTGGATACTGTGCTCCTGCAGCCAAGTTCTACTGGCCCTGGATGTGTGGCAAGGGGCATTCTCTTGTTGAAACATCCAGTTTTGACCTCGACGGAACAGTGCACGTGCAGAAGGGAGCGTTTGGGTTTCGAGAATGGCACAATACTTGGCAGAGTTCAATGTGCCATCACAGACAGTGAGATGACCAACACCAGCAGCACTCATGCATCCCCAAACCACGATACTGCCTCCACCATGCTTGACAGTGGCCTTCTGCGTACCCTCACATTAGCAGGAGGAAGATAAAGCTGGAAACTGGACTCATCTGACCACAGAATCTTCTTCCAATTCCTTGCTGTCCAGTTCTTGTGTGCTTGGGCCCAACAACGCCGGGCTAACCTCTGTCTCTCATTAATCAGGGGCTTCTTGACAGCCTTGTAGGACCTTAAGCCATGATCTAAAAGTCGGCCACGTACAGTGCGGGTGGAACACTGGACACCAGTTTGGTTTGACCACTGCTGCTGAAGCTCCTGTGATGTCGTTCGGCGGTTTTCCCTGCACATGCGGATCAGGATGTGGTCATTTCTTGCTGAAGAAACCCTTGGACAGCCAGATCTTGGTTTGTCTTCCAAGCTGTTGGTGTATCCAACTGCTGAAGGACTCAGCTGCACTTCCTGGCTATCTGGCGGCAGCTGTACCCTTCCTGGCTGAGAATCTGTATCTTCAGGCGTGTTTCCTGCGTTACGTTCCTTTTTTTAGCCATTTTTGTCTCTGAAGAACTTCCAAATGTGCTGGCTTTATATAGACATGAAGCACAGCAACAAAAATTGTGTCTTTTAATAAAAAGCACGACCTTCATTAGTGGATCACTGGTACCAAAATGACCCAATACTCAAAATTTCTTATGTATTTTTATGGAACCAATCGATTTTAAGTTCTTAATGGCTTTTTAAGGATTTGTTTAGTAATTTGGCTGTGACTGTACTAAAAGAAATTGCACTTGAAGACCTAAGACTGATTCTTGATGCAGTATTTCACAAATGCACGGGGTGTCCGAAAACTTTTTTCCACCACTGTACATTGAGATCTACTCTTATTTCTCCCTGTTGTACATGCTTAATATATGGAAATCATTTGTATGTGTTTTTTTATCTTAACATACACCTCTTTTCTCTTTCTATTAAAACATTATAATATTTTGATGAAGGCAGAAAAACAACCACCTTACGTTTACGGCCTTCATCAATCTTACCAAAGCACTCAACTCTGTGAACTGTTAGGCCCTCTGGACAATCCTGTTGAAGTGTGGATGTCCAGAAAAGTACATTAGGATTCTGATGCTCCTTTATTATGACATGTCAGCGACAGCGCACTGTAATGGCAGTGAGACCGAACATTTCACGGTAGAAACTGGTGTAAAACAAGGATGGATAACTACCCCCCACCCTTTTAACACTTTTCATTGCAGCCATTCTCCACCTAATCGGTCACAGTGTAGCCCCTGCTGTTGCGATCATCTGTAGAACAGACAAGCCGCTTGACTTAAACTGTTACGTGGCCAAGCTCAAGATCTTTCACACATCTATCGTGGACCTGCAATATGCACATGATTAAAAACAGCTCAGCACTAACTTTTAAAAGTAGTCACCAGGCTGGCAACCAGGTATTAGCTTTTGGTTGCCAAAACTGAAAATACGGTTACCATTTTTAGTCATCTTATATTTTGAGTAATTAAGATACTATGCAGTTATCTGCAGACATTTTAATAATGAAAATGTGACCAAATCTTTATTACAGCAACTGCACAACATTTCTTGTAGTTTGTGCTTTATCTGACACTTAATAGAATTTGAATCGTGGGTGCAACTTTAATGCTTTATCGATGTCTCTAAAACAGATCAGCCTGTGTGCACCCAAGAATTTGGACCAAAGTACTTTCAGCATTATCTGGTTCTGGTTCAGATTGTCATGGCAATATTTAAATATCAATTAAGTAACTTTTTTTTTTTTTTTTTTTTTTGGAATGCATGTTTTGCTGTTTGCTGTCCCTATTCTTTATACACTGAACAAAAATATAAACGCAACACTTTTGTTTTTGCTCCCATTTTTCATGAGCTGAACTCAAAGAACATTTTTTTTTATATACACAAAAGACCATTTCTCTCAAATATTGTTACAAATCTGTCTAAATCTGTGTTAGTGAGCACTTCTCCTTTGCCAAGATAATCCATCCCACCTCACAGGTGTGGCATATCAAGATGCTGATTAGACAGCATGAATATTGCACAGGTGTGCCTTAGGCTGGCCACAATAAAAGGCCACTCTGAAATGTGCAGTTTTGCTTTACTGGGGGGGTCTGGGGGGGTCAGAAAACCAGTCAGTATCTGGTGTGACCACCATTTGCCTCACGCAGTGCAACACATCTCCTTCGCATAGAGTTGATCAGGTTGTTGATTGTGGCCTGTGGAATGTTGGTCCACTCCTCTTCAATAGCTGTGCGAAATTGCTGGATATTGGCAGGAACTGGAACACGCTGTCGTATACGCCAATCCAGAGCATTCCAAACATGCTCAATGGGTGACATGTCCGGTGAGTATGCTGGCCATGCAAGAACTGGGATGTTCTCAGCTTCCAGGAATTATGTACAGATCCTTGCAACATAGGGCCGTGCATTATCATGCTGCAACATGAGGTGATGTTCGTGGATGAATGGCATGACAATGGGCCTCAGGATCTCGTCACGGTATCTCTGTGCATTCAAAATGCCATCAATAAAATGCACCTGTGTTCGCTGTCCATAACATATGCCTGCCCATACCATAACCCCACCGCCACCATGGGCCACTCGATCCACTCGATCCACAACGTTGATATCAGCAAACCACTCACCCACACGATGCCACACACGCTGTCTGCCATCTGCCCTGAACAGTGAAAACCAGGATTCATCCATGAAGAGAACACCTCTCCAACGTGCCAGACGCCATCAAATGTGAGCATTTGCCCACTCAAGTCGCTTACGACGACAAACTGCAGTCAGGTCGAGACCGCGATGAGGACAACGAGCATGCAGATGAGCTTCCCTGAGACGGTTTCTGACAGTTTGTGCAGAAATTCTTTGGTTATGCAAACCGATTGTTGCAGCAGCTGTCCGAGTGGCTGGTCTCAGACGATCTTGGAGGTGAACATGCTGGATGTGGAGGTCCTGGGCCGGTGTGGTTACAAGTGGTCTGCGGTTGTGAGGCCGGTTGGATGTACTGCCAAATTGTCTGAAACGCCTGTGGCATTGTGCTGTGTGATAAAACTGAACATTTTAGAGTGTTCTTTTATTGTGGCCAGCCTAAGGCACACCTATGCAATAATCATGCTGTCTAATCAGCATCTTGATATGCCACACCTGTGAGGTGGGATGGATTATCTCGGCAAAGGAGAAGTGCTCACTAACACAGATTTAGACAGATTTGTGAACAATATTTGAGAGAAATGGTCTTTTGTGTATATAAAAAAAAGTCAGCTCATGAAAAATG
This sequence comes from Cephalopholis sonnerati, assembly GCA_019142605.1. NCBI lineage: Eukaryota > Metazoa > Chordata > Actinopteri > Perciformes > Serranidae > Cephalopholis > Cephalopholis sonnerati. Next base: position 42,189,294 of record JAGQAX010000006.1, on the reverse strand, counting down.
GGAGCAAAAACAAAAGTGTTGCATTTATATTTTTGTTCAGTGTATGTAAAAGCAGTTGACACTGATGGCAACAAAATGCCAAAATTGGTAGCCAATTTCTCAAAATGGTTGCTAATGGCAAACGCAACTCTCGAGCCCTGGACAACACCCACACACAAAAAAAGATATCCCAGTTTAAAAGTTTGAACAAGGTACGGCGGTTTGTTCAAAGCGACAGCAATGTTAATGTCATATGCCGCGTTCAGACCAAACGCGATGGAGGCGATGAACGCCACAAGTTTCCACTCAAAATCAATGTAAATCACGCGATGACACGCGATGGACGCTTCATCGCTTCATCGCGTGTGTCGCTTGAAGTTGAAAAATTTGAACTTTTCAAGCGACATCGCGTGACGCTGTGCCGCGACATCCAATCAGCGTTGATCTCCAACACGTCACCGACGTAGTCACGTCAGACGCTCATTTAAAAAATGGAGGAGAAGATTATCGTTGCTGTGTGCGGCTTCCCGGAGTTGTATGACACAATGTCGTACTTCTACCGGGATCGCAACAAGAAGGATGCTGCCTGGCAGAAGGTCAGCGAGGAGATACAGCTTCCCGGTAAGTTGTGAATATTTAGCTTGTTTACAGCTAGTGATCAAGCGACGCGATACTCGCGATTTCATCGCCTCCATCGCGTTTGGTCTGAACGCGGCATCAAGTGATCAAGCGACGCGATACTCGCGTTACAGGCGATTTCATCGCCTCCATTGCGTTTGGTCTGAACGCGGGGATACAGTTAATGAGTGTGCAACAACATTTTTTGCCAACACAAGACATCAAACAAAAGCCAGAGACATTATCTTATTAAATTGCCGTAAGCTGTAAAGGCACGACCTCTCAGCAGAAGGCAGAAGATAATGTTATCTCAGCTGCCTGTGTCTCACTCAGACTCACCTTAGGGCTGGTTCCACAGAGCAGTATAAAATAGAGAAGTGCTCACTCTGCAACTAAATCTGGGCACTGAAACATCACCAGAAGTACTCTACAGACTGACCGGAAAAAACCCCAATAATAATACTTAAAGAATCTCAGTCAATTGACCGCTGTCTGACTGACAGTCAATTCCTTCACTTTCAGGAGGCAGCCCTGGTTTGGGTTCAAACCTAGTAAGGATTTTCGCCTTCTGAAATGCCTGCTTGGTCTTCATGTTGCCAAACTACAATTCCAATTTGTCCCAGAATTTACTCTTTGATTTACCACTTTGAGGCTAGCCCAGTCTTTGAACCTACAAGCTTTTTGCTTTTCCTTCAGGGTTTGTTTCATGTGAAGATGGATCCAAGGTTCGGAGGTTGGATATTTCTTTTTTGTCCTGACTGTAATGGTGCTGTATATGCAAAAGTTGATGTAATCTGTGATGTCGCAAACCCTATCCTTCAGATCTCCATCAAAAAAACCACCTCAGTCAGTGCATGCCATGAGACCTGGAGTTGAGTAATAGCGTTCCTGACCACTGTGGGACACTGTAACTTTGTGGCTTATATTCATTCAGCTCCTGTGTCTGTTTTGTGGTCTGCAAGTCCCAGTGGTGGATGCAAACAAGCAGAGTGCATCACTAATGTTGTCTTAACACACGTCTCGAATGTTTGTCCTTCTGGTGGGAATGTCCATATACTGTTGAAATTATGACAGCACACAGTCTAGTCTACAAACATTAAAATCCTCTATGATATAAACACAGAAGCTCTGTGATACTTAGCCAGCACAGCTTTAGCATCCTCAGCTACCAGCTCCACCACTACCTTGATGTTCGCGCTGAGGGCACTACATTTAAACATAGCTGACTAGAGTCGGGTACTGTTCACATTTGAACTGATACCAATTCCACATCCATACTTTATCTCCAGATAGATGGATTAATACAGTTAAAAGTCCTTCAAAGGCTTTTTTCAAGTGCTACATATTCTAAACTGTGGATACTTCACATATATCTTAATGTGGCAGCACAGAAGATCTATACAATTCGCACAGTTTCAAGGTGGACACTCAAGATAAGTGTCACCAATTTTCAGTTTCAGGTCAGTTTCTGACCAAATGTCTCCCCCTCTGTTCCTGAGATAAAGCACTGAATAATGGCTAGAAGTGTAAAGAGGCTGACCTTTGACCCTCTGGATTTGAAATGTCATCACTTCAATATTTTATTCTAGTTGCAGGAAATTGTGTCATGATAAGCAGATGAATTCTTGAGATATGGCCAAAAACATGTTTTGTGAGGTCACACTGACCTTTGACCATCAAAATCTATTCAGTTCATTGTTGAGTCCAAAAAAACTTTGACCCAAATTTAATTTAATTCTTTCAAGGCCTTCTTGGGATATCACGTTCATGAGAATAAGACAGACCAAGGTCACTGTGACCTTGAACTTCGACCTATGACCACAAAAATCTAATAAGTTCATCATTGATTCCAAGTGAACATTTGTGCAAAATTTGAAGGTATTGCATTCACAAGAATGGGATGGACTGACAACCCAAAAACATGTTGCCACCGGCCACATCTATCGCTGGCACAGAGGCATACAAACAAAGATTTATATTATATAATTTATGTGTTTGGTTTATATATAAACAGCCCCTTCTCCAGTTAAACCCAATGTCATCTACTATTAATATTTTCACAGTACAAAGTGAATCGCGATGGCTAAAGCTGTACATCAACTCTGTCATCCAAAGTCAACAGTACAACATTACCACAACAAACTCAATATCATCCAAAGGTTAACAGTGAGAAGGGGGAGATTCAACCTGCTGCTTCTACTTGCTAACACACTCTGAAAACATGCCTGGAAGGTCTGCTCTAGTTATCCAGACGACATACACTGAATACAACCCTCTGACTTAGGGCTGGGCGATAGGGCCTAAAAAAAAAAATCTCAGATTTTTTTCACAACAAATCCGATTCACGATTTAAATCCCCCGCCCCCCACCCTCACCCCCCCAAAATCAAGTTGCAGATGACAAAGAAATTGTTCAAGTGCAAAAACAAGCCAAAAGGCCCTGTCTGCCATTGTAAGCAGTGAAAGCTTTTTCAAAACTTTTCAGTAAGCTTTCTCTAGTTTCAAACTGACTGTGACACAATGCACCCTTAAACTAACTTAAAAAATAAGTAAAAAATAAAATTATGTGACCCTTTTTTGACAAAACATTTACACAAGTTTTTTAAACACAAGTTTTGCTATTCAGTGTATTTCCTCTATTGAGGTTGATAAAGTGCAAACATAACTTTCTGTTACCTTAACATGTTTTGCATAATAAAAAGGTGCCTGTGGTATACACAAACTACTTGGTTAATATTTTGATTCCCTGAATCATGTAAACAAAATTAAACATCTGCATTCACTGCATAATCAACAGCATCAAATAGTAGCCTTCCATTGTAAACAACAGTGAAAATGTAACTTTTCAGTAAGCTTTTCTCGTTTCAAACTGACAGTGACACAATGCAAAACATAAAATGTATGTGACCCCGTTTTGATTGGGCACAGTATCTCTTGCAATATACATCGTGACTGCATCCGTGATCGCTTTCCACTGGGCCCCTTTCTTATCATACAAGATATAGTTTGTAAATGTTTCCGAGACGGCGGTGCTGGGGCTGCCGCGATCTTGTTCATTTCGTAGGGAGCAACACCTCTCCCACTTGGCAGCATGCCTCTGTTTGAGGTGCTGCAGTAAATTGGTAGTAGTGCTACCTTTGGTTGCGACAGCCTTCAAACACACTTTGCAGTGGGGTGCTGTTTGTTCTGTGTCTGACGCCACAAAACCGAACCAATTCCTAATAACTGAAGACACCCTCTCGCTGCCATGTTGATTGTGTATCAAGCGTGCGGGGGGAGAGGGGAGCCCACTCCGAACAACGGGAGCCCAGCGGGGAGCGTCGGTGGCGGATGTTAAAGAGAAACTCGATTTTCATTAAAACAAATCGACCTAAACTACAAATTCAAATTAACTGATAAAATCGATTTATCGCCCAGCCCTACTCTGATTAAAATCTGACTAATCACATGGAAAAACCTCTGAAAGAATCAACCGAGCAATAAGTAATTAGAAATCACAAACATGGTAATTATGGAACGGAATTATTGCAGAATCTGTAAAGAAAGGCAAAAAGGAAAAACAAAAAACAACTCAGCACCTGAAGAATTGAGCCCTCGCCATACTTAAAAGGAAGTGCCCGTTTGTTTGTCGAACAGCATCTAAAACTGGTAGCGAAGGAGGGGCAGGTGGCTACGCCTAACAATTACTATCACGCGAAACAGATTATTTGACAATCATGGCCACATTACACAATGATTGGCGAGGTTTGTAGAGGTGTGAGATATTTGAACTTTGAACTCTCTCTTAACATTCATCTAATTATTTCTGTCACTTGTTATGTGACAAATAGCGTACAACATGGATGCATGAATACCTTCAAGGAGAGACTGTATAAACTGCGTGCCAATATTTTGAATATTACCTATACAAATGGAGCAATGGTTTAAACTAGGGATGTTAGTTTTGGTTAATTTTGATTTCGAACGGCCAACATCTGTTAACCATTAACTAACTGTGAAATTTTCAAGAAACAAACAAACAAAAAAAAAAGGTGCAAAATACAAGAGGTCTTTCCTTTTAGTCCGGCGCTCCTTTGATTCAGTGAGCTTTAGCGCTGCATGTCAAAGCACTCTGCATTTAGAAGTGATGAAACCTTAATGTTTTCTGATGTAAATGTTTTGTCTATAACTTAATTTTCTGCTGGCTTTGCTGACAGACAGCCGGCTAGCTGCATTAACATATGGAAACATGCCTACTGTCCAGCTTCCGGTTTCCACCGGTTTTCTTGGCTGCTCAGCACTGCACACTGCCAAGTTCAGGAGAGAGCTAATATTAGCTAGCCAGCGCCGCTGCTCATTTGAAAATTACAGGTGGTAACGCCATCCCAATAGCAGAACATGTTGCTGAGGAAATAGTGTGCCCACCCTCCAGTCTCCCCCTAGGTCGCTCTAGTGAGTAAGCAGCTTCATTTTGAACCGCAAACCCCCTTCAGCATTGTTTACTATGTTGGCACCACTATCTGTGCTGACACTGCTAACATTGGTAACATAGTCAATATTGCTAAAGGGGTTATACTGCTTAAAACTGAGACGCTTACTTACTGGATCAAGCTGGGGGGAGACCGCAGGGTGGGCACAACATTTCCACAGCAACGGTGTTGTTGGTTTGGGATGGCGTTAGTGGTAATCACCGAATGAGTGGGTAGTTTTTGTTGGATGCTGTTGCCAACTACAAAGCAGAGAGAGCTTTGCGTGCATTACTATGCATTCAAGTTTTACTCCTCACTTGGACAGAGATGTGCTGGAGACTACAGCTGGACTACACAGTGCCCCAAGAAAAAGTCCTACAACCCAGAAAAGAGTTAGCATTTTTGCACTCCCAGTTCCCTTGTCTCGTAGTTAATGGGTTTTTGGTTGGATGCTTGAAATAAGGTCTGTGGTTAGGACAAGCTGAAGAGTCTTCCACATTTTGTTCACAGACATAAAGTACATTAGTAAATACCCCACTGTTAATTTTGAAGCTTTTATCTACCTAAAAAAATGGCTGTTGTTAACAAGCTGGTAAATGAGACTACAGAACGTCATTACACCGACCACAGCCTCACAGATATGCTGTGAAGGCGTCATGAAGTCATGCGACCAGTGTGTTTTTTGTTTATAGCCTAATGTTAGCTCTTTACTCCTGGCGACTGCATTTAGTGGTGTTCATTTGTGAAGATTATCTTGCTGAACAAAATGTGCAAGTATCAAACATTTGTTTGCCACAGAGCTTACTTTTGGCAATGATCCAAAATCCAATGCAAAAAAATACCATAGGCTTTGTGATGAGGGTACCAGGGCAATGCGAACTTCCATGTTTGCCTATAGAAAAACATCATCCCAGGAGCACTCTATTGGACAAATATTTTGAGGACTGGCTGAGTAAATGGCCTTGTTTTGACTGACTGACTGACACAAAATGCAGGCACAAAATGTATCATTACCATATATATACATACATGTAGTTTCCTGCTGTTGTAGAGAGGCTGCTGGCCTCTTGTGTTGAAGTTTTGTTTGTCTGTGTCCTTGAACACATTTCATCTGTGTATGAGAGACTTGCTTTGATCCTGCTCTCATAAAGGTTATCAGTAAACCGGAGGCCTCCCTTTTGCTGTCCCTCTTCTAAGTTTTAATTATATTATGCGACAGAATATGTTCTTCTTCGTCAGACCTACGGAGGACACTCCAGGGTTCAGAGCTCTGACCTTTCAGCTAAAATAAGACTGACTCTGTTATAATTCCTAATATTCTGTTTTATTACCTTATGAAATAAAATAAAAAGACAACTTGATCATTTTACTCTTTATTTGTCCACTTCAGCCACCACAATTGAGAGCCGCTGCTCTGCTGTCAGCTGAGAGCATTTCACATCTTATTTTGTGAATCATGGCTTTTATTTTGACTGAACCAGAGTTGGTCATTTTTGGAACAGTGAACTAACCACCCATGAGGGTTTTAATAAGTTTTATTCTGTTTCTGTCGGGTCTGAATGAAGTGCTTGAATATATCGGCAATTGCTGTTTGTTAGGCTAACTGTGGCCGGTTGGAAAATCACTGAAGAACTTCTTCAGTATCGCAAAGATAAACTGGAAAAAACAGCCAAGGCAAGCAGGGCTGAGAGGGCAGATGATCATTGAGTGAGTATATTTGTCACCTAATGCTATGTTTTACCCAACCAAGTAATAGCTTTTGGCTAGGGTGGTGATACACAGCTTCCAGGCACTATACAATAAAGCAAGCTTGCTCTAGATGAACACTATAGTGTTATTACAATTATGTCATTTGTTTCCAGTGTTGTTGATAAAACTAGCGTTATTATATTTGTCATTTTTACAGTGCTCTAGTCGCACAATGAAGTATTTATTTCAGTCGCCATTACTTTTTGTAAACAGAACCATGTCTGAGGAACCCACTTCCATGTGCTTGGCAGGTTTTGGGAGTATTTAGGGGTTGAGCGTCAGGAGCTCCGGCACAATGCTTCCTTGCATATGTAGGCACTGCAATAACGGCTTTGAAAAAAGGAAAACTCAGCTTCTCTGTCAATGCAACATGCACTGTGGGCTTTATTGCTTGAATTTACCATCAACACTAATTGGATATCCACTTAAGAAGTAGTGAATTTCCCCTTTAATACTCTTATGAGCACTGCAAAGCTTACTCTTATTGACAGTTTTGAACAATGCTGAAAGCAGGCACAGACTGACATAACCACAGACCAGAGGTTGACCCTCAGTCCACTGACAATCTGTCAGTGCGGAATGACCAATTAAGATTCACAAACTGCAACAAATGAAACAAACATACCTCTCCAGTTCTATGTAATATAACACTGACACCATCAGCTGGTGTCTGTGTAACTGGAAAACAGTGTAACTTTCACCACTACCTACCTTTCCCAAAGTAATGTCAGGGAGTCCAGACTTTTTTAAGAACAAGGCAGCTTCTGTTGGTCCCACTCTCCCTGTATTCCCAGGGTCCACCTTGGAGCAAACACACACAGTCTGAGTTACTGTATTACTTCATTACATTTGCATCTTTCCATTTTACAATTAACTCTCACTCAAACATGTGAACTGCCTTTAATACGTGTGTAACAAAACTTAAAAACTGTAGCTCATCATCTTACCTGTCTGTAAAAGTTCTCATACACAGGGTTCCCACTTGACAACTGTGACAAAGACAATGTTATTGCACCATAAATCATCTTGATGCACTTCTCTTTAAAGGTGAGGTTTAAACGTCAGCAGTGTGTTCTGATTTTTACATGAAACTTAAAATGACCTGTGTAATTTACCAAAATAAGCCCTGTGTGAAGAACACGAACTCAAATGTCTCGCTAAGCCAGTAATGTGCTCGTTCAAATATGCGTTTAACGCTTATTTGGGTTGTGCTGAAAGAGCGCCCAAGCCCTGCTGCTCCCAATGAATAACAAAGATATCACAAACCAACTGCAGTGCCATATTACATGACTGTTGCGCAACAGCAGCAGAACATACAAACGGTACCGTGAGTGATAATCAGCTTTAACAATACCGTGGTCACCAGTGAACATTAACACAGGAGAGCCAACTCACATCAGCATCATTAATGAACGCTTAGCCCAGGTTAGCTGAGGTTAGCCTCCCGTATAGCCTGCCTTCTAGCCTCACCAGCATGTTTATCTCCATCCTCACTGCTCCGGATCATGGCTAGGCTAGCTAAGGTTTGCTAGCTAAAGGACTGAACGTTATCAAAGTTTCTGATGCTTTGTCAAATATGCGTGCTCATGTCGACCGATCCCTAACTTTGTATACAGTGTACACGGTGCTTGTTATCTTCAAATGTATTATTAATGAGTTTACTGTATGTTATGTCGTAGGCACCCAGCTACACGGCTAGCTAGCACCAGCTGAGGGTAACAAGCCCGCTACCTAACGGTACTGCAATAGGCCTTGTCCGAGCAGCTGATTGCCTTATTTCGAGCTGCATTTCAAAACCAGCTTATGTTTTTTATTAAGTAAAATTTTGATACAGTGTCATGAATGATATATACGGTGTCATGCTATTAGTTATGTTAGCATGACGATGGAGTGAAGAGTGGTAAATTGCTGCATCTTTACCTGGGTGAGAGATGTGAGAGCTGCCATCTTCCCTGTTGCTGCGGGAACGCACCCACCCTCCCTCTCCAAGGCAACACTCCCCTTAGCGGACAAACTGAGTCTCACAATCCCGGAGACAGAGAGCCGACCAAACCCTATTCAAGCAGGACTCATTTATGCTGCGAAATCATGAGGTTTTTTTTTTTCATTTAATTTTCATTTATCGTCAAGATAAGCTCTTTAATTCGGCTCAAATATTTTACAAATATCTTATATTAGTATGCTGTGGTGGAACCACTTTGCTGTTTATTTCCAAATTACAAATCCTGAGGTCTGGCGCTGGTATATGGCAATTTATTTTTTATTAAAACAAAAGAAGCTGCAAGATTTGACAATAAAGAAAGACCTTCATTTTAAGAAGTAACTTAGAAAACGTTTATTTGTGACTTTTGCTTGCAACACTGCTTTCACATTGTCTGATGTTTGGAGGCATGATTAACACTGGTACGCCGTACAGTAGATGTCTCTACTAAGGGTGGGGGTAAAAAAAAAAAAACGGACACGCACAGCATCGCGATAATTTCCTTGGCAATGATACGCCAAGTATTAATATTTTATTGTATTAATCATCAATGTTGCAAATACAAATTAAACTATTTATAAAGAAAACGTTTTCCCATTTTTTCATTTTCAGTTGAAAAAGGGTAATAAATTGCAATATGATATATTGCAATGTATATTATATATGTTATTGCAATACTACGCATATTACAAAACATTTTAAATCGCAATGATATTGTATCGTGATCCAGTGGCATTGTTAGGCCTGTTAGGGTGCCTGAGGCTTCAGCTCTCAATGTTTTATGAATAGCCCTGTATCTAAATATATAGGCTTTAGGCCTATATATTTTTTAATTTAAAATAAAATTAATGAAGTCACTAATGATGATAATAATAATAATAATAATAATAATAATAATAATAATGATGATGATGATGATGATGATGATGATAACAACAACAACAACAAAGAGCTCCATACAGTGGCATGCAAAAGTTTGGGCACCCCTGGTCAAAATTTAATTTACTGTGAATAGTTCAGTAAGTAGAAGTGAACTGATCTCCAAAAGGCATGGAGTTAAAGATGAAACATGCTTTTCAACATTTAAGCAAGATTAGCGTATTATTTTTGTTTTGTACAATTTTAGACTGAAAAGAGGAAAGGAGCACCATGTAAAAGTTTGGGCACCCCAAGACATTTGACTCTGGACAACTTCTACCAGAGTCTCAGACCTTAATTAGCTTGTCAGGACTATGGCTTGTTCACAGTCATTGTTAGGAAAGGCCAGGTGATGCAAATTTCAAAGCTTTATAAATATTCTGACTCCTGAAACCTTGTCTCATCAATCAGCAGTCATGGGCTCATCTAAACAGCTGCCTAGCACTCTGAAAACTAAAATATCTGATGCCCATAAAGCATGAAAAGGCTATGAGAGGATAGGAGAGTGTTTTCAGGTAGCTGTTTCCTCACTACATAAAGTAATTGAGAATGGCAGTTAACAGGAACTATGGAGGTCAAGTTGAGACCTGGACTACCAAGAAAACTTTATGAGAGAACTGCTCATAGGATTGTTTGGAAGGCAAATCAAACTCCCCGTTTGACTGCAAAAGACCTGAAGGAAGATTTATCAGACTCTAGAGTGGCGGTGCACTGTTCTACTGTGCAGTGACACCTGTACAAATATGACATTCATGGAAGAGTCAGAAGAATAAAACCTTTTCTGTGTCCTCACCACAGAATTCAGCATCAGAAGTTGGCAAAGGAACATCTAAACAAGCCTGATGCTTTTTGGAAACAAGTCCTGTGGACAGGTAGTGGAGGAGAAGGAGAAAGTAGCCTGTAATGGAAAAACTTAATACAAGTAACTCAAAATTGTTCTTCAGTACAGTACTTGAGTAAATGTACATAGTTACATTTCACCACTGTTAACATAAATAAATAACTATTTTTTAACTCTGGTCTATGACTGTTTAATGACACCAGTTGTAAAGTACTCTGTCTACTCAATACTAATTACTAACTACTTATATTTTGAACTTCAAAATTCATTATCTGGAAAGTAAAAAAAAAAACTTATGAGATGTACACATTTATTTTTTTTCAACAATTGAGATGTGTACTTTGAATGTAAATAAGTTGCCAGAGTGCATTAAAAAAGGATCAATATAGAGCTTGTTTATCAAAAAATTTTCCTGAGGGAGCCCCCCTACCGAGGTCCGGACGAAGCCCCCAATGTCCTCAAATCTATAAACACCCCTGTCGTGACTTTAGTATCATAATACTATCATATCTGGAGGCCTCGAGTGATTCCTACCCCTACTGTCCATATCATTGGTAAAAACTAACCTGATGAGGGTTCCTGACTATGAAATATGCGAGGCTTACATTCATGCTTGCACTTAGATCATTCATGATGAAACATCACCTTGTCTCACCCACTTTGTAAAAGCCATTTATTTTACACAATGCTTTAACAAAAGTTTCTCACAACTATTCAGCAAAACCTCAACTGGTGTATTTAAAGTTGGAAGTATTTTTTTTTTTTATAAACCCAAAAAACAAACATAGACAAAATGGGTAAAACAACAGACAAACTGAGACCAGAGTGACACCACACTGGTGGTTTCATCATTCCTAGCCCGCTGCCATGCTATAAATAACTCTGTAACAATCTCATGCAACCAACAACCCGTCACAGCTAAAGAACAGCATTTGTCACAGTAAAGTGCCTTTTTTCCCCCAAAGTTTGTATACCCCTTTTATAATATAATATACAAAACTTGCAGTCATTTCCAGTTCAAACACAGTTAAGAGAAGTAAAATTAGAGACAGCAAAGTTCATGCTGAAAAAATTTTTTTTGTGGATTTGGCTTTTAGCACTTATTCAAATTCCCTTTAGTCCACCTTTGAAACAATTACTGATTAATAATCAATAATTAATTTATTACTAATTAAAACTGTGATGATTGCCAATCCTAGGATACTCGTCTGTGAAATATCTGAAACACTATATTGTAAACTATAATCCCATTTGTAAAATGAAACACGTTCAAGTCTTTAACAACCATAAGGCATGAAGGAGCAATGGCTCAAACTCTTACAGGTTTAAGATGCATAGAAGATGTGATATGAGACAAATGCAACAGAAAAAGATTGTCTAAAAGTAGGAAGTGGACTATGTTTGATCATTCCCGCTAATGAAATATTATGAAAGAACACAACTTTTCTTACAATAAAAAAGTCAAATATTTAGCTCACAAAGCATGCTATGTGGCACTTCATAATCAACCTTCAAATTCCTTCATCTGCAAAATAACAAAACAAACAAACCCTCCACAGTGAAAGAAGATGATGACTGTTCAAGCTGGTTGTGCCCTCTTGTCCCAAAAAATAGAATATCACAACACACACAATCTTGAACAAGTAGTCAAGATATACTGTGGCTGCACAACCAATTCATTTTATGTTTAAAATAGAGTGCAGGGTTTTGTGACAGTTTTCAACAAATGTTGAATGTATGTGTTTTTTGGGAAGCCTATTTCTGCCACACAGAAAAGAAAAGAAAGAAAAGAAAAGAAAGTTGAGAATGATAAAAATAAATAAATGTTCTCATGGTGACAAAATAAAAATACATTAAAAACCAAAGTCATAATTCTGAGATAATGAGTAATGCTGTATGTCAAATATTTTATTTTGACTTATCATGATAAGTCAAAAAAGATCTTAAGTAAAATACTGACTTTAGTCAAAATGAATATAAAGCAAGTCAACATTTTTAGTCAAAAATAATGACACAAAGACAAAATTGAGAGAGTAAGTCAAAATGACCAGTTAAAATTTTGACTTACAAAGTCAAAATTATGAGACATTCACAAAATGCTGACTTAAATGCTAATACATTTGTGTTTATTATCTTTACATTTTGACTTTCCATCCATAACATTTCATATTTTTCTTTTTCTGGCAGGAATAGGCATCAAAGTTTCAAATACTCCTGCAGCATTTTTTCAGTCACCTTGTAGATGTCATTTTCTTAGATTAAACCACAGAACCACATCTGCACTGTTAATGAAAGGTCGAAATGTCACCTAAATTTGTGCTATTTTCGAGGTTGAAATATTTTGAGTGTTTGGGATTTGTTTTGTTTTTTTTACCAAGGATAAAGGAAGCAGAATAAATGAAATGATCAGACCTGAACTTTAATATAAAGCAATGCTAGCTCTCAATCAGTAAAGTCAACAGTTTGCATCACATTTTCAGGTAAACCCAACACAAAGGATTTGCAAACACACATTATTTTGTCATGTATATATTCTAAATATATACACTCTGTAGTGTATACACTCTATGTGAACAGCAGTCTAAGTTAAACCCATGTTCTAATGGCAGTCTGTGAGCTGACTGCAGAGGAAACCCTGTAAATCAAAGGCCTGTGAAGGTGATGCAGACTGTTGGCATGTTTCCAGGCATGACTTCTCTCAGTGTGATCACTCGGCACAAGCGGCAGCAGTAATGATAGCAGCAGTGAGGCGCAGCTCAGTTTGAGCTGCTATAATGATCATCACAGCTGAATGGAGGGTAGGCAGCACAGCTAACTTTGAACAGCATGTCGTCATCATCACCATCACCCCCCATCGTCAGACTACAGTCACATGACGTGAAAAGACATGTCCTCTTTCTCTCCTGTCCTCATCCCTCCCTGGTGGACCTTGCGTGGGGCTGTCGTCTACTCTGCGGCCCTCTGTTGAACGATGGTGATGTGTCAGGTGATGTTTGGTTACTCATCATCCCATGTTTGCTGTAGCAGGAAGTTAGCAGCTAGATTCTCATTCTTCTCACAAGCGAAGTAAGCCTGGATGACTAAGCCTTCAGGAAAGCCCAGTGCTTTTAACTGAAACACAGCGTACAAATCAGTGTTACACACACACACACACACACACACACACACACCACCACCACTACCACCACAGCTGTGTCTGAGACAGTTACTGTCAAGATTCAAGAATTCATTGGCAACTCAACTTTACAGTCAATCTGGAATTTATTCCGATGTCCACTACGACGAAACATACAATCAGGGCACACACACTTACACATACATGTACACATCACGACAGGATATACAACCCCAATTCCAAAAAAACTGGTATGCTGTGTAAACATAAATATAAACAGAATACAATAATTTGAAAATCCTTTTGGGAAACCTTTTTGACCTACATTTAATTGAATACAGTACAAAGACAAGATATTTAATGTTCAAACTGATAAACTTTATTGTTTTGTAACAAAGTAATAAAGTTTTCTCTGACCTTCATGTCAGAGGAACTAAGCAAGGTGGCAAAACAACAGATAAGCTTACTGGATTTAATTTATGAAGTGCGACAACTGAAGGCTGTGATCATAGAAAAAGACAAGAAAATTGAAGATCTTGAATGGAGATGTCCCTTTCATACCCAATCATGATACTATCACCTGATACTAATTAATCTGTACACCTGTCAATATTTCATTATTTGTTTTTTGAGCATTCCACAATTTTCCCAGTCTTTTGTTGCTCCTGTCCCAACTTTTTTGAAACACGTTACAGCCATCAAATTCAGAATGAGTGTATATTTACAAACAATAAAGTTTATCAATTTGAACATTGAATATCTTGTCTTTGTACTGTAAATCATTGAATTCCATTTTTAAACAGCATCCCAACTTTTTTTTTGGAACTGGGGCTGCAAGAATATACCAGATTTTAGGAGAATAACCCCATGGTCAGTTCACTCATTGCACAACGATGTGTCACATTGCTCAACGACTATGCACCATACACTATCATCGAAATAGGAGAAATGCACATACATTAATACGCACCTTCAGTGTACGTAACTTTCTCAGTAATGTTGCAGCTTCTAGCCCTTTAAATCTGTAGTGTTTGTGTTTTGCATTATTATCAGATCAGTTCATTGTAGATAAATAATGGCCAAGAGCAAAATTATTCATGACTTGTTTTGCAGTGAATGTCTCCTCATTGTGTGACAGCTTGTGGGTACGGTGCACACTTTAAAAACAAGTGTGCACAGAATGTTTTGTTGAATCCAACATGTTGAAAAGAAAGGTAAATATTTTATCATTGGTTTGTGTTCTTTGACAAACCATAAATATGTCAATTTTTTACCCTAACTGGATCACAGCACAAGCTGTGCAATTTCCAGACACACAATGCAGTTTAGTTTGATTTAAAAAAGACTCAGGTTACTGACCCTCTCAATGGCCTCCTTCTCCTGTGGGGTGACCTGGATGTAATTGGTGTGGGGTGACCCCTGTGCCTCGGCCCCCTCTCCTCCTGTGTCTCCACCTCGTGGCTCATTCAGCATCTGCACAAAACGTTCCTGGTGCTGTGTGATTTGCTGCAAGTAATACATATAAAACAATCTGAATACTAGAATATGGCTTCCATACAAATCCTCGGTCCCTAGCAAAAATGACACCGATTAACTGTTCACAATTATAGATCAACTACCCATTCAAATAGTCTACAGTAGACATGGTAAAGTGACTTCCATGATTTTGTCAGATGTATTTGGCGACACTTTTGTAACATATCTCCATCACTGACAATTGCAAAATAATATTTAAAGAAATGTATACTTATGTTGTAAATTATAATACTAGGCCTTATCAAGGGGCACCAAAATGTTGGGAATCCACATTTATAGGCTTAGTATGGCGATACCATTAATGTAGGGAATCTACATTAATAGGCTCAAATTGGCTATCAGAAATAATTAATAATTATTAGTAATAATTATTAATTATGTTAAATAACATGACTTAATTAACATTAAATCACCTCGTGGGGCACCATTCCCATAAAGGGAAAAATGATAGCCAGTTAATGATATCAGTCTCAAAAAGTTCACTAAACTATTAATTTGGGGAATTTGATTAATAATTAAATAACCATAACCAAATTAATAATAAAGCCTGAAGGATTTCGGAATTCTTGACGCAGCAGAGGTTGACTATTCATTCAGTGTTGTACAACATTAAACAGACAGCAGGTACGATTCCAAAAATATATTTATTCATAAAGCAAAGCAAAGCAAAACCAAAACACACAAATCCTAACTAACTATATACAAGCCTGTGTGTGTGTGTATATGTGTGTAGGTGTGTGTGTGTGTGTGTGTGTGTGTGTGTGTGTGTGTGTGTGTCTGTGTGTGTGTGTGTGTGTGTGTGTGTCTGTGCATGTGTGCAAGAGAGAGGGAAAGACAAAGGCGGGTGTGGTGATCGAAGGGCCGTTTGGCCTACAAAACAAAATGGCGGACAACAGAAAACTACAAGATGGCCAGATCAAAGCTGGCTTCAGATCGGGGGAGGTGGTGTCTGACTGTGTGGTCAGGACAAAGACAAAGGCAAAGAAGCGGGACTTGAGCGGCCTGATTGGGTGTAGCTCTGTTGAAAGCCTATTTGTGAGTGGGTCTATGTGAATGCGATTTGTGTTGCAAAGGGTCTGGATTAGTGCAGAAGGTGTTTAGTTACATGCAAGACGTCTGTGAACAGCATTAGCGAACTAAACATGACTTCGCTTGGTAAGACCAACTAATCAATAACCTAATTGCAGACAATCACAACAATAACTCAATTAGCAGCATTAAATCACAAACAACAAGTTAAACAGTCTTGCTTAGCCTGTGCAGCTGTGATAAAGCTATGCCCAGTTGTTACGTTACCACATCCTGAATGGATTGAGGGAAGAGTTGGTTTGATGCGTGCTCTCCTTGTTAGCCAACGAAGAAGGCTGGAAAGAGCTGAGGCTCCAGAAGCAGTCTTTGTTGTGTCCTTGTTCCAAAGGTGCAGATCCGAGGAAGCCGGTCGCTCGGGGTCCTTGCAGAATTAGACGCTGGGGTGCTAACTCAACTTGATTCTCCTTATTGCTGGAAAGTTAGTTGCAAACCTTGTGTTTGCCCTTCTAACCTCTGTGGTTCCAGTTATGCACCTTCCTTGAGTGAGGGCATGAGAGTCTTAGGAGAAAAGGAACAAAGCTCTGTAGAGCAGTTGTTCCCGCCTTCATGGTTCAGGACAAAGAGCACCTCTGGGCTGGTCCAGGGCCCAGAAGGGAAGAGGTGTGAGCGGCTTGCCGCCCAAGAGCTAAGAGAGAGACTGTAGTGAATGGAAATCAACTCCTACAGTGTGTCTGATGACATCACAGAGTCACATGGCACTGTAACAGTAATGACCAATCACTTTTGAGACTTGTCTCTCACAGAGGTGTGAAGGTGGCCATCCTGCTGAGATGGGTGTCAGGTAACTTCTTTGTTTGAGAACAAAGAACACGAGGTCTTCCACCTCAGGAGGAAAAGCCTTCACGTGTCCAGTTTAGATTTTAACAAATGACAAATCATCTGTGGTCCAGTGAATCCCAACATCCCCCCTTTGGTCCTGAGGGCACAACATGTTCAGTCCACAGTTGGAAAAGTCCATTTGTCAAATCATTCACATTGTAACATCTGGGCAGTTTGTAAACCAACTGGGCATTTGTTAGCACTATCTATCTTGGCTAAACAATGATAGTCTTTAAGTACAAAACAAAACCTTCAGGTAACAAACAACATCCAGATAAACAACAGTGATACTGGCATGGCGTAAAATACTAACTTGTGTTTCTCAGTAGGTGTTAGTGAGAACAGGAATTTTAGTTATGTAAATGTGTTAGGTGAGATGCAGAAGGGGTGTCACCTACGGTGTTAAGGGTCATGTGTATGACTGTCTGTGAAGTCATACGTGGTCCTAACCTAGTTTGAAACTAGGGGTGTAACAGCAACAACTGACAAAGTTTCTACAAAAATAATCCAAGTGTACTTGCAAAATTGGACAGTGGTGTCTCAGTCCAATCAGAATTTAGGCTATCTAAACTAATAGCAGGGTGTCTGGCTATTACTGTTTAGAGTGACTGAGTTTGCTGCTGTTGCTGACAACTCAAGTCTGCCTAACTGCAGGAAACAAGATACTTTGGATTAGCATTTGTGCTACTGTCAGTACAGTGGTGGACTACATGAGGAGCGAGCTCTAAAGCGCCAGTTCTTAGCTCGTGGCTCAGGGCTGTAACGCTCCAGGTAGCCAGAGGCAGAGAGACAGTCAGAGGCACTGTCACTGTCTGAAAGATTTTGACCGTATTCTGAACTGTGGTCAGAAATGTCAGAGATACTGCGCTCATCATCTGACTGGTCAGTTGGCAGGTCAAAGTTCTGGGCCAGAATTTCTGAGTATGGCCTTCTACAGCTTCTGTTCTGTGAATGGCCATCTCGTCGCAGTTGGGGGACATAGCGGCTACGCTTCTTGTCTCCCTGCTGTCTTTTCACACCCCCCTTCAAGCTGTTGTGAGGGTGGTGTTTTGGGGCAGAAGACCTTTGTGACACTGCAGGGTTTGAACTGGCAGGTTCAGTCGGTATCCCCTTGGCTTTGGGAGTGACAGCTGTTTCCCAAACTGCCTGTGTAAGCTTCCTAAGCTCAAGCATGGACGGGATACCTTTAAACGTCATGAGTACAACGTGAGTGCGTACACAAGGGTGCAGGTTACGCAGGAACAAGGACTTGAAGGTTGGGTTCTCTTCTAAGCCTGGTGCATTCTTGCCCTGAAAGTATACATATCTCAAACGTTTGTAATAATCCCTAGGATTCTCAAGACGTGAATGTTTAATTTGGAGGGCTGCAACCATACAATCAATCTCATCAGCAGGAGAGGAAAATTCCTCTGTCAGTGCTTGACGGATGTTTGAGAAGTCATTTCTGACTCTGGGAGGCTGACACTGAATAAACTTGTGGACAGCTTTAGAGCTGGTCTTCCACAAAAGTTTAATCTTTTCCCTTTCGGTTGCATGTGGCAAGTCAACTAGACAGTTGTCCAGTTCTCTAAAATAGTCATCAATGTGTTGATCACAGTTGTCTGGATCAAACAGTGCAATGTCCTTAGCTAAGAACTCAAGCACTTCAAAGCGGGAGCAGTCTGATGCTCTCTCTTGTGAAGGCAAGACTAAATTAGCATTCCTAAAGAGGTGTAACTCGTGTACTGCAGGTCTCTGGGATTCAAAGGCAGGGGCTGATAAGTTTTCCACCCCCCTTTTCCCCTGCACACGGGTGTCAAAAATCTGTGTCTGAGAGGGACATGGGACAGGAAATCTTGCAGAAGATAAACTACATGTCTCCTCAGTGTCTGCGTATGAGACACAGGAAGTCAAGTCAATGTTACCTCTGTCTGTTGGTGGAGGTTGGAGAGCTGACTTGATTCCCAAAGACACTGGTTCAGGTGGGAAAAATTCCCACTTACTGAGCGGAGGAGGTGCTGACCTCTCATCCACGGAGGAGTGTGAATCGGAAAAGCCGGAATCACACTGGCTGTAAGACTGTTGTGGGGCTAGGTGTTCTGATCTAAGCCTGAACAGTTCTTCTTTGTGTGAGCAGAGGTCTAACTCTGCTGAATGCAAGTCCTGTAAATAGCGCATGGCTTTCTTGTTAGCCATTTGCACTTCATGGAGGAGAGAAGCGTTTTGCGCTCTTAGACTCTCTACCTCCTTTCCTAGAGCTGCGTTGTCCTGAAGGGCAAGGGTTGTTTGCCTGTGAAAAATCAGGAGCAAGCATTTTAACAATGAACCATCTGATGCAGTCTGTGCATCACACTTGTTACTAAACAGAGAGTTTATTTCTTCATTGCACTCAACCAGACTCAATCGGTTGATGAGTTCAGGACAGCCAGGGTTTAGGCTCTGCGCAAGTGAAGAGATAAACTGTTCTAAACAGGGGTTCTCCATTGTTAAGTTTGGAAAGGAGGGTAAGGCTAAAACAAGTTGTCTTAGTACTAATCAAATGGATGGTTGGCTTTGGTGTTGCTTGGCAGACACCTTTAAGTGTAACTTGTGAAGTACACTAGCCTAACAAAGGAATGTGCTGGCCTTAACTGTGGGGGTAGCTTCCTGTGGAGGAGGGGTGGCTACAACACAAAAGGGCACAAAAGATTAGGGCAAGGATAACTACATGCACTAAATGTAATGCATGGCAGAAACAGTTGTTGTTTCTTGGAGTTAACTCAAACTGAAACTTTGGGCAGTAACAGTGAGGTATAAAATTTCACAGGGCTGGTAGCGCACTGCGGCTCTTATGCTCTATCTCTTACTTCGGCTGAAATGCACGGCAGTTACAGCCAGTTCTCACGTAAGCTCTCTAGGTTTCACAGGGCCGGTGGCACGCTGTGATAAATAACAAAGGAGAAAGGAACAATGAAATCAACTGCAAATTCTGAAAGCTTCTAGGTTGCATTGAATATGTGGTATTCAAATGCTGAACCAAAATCTTACAAGTTTCTACAGGGTAGTTCAACTTGAAAAGCTAGCAGCAATAGCAAACTCTATGGTAACAATATGAGGGCTTAAGGTAGCGGTGATCAGTCACACAATGTCTCTCAAATTGCTTTACCTTTGTGAATAAATAAATTATCACCACAACGTACTTGTTTGTGAGTACAGTTGGTTGTCTACTGTTGTAGCAGACTAGTTGTGTGAATGGAAAGACTTTTGGGTAGTCTAGGAATGGAATCAACTATTTTTGGTGTGAACCAAAAATGTACGCTGATATTAATATTGCACAAATATGAGTGAATGTCAACGTTACTACGCCTCACACGGGGCACCAAAATGTTGTAAATTATAATACTAGGCCTTATCAAGGGGCACCAAAATGTTGGGAATCCACATTTATAGGCTTAGTATGGCGATACCATTAATGTAGGGAATCTACATTAATAGGCTCAAATTGGCTATCAGAAATAATTAATAATTATTAGTAATAATTATTAATTATGTTAAATAACATGACTTAATTAACATTAAATCACCTCGTGGGGCACCATTCCCATAAAGGGAAAAATGATAGCCAGTTAATGATATCAGTCTCAAAAAGTTCACTAAACTATTAATTTGGGGAATTTGATTAATAATTAAATTAATAACCATAACCAAATTAATAATAAAGCCTGAAGGATTTCGGAATTCTTGACGCAGCAGAGGTTGACTATTCATTCAGTGTTGTACAACATTAAACAGACAGCAGGTACGATTCCAAAAATATATTTATTCATAAAGCAAAGCAAAGCAAAACCAAAACACACAAATCCTAACTAACTATATACAAGCCTGTGTGTGTGTGTATATGTGTGTAGGTGTGTGTGTGTGTGTGTGTGTGTGTGTGTGTGTGTGTGTGTGTGTGTCTGTGCGTGTGTGCAAGAGAGAGGGAAAGACAAAGGCGGGTGTGGTGATCGAAGGGCCGTTTGGCCTACAAAACAAAATGGCGGACAACAGAAAACTACAAGATGGCCAGATCAAAGCTGGCTTCAGATCGGGGGAGGTGGTGTCTGACTGTGTGGTCAGGACAAAGACAAAGGCAAAGAAGCGGGACCTGAGCGGCCTGATTGGGTGTAGCTCTGTTGAAAGCCTATTTGTGAGTGAGTCTATGTGAATGCGATTTGTGTTGCAAAGGGTCTGGATTAGTGCAGAAGGTGTTTAGTTACATGCAAGACGTCTGTGAACAGCATTAGCGAACTAAACATGACTTCGCTTGGTAAGACCAACTAATCAATAACCTAATTGCAGACAATCACAACAATAACTCAATTAGCAGCATTAAATCACAAACAACAAGTTAAACAGTCTTGCTTAGCCTGTGCAGCTGTGATAAAGCTATGCCCAGTTGTTACGTTACCACATCCTGAATGGATTGAGGGAAGAGTTGGTTTGATGCGTGCTCTCCTTGTTAGCCAACGAAGAAGGCTGGAAAGAGCTGAGGCTCCAGAAGCAGTCTTTGTTGTGTCCTTGTTCCAAAGGTGCAGATCCGAGGAAGCCGGTCGCTCGGGGTCCTTGCAGAATTAGACGCTGGGGTGCTAACTCAACTTGATTCTCCTTATTGCTGGAAAGTTAGTTGCAAACCTTGTGTTTGCCCTTCTAACCTCTGTGGTTCCAGTTATGCACCTTCCTTGAGTGAGGGCATGAGAGTCTTAGGAGAAAAGGAACAAAACTCTGTAGAGCAGTTGTTCCCGCCTTCATGGTTCAGGACAAAGAGCACCTCTGGGCTGGTCCAGGGCCCAGAAGGGAAGAGGTGTGAGCGGCTTGCCGCCCAAGAGCTAAGAGAGAGACTGTAGTGAATGGAAATCAACTCCTACAGTGTGTCTGATGACATCACAGAGTCACATGGCACTGTAACAGTAATGACCAATCACTTTTGAGACTTGTCTCTCACAGAGGTGTGAAGGTGGCCATCCTGCTGAGATGGGTGTCAGGTAACTTCTTTGTTTGAGAACAAAGAACATGAGGTCTTCCACCTCAGGAGGAAAAGCCTTCACGTGTCCAGTTTAGATTTTAACAAATGACAAATCATCTGTGGTCCAGTGAATCCCAACACTTAGTTATGTATTTGTATTTAATCGATATGTCATGAAGAATATAGCTTTCTTATCCATTGGTGATACTTTTAATAACATTATTTTCAACTGGATTTAAATTTCAGCCACTTTTGTAGATAGAGTTTAAATTCAAGTAGCTCCTGAAGTAGCAACTAGAATTACCGCTCAGCGGTTGTATGCCTCTGCCAACTAGTCAAGATGCAGTTATAGTTTACATCTGTGTCATTAAAAACATGGATGCTTCACACATCTCCGCCCTGCAGCACAGAAGATCTATACAGTCAGCACAGTTTCAAGATTGGTGTCATTAATTTAGTATGTGACCAAATGTCTCCCCTTCTGTTCCTGAGATATGAGGATGAGTAATGGCCAGAAAAGTGTTTTTGCAGAACGTCACAGTGAAGTTGACCTTTGACCCTTTGATTATAAAATATCATCACTTCATCATTTTATCCTATTAGACATTAGTGTGGTATTTTTTCATAATTATTATTGTATGAATTCTTGAGTTGTGGCCAAAAAAACATTTTGTGGGGTTACAGTGACCTTTGACCACCAAATTCTACTCAGTTAACCAAGTCCAAGTGGATGTTTGTGCCATATTTGAGGAAACGTCCTCAAAGCCTTCTTCAGATATTTTGTTTCACGAGAATGATTAAGACAAAGAACATTTGAACCAAATTTGAGGAAATTCCCTCAAGGTGTTCCTGAGATATTATGTTTACAAGAATGAGACAGACAAGGTCACAGTGACCTTAACCTTCCTCGCGTTCATGAGAATGAGACAAATGGACGGACAACCTGACAACATAATGCCTTGGGCCATGTTTATCACCAATGCAGAGGCATAATAAAACTGTTTAAAGGTTTCTGTGAACAGCGTTTCTACAAATTTTTTCCAGTGATTTTTAAACACTTTTCCAAAACATTTCTAAAATATTTTACCCCATTTCCCTGACTGAAAATTTAAAATGAGTACGTCCATATAGCAGCATAGCCACACATTATAAAACAGGCTTCCCAGGCATTTGCAGAAAAGCAAACTGCTAGCACTTGCTAACTTGACTTGCTCATTAGACATTTCTGCCACCATCAGCTGCATATGCTAAAACACCAGAGTGGCACATATCATAAATTCGCAAAACGCCAAGGACACCCTTTTCTGGGGGATAGAAAACCAAAGATCCTGTAGATGTCAATAAAATAATCGAGTATTCCATCAATTAATCCATCAACTAAGAAATACTTTTGCTTCATTAAAGAACAATGGTAAATATACAAAAGAGACAACAAGACAGGTCTCTTAATGGACAACTAATTGGTTTCCCTTTTAGAACAGTCTACATTTTTATTGCTTAAATTGCTTATAACAATTAGGCTCTAATTGCTATTACTGTATGACTGTGCTGCAGCAGCCTCCCACTCAATTTAATGTTATCTATCCATCAGTAGTAACTGTCACCAGCATTATTCAGTGGTTTACCACACTGACAGTGAATATTTATGTAACCCGTGTGGCTGCAAATCTCAGTGTGAAAGCCTTAATTAACCTGTTACACATTAGCTTTTTGGCATTTTTCTATTTCTCTCCTGATAAGACGGTGCATTTCATCACCCAAAAGAGCACAGCCTTTGCAATGATGCGATGTCAGTCAGGTCTATGTGTATCACACTTATTTTTTACAGTCTATGGTATCACCTAATGATGCTGACATTTCAACAGTCATACAGTGCAGCACTAGACTTTTAACTAGTAATACAAAACCGTATTTTGTGCAACATTGGATGTTTTTGTTTTTTTTTATGATCAAATTTTAAAAAGCCAAAACGATGTATATTTAAAGCTTTTCCAAATATTCTGTTAGTTTGCCTGATTTCATAACTTTTCCAGGAATTTCATAACCTGACCCCTTTAACACTGCCTCTTCAAGGCGGGAATTTCCACAGTTATTCCACCTCATCATTCTGTATAAAAGTACAGTCACAGAATGGGGGGCCAAAGTTGTCTCAACTTTATGCCTGCATCAGAGGGAATAACAGCGGCAAAATGATGCCTGCATAAATGGGACGGTCGGCAGGATGGGATCACAGGCAACACAGGTGAGACGTTTTGACGATGTGTTATATGTGCGACCAAATACGGGAGATTTAAAAAAGTAACCTGTCCCAGTTGGCATCCAACTCGAAGAACAGCTTTTATAAAGCACTGCCAACACATATTTTACATGTCACACTGGAGGCCGATGCTGCTGGGTTACATGTCATGCCTATCATGCCTTTTTTTTGCTTGAGTGACGCCGGCATGCTGTCTAAAATCACACACTGGAGCTGCATGATGCGCTGTCTTCTTGAGACAGTTCTCTTACAGCTCTCTTAACAGTTTTTTTAAAAATATCTTAATAACAGAAAAATTTTAACCGCTGGCAGAAAGCTACTGTAGGGCGGTGAATGTGTTGGTGTGGTACCTGCAGCAGCTGTGGGTTGTCTCTGCCTAGCTGCTGCAGCAGGGCTGGTAGGAGGGCCGGGTTCTGCTGGATGATCTGTCTCATCTGCTGGAACTGAGGCTGGTTCCTCAGAAACTCCAGAGGGTTCCCTGTGGAGACAGAGCCTCCACCAGCAGAGGGAGGCTGGCTGCCAGTCACAGGCCCTGCTGTAGAGGGGACGGTTTGGTTACCACTGTTTTAGTTTAGAGTGATAGACCTTGATAACAAAATCAACAAACAAAACAAACAAAATTAGAATATACACACTGAAAACCAGAAATGTCTCTGTGTTGTTAATGTTGGTGTTTTTTTCCTTCTTTCTCGTCTTCAAAAATTCACAAAACGCATTTGGCTAACTGCGACAAGATTAGTGGTACCATAATGTTGGTGACAAAAGCAACAACACCTTGTGCAACAAACTACTACTTACTTCTGGCATGTTATCTTTTTAACATGACTGTAAGTTTACCATTATTTCTTAACCACTAGGTTATATCTGCTCAGTTGTGATTAAAAATCCCACTTTCTGTGTGGCATTCTTACTCATAGGTTGTGAAAAAAAAGTATAATTAAATTTTTTAACCAAATAGGTCCAGGTACTAGGAGTCACACAAACTGAGATCAGGAACTAAAGCTGCATTTCCACCAAAAACTTTTGGTATAATAACTTTAGCACCATATGAAACCCATATGGACATGTGCCTAAACCCAGGTCTGTTTAGCCTTTCCACCGGTGACAGTACTCTAAAGGGCATTTATGCTCAACATTAGATATGGAGACAGACAAAGAATTCTGTCCATTCTCTGTGCTCATTTCTTCCCCATTTGTGGTTGTTTCCTGAACGCTTGTGGCTACAGATGAAATGAAGCAGCACCCTCGGAGATCAGGGGGGCAGAGTAGCATAGTTCAGCATGATATGATCATAGGAGACAACAAAGACATTTAAATAATTGAAGAACATGATGAATCTGTGATATAATGAAAAGGATTCTCCGTCTACATGTCTGGATCTATATAATGGCCTAACAAACCACCACCATCTGCAGTACTGCCTCCGTTTAAAGGTACAATATCACTCCTTGTTTGCTGTTGTGTGAAACGTTTGTCTCCGCCCTCTTGTGCCATCTGTTGGCTGTATCTATGCCATCATAAAGAACATATGGAAGTATGACGGCAGTGATGTTTACAACATATGAAACAGACCTATCTATTTTCATATGTAAAGGGAGTATAATTGAGCCTTTAAATGTGGGCGGGGTTGTTGTTACTCACTGATCCGTCCAGCTCTCGCTGTATGTCCTCTTCAAGGGTGATGCAGAGAAACATCTGCACCTCATTTATCTTTCACAGAATGGGGTTGCACACCAACCTTTTCGGGAAAACTCCATCAGGCTGGAGTGAGAGGTTCTCTTAAGGGGCTATCTAAAAGTAGCAGGTTTGTGCACTGAGTCATTGTCAGGCAAGAGCAGGGGTTTAGTGCTGCTGAGGCACACAGAACAACATTCCCCCACGTTTTTTTCTGCAGAGGGTTCCCTGTGGAGACAGAGCCTCCACCAGCAGAGGGAGGCTTGCTGCCAGACACAGGCCCTGCTGTAGAGGGGACGGTTTGGTTACCACTGTTTTAGTTTAGAGTGATAGACCTTGATAACAAAATCAACAAACAAAACAAACAAAATTAGAATATACACACTGAAAACCAGAAATGTCTCTGTGTTGTTAATGTCTGTGTTTTTTCCCTTCTTTCTCGTCTTCAAAAATTCACAAAACGCATTTGGCTAACTGGGATAAGATTAGTGGTACCATAATGTACCATAATGTACCATCAGGCTGGAGTGAGAGGTTCTCTTAAGGGGCTATCTAAAAGTAGCAGGTTTGTGCACTGAGTCATTGTTAGGCAAGAGCAGGGGTTTAGTGCTGCTGAGGCACACAGAACAACATTCCCCCACGTTTTTTTCTTGAAATGAGGAAACAAAATATTTACACTTCTGGTCAAAATTCAACGCTTGAAGATCAAATCATCGCTGAAGTGGTTGTCTCTTATGTTCAGCACTTGATGTTGCATTTTATTCATGAATTGTGCAATATAAATACAGTTCCTGGGCTATGTGCAACTTCTACCCCCAGAGCAGAGATAGGGGGCTCCATTCACCCCACTGGCTCATAGATCTGAGGTCAGCAGTTGGACTCTGTTGCCACTATGAATAAATGAGCATAGAAAGAGGTGATAAAGGTGTGCTCTTACTGGTTACAGCTGCTGGGGGCTGCTGTGGTTCTTGTGTAGCAGGGGTGGGGGGGTTGGATGGAGCACTCTGTCTAACTGGCTCCTGAGGTGGCAGATCACTGGCCTCTGCTGGAATACCCTGCAGTTCAGAAACATTTACTTCATGCTCTAGATTACAGTGGCAGGCAGGGCTGTGAATAAACCACACTGACAGATTAAATGCTCACCATGAGTAGATACTCCACTGCTCGGTCTGGGTTGTTGTAACTGGCTCTGAGTGCAGCGACTACCTGCTCCCGCTCATAACCCATAGACATAATCTCTGACACCAGGTTCTCATAGGCTGGACCTGTCACTGTAGAAACAACAGGAGAGGTAGGACAGAGACAAAGCAGATCAGTGGAAGCTGAATGAAATTGAAATGAAGTTACGAAAAAGTGGAATAGTCATTACATGTCTTTCGAGGTTCCTGCATATCCTTAAGAAGTCTTAAAAGGCACTGAATTCATTAATCTAAAGTTAAAGCCGCAGATGGTATTAAAATGTCTTACATCACTCTTTCAAAAGTCTTAAAAATTCTAAGACACAAGAAGTGGGATTTTATGAATCTTTTTATTAACACTGCATTGTAAAATCTCACAATTATTGGTAGCATCTACTTTTTTTTACATAGTTTACTAAATGCCTCTTGCATTAATGTCACATCAGGATAATGGAACCAACAAACACCGATAAAAATTTTTTCCTGCCAGGATGCTCAGAAGTGAAACCAGCTAAAGGCAATGTGTACAGGGCTTGATGTATCTAATGCAAAAATTATTATTAAACGTGGCACAATAGAAATCAAGGCAATGGAATCCCACGTGCAGAGAACACAAAATCACCAAGAAAACCCTCCAGTTATTTCCCAATTTTTCATGCTTATTTATACCAACGTGAAAAGTCATTTATGTTACAAAACTGACAAACTGTACCTACCCCATGTAACTGAGATCAATCTGGTAGTGCTGCTGTGTGTGTATGCGTGTGTGTGAGTGTGAAAAAAGAAAAAGCTCCATATTTCACAGCACGGCAAAAATCATCAAACATTCAGCAGTTCACCTAGAGGCTACTTTGTGTTAGTTTTAATATTAGTTGGATTTTGAATTACATTATTTTAAATACAAGCATGCACCACAGCATGTAATCTTTTTCAATTCAGCCAGCTGCACAGCTGTCCAAGTGATACTTTTCCTTTCTGTCCTACACAATGCTACATAGAAAAAAGCCAATCTGAAAACTGGTTACATATATACAGGCCAAGAAACCCATTGTCCAACAGAAATCTAGAAGGAGATATCAGGTTTCCCTACTCTTCTACCTACGTAAACACACTGTAAAACTGTTTTAACAAATTACAGGATATCTTCCATGTCAATGGAGGATATTTTAAGACTCCTTTCCGACTGTGGACACAGGCCCACTTCATCAGACAACTACATAGCCAGTGTCTCAGGACTCAAGTTACCTGAGTTCAATACGCTCTATGCCTGTTAGGAGACACTATCTGAAAGTGTGCTGCTTTGGACAATTCATCATGTTGAGACTAAAAAGATACACAAAAGCACAGAGTTGTTAGATCAGGGAGGCGGTGTGATGCAGCAGAGAGGAGGCTGCAACAGCAGGTTAATCATCCAGTGTGGCCCTTTGGAACAGGCAGTCACTTTGTCTTTGGACATGGTTGGACGACATCCCACTAGCGAGTTCATTCGGGTTCTATCAACCAAGCACTAAGGTTTAAAGGAAAAGCAAAATATAACCTGTACAGAGGTATTTTTTCATTTATGACATAGGAACTAAAAGTCACAGATGTATTACCCAGTATTGATGCTGCTTCTTCAAGGAGGCCCAGCTCATCAACGAGGCTTTGGGAGAAATGAATAAAGAAAAAAAGATTGAGTAAATCAACATTTCAATGCCCGTACTTCTACAGTAAGCGTCCACCTAGCTCTGTGAGGCTGCTGAATGCTAACATGCTAATGTTGAGCGGCTATTAAGTTACATCTTAATTTAGCATGTCTGCATGCCAACATAGCCTAATTAGAATTCAACACAATTTGAAACTCATTAGTGTAGAAGGTATTTGGTAATTAACCAAAGTACTGGTGAAATTATCATTTTGACCTGATGATGGAGCAAGAGGTTATTACGTGGTAAGATATTTGAGTCTGGACCAATCTGATCAGACGGACCAACAGACCGACCAACATTGCCATGTCCCTAGCATGGCTAAAACGGATTCATATTTCTTGTTGAGTGAACTGGACTTTGAAAAATGTCTTATTATTTGAGTCTAAGGTAGGTTCATTTAAGAAAAAGAAATACTTAAACTGCTCAGCAACAAGCTGTGGTAAAGACACACAATAATCCTGATACTCAGTAGAGGAGAAAAACAAACAGAAGTAGAAAGCAGCAGTTAAATGTTTTCATGTATTTAGAACTTGTTCAGAAGAAATTAACCATCAAACCAGGTTTGCATTATTACAGTACGAGCTTTCCTGGCTAATGCAGGTTTTCTAATTCAGTTATGACATTTTCAACAGGTTTCTTGCTTAACCAGATGATGAATTAATCTCTTAATGTACATAAACATGGGTTTCCTCCTACCTGGGAGCAGCGGAGTGGACTTGTGCAGTGGCAGATGGTTGATTCTCAGGTTCTTCCCTTGGCTTGTCTTCTGGCTGGGCAGTGGGGGTGGGTTGGTCTGCGGGGACCGGAGTCGGAACTGGGGCTGGGGCCGGGGCTGTCTGGACAACTTCAGGTGCTGGAGCTGGGGCAGACGCTGGAGGAGGAGCTGAGGCTGAGGCTGGGGCAGTGTTTGAGTCCAGAGCTGCTGTTGCTTCAACAGAAGCCAGGGGGGTGTTTTCTGGGACTGTGGGCGAGGATTCAGAGGGAGGCACTGACTGTGGTGCAGGTGTGGGTGCAGACACTGTATGTGTCGGTGTGGAGGGCACTTGTGTTGGGCCAGAGGCTGAGGGTGGTGCTGGAGCTGCAGCTGTTTGGGGAGTTGGCTGAGGAGCTGCTTGAGGAGGAGGAGCTGGTCTAGGCTAAAAAGACATTTAAGAAATGATCATAGTTGTGTGGATATGATGACCAAAAGTAGCAACATTGCGTTATTCATTTCACTTAACTAGACCAGACTGATGAGTTTGTATTTTATATTTTGATATCAGCACATATCAGCATATTATCATAAGTCAAATAAAAGCTGGTATTCAAACAACGGCTTAACAAATAGCCTGGTCATTTATAAAGGCTGGGTGAAAAATAGGAATTACAAGTACTATGTTGTGTTACATGGTAAATTCAGTGCAATTCTATCAGTACAACAGGTCAGTCATGTCATATTGTCACAGTCAGAGGTTGTTTGTCATTTTGCCAGGTGGAGAGCAGAGATACGGATGCATGACAGTGGAGTCCTTCAGATAATAGCATGACTCTTGCTGACTGTGATGGACAATGTGTGATAACCCTCATTCCTGAAGTACTTTGGTTTAGTTTCTTTCTGCAATTATTTGTTAACCTAAATGAACTAAATCCTACAGCGAGCTCAGTAGATGGTTGTCGAGATGAGAAGCAGTGTGCCAGGACCCAGTAGAGTGAGTGACGCTTTGGGGGGGGTGACTATATACCGATCAGCCCCAACATTCAAGCGTTACTTTGGGATTTTTTTTGAAGGGGTGGTGTGACGTATATATAGTATATATAGTCAGTGTATTACCTTCAGTAGATGACGGTCAGCGTCAAACTGGGGGCGCACGGAACATCACCTACTGAAGGTAACACAACATACTACATACAAGTACCTCATACACCCTCACTTCAAAATTCCCAAACAAATGCTTTGAAACCACTGGCGGGTGAAGTGAATAACATTGATCATCTTGTTACATCTACGTGAATGTCAGGATTGAAGGTTTTCACAAAAGAACACGGTATTGTAACAGACAACCAATGTTATTCACTTCATCTGTCAGTGGTTTTAATGTTGCAGCTGATTAGTGTATGTTGCATGGTAGTAGCTGGTACAACTGTAAGGCTAAGTTACAGTTCAATCCCTGAGTCCAACCAGCTAAACATTTTAGAAGTACTAACATACTGTTTTTGACACAAATACTGTTTTAATTCACTAATGGTTTTCAATTGCTTCTACTTTTGGTAAATGGACCTGAATTTGTATAGCGCTTTTCTAGTCATCTGACCACTCAAAGCGCTTTTTACACTATGAGTCACATTCACCCATTCACACACACACATTCATACACTAGAGGCCGAGGCTACCATACAAGGTGCCACCTGCTGCTCAGTTTTTAACACACTCACACACCGATGGAAGTATCATCAGGAGCAATTTGGGGTTCAGTATCTTGCTCAAGGATACTTCGACATGCAGACTGGAGGAGCTGGGGATCAAACCATTGTAACCATTATTAAACTACTGTCAAAGAATCTCTTATACTTTGTCTAAGTGTAAAATTAAATGCCTACCAGGAATGGGATGCACTTTACGCTGCTGGAGGCAGAGTCCTGCACCAGGTCAAGGACCCGCAAAAAGCTGTGTAGCAGGTAAAAATATGTACATACATATATATATATATATATATAAATGTACGGGTACAGGTAAAAAACTACACGTGGGTGAGCAGCAGGTGAGAACAAAAATATGCATTTTATTTACCTTAATAAAATAAATGAAAAAGATGTGTAGTATATGTGTAATATTTTGACTTCTAAATCACTATCATTAGGCCGCAATTCCTTTTATTTTGAGTTGAACATTTGACCCCGCCGTCACATTTGTCACCAACGTGGAGGACTCGAGCAATGCAACTTTGCTGTCAGAGGATGAGGTGGCAGTCTACATCAAGTTCAAGACACCTAAGGAGGATCCTTTGAGTTTTTGTGGTAGTGGAAAGAGCATTCTAAAATGTTTCCTAACCTGGCAGTGATTGTGCAGAATGCTTTCGCCATCCCAGCATCGAGCACAGCCAGTGAAAGAGACATCTCCTCTACTGAATTTGTAATTCAAGAACCAAGAACCCAGCTTAATGTGAGTGACTGTAGCCTGTGTGTGTTTATTCATAGGGAGTGCTGGTCGGGGCACGGGACTTTTATGAAGGGATGCGGGCGGGTGCAGCTTTGACTTAGACATTGTGACGGGAAACAGGTTGGTTC
Organism: Cephalopholis sonnerati; assembly: GCA_019142605.1. NCBI lineage: Eukaryota > Metazoa > Chordata > Actinopteri > Perciformes > Serranidae > Cephalopholis > Cephalopholis sonnerati. The sequence continues at coordinate 42,157,181 of JAGQAX010000006.1, read as the reverse complement.
TGGTATTGAGCTTTACAGGTGTGGGCAGGTGCGGATGCTGGTTTTCAAAAATGGATCCATGCAGAACTCTAGCTGGAAGTCTTAAAAATGTAAGGCATCTATGGAGGAAGTCTTGAGTACCTCTAACTTAAGCTTAATAGCAACCACAAACAGAAAAGTACAGTGAGAGAGTGGAATAATAGGTGAATAAATAAAGACAACCTAAAGCAGCAGAGAGCAGTATGACATGACAAAAAAAACAATCCAGAAAGACACTAACCTTGGTAACCATGACCACCACAAAGTTCTTCTCATCGATTTTGTACTCTTTCAGTGGGGTGTCATCATTCAAGATTTTGCCTGTGACATTAAAGCAGAAATAACAGCATAACAACAATAACAACAATAACAAATAAGAAAAGACTTGTGACACAATTTTTAATAAGAAGGTAAAACCCAGCGGGCCACCAAAATCGTCAGATGTTGATATTTGGTTCAATTTAGGTTGAGAGACATCGGGTGATCAAATTCAATGTCAGGACAATGTTAAATGCCAGTGTCAATCTGATGTAGAATACTGACGACAGATAACGTTGATATTATGTTGGTTTTAAGTTCTGTTGTTAAGCAACCAAATCTCATGCCAACTCTACGTCTCTTGACTTAGAAAAACAGCATTTAGTTGTAAGGTGTGACACCATACCATACAGACCATAATCCAATGTCTGCAAAATGTTTAAGATTTATTATTCATATTACATTACTCATATTGACGCCTGGTGCCAGCTGGGGATAGTCTTCAACATGGAAAATATGCAACAGAATCAAACATGAGGCAGAATATCAGAGGTATGCTGTAGATACGCTATTATCCTTCATAGCAATTTCTAGTACTGTGACTTTTTAAGCATGTTTTTATTTGACCTCTTAACATTTTATATATAGACTTTTATCAGTGCAGATGTTCATTTCTCAAAAGGTGCAATGATGAGGTAGACTACTGCTTTGAATGGTATGTATTATAATACACTGTCACAGCACCTTGACAACAGATGTGACGCATATTCCTGTCCAAACAAGTTTGGGTGTTGGGGGGACCTAAAATCAAACAATGCAAGGAGTAAAAATAACTGCCTCATCACAGGCAATATCATCATTAGCAAGATGAGTGTACTCACTTTGCATCAATGAGTATTCTCAACATGAGTTCAGTGCTTGAAGAAAGCAATAAAGTAATATAAATATATTTTTAAAAAATAATTGAAGATTTGGGGTGGTCATTTTAATCCATGGTTAGATTAGTTTGACAACTGAGTTACCTAGCATGAATTCTAAGTACTGTGGCAGCCGTCCCCCCCCACTTTTCATCAAGTCTCTCCTGTGGTGGGATTAACATCATAATATTCATTCATTGTGCAAAATAAGAAAAAGCACATTGGCTGATTCTGATAGTTCATTTTAAAGCCGATATCGATGATGTATTATTGTGCATAGCTAATTTTGGAGGGTGATTAAAAAGGGGGAAGAATCAATGTCAGTTGAATTGTCCCCATAAATTATTTTAACAAACATATTTGCCAGTAAATCCTTTGAAACCTGGAACGACATCACTATTCTTGTGCTGCCTTCCGACACCTTTCACAAATATTCAAATCTTTGAACCTTCAGCAAATTGGTGCAATTTCTTTCAAAAACGTGGGGAAAAAGGCAATGAGCAACTTGGTAAGAAATGTTCCACAAATTGCAAAAAAAATGATAGATTTAGAGAGTTATTTTTTAAAAAAGCTAGGGGAAAAAAAGAAGAAAAAAATGAAAATAACTATATTTGCAATTATGTTAGAGAATTATTATTATAATTATTTAATTTTGATTTTTAACTTTTTCTTTTTTTAAAACAAGTTTTCTTGTTTTTAATTTTCTCCTTTTACTAATTTCTTGCAATTTTTTGGGTCAGTCCTTCTCTTGTTGCTCACTGCCTTCTTCCCATGTTTTTGAAAGAAACCAGACCAGTTCGCTCAGGTTTCACAGGGTTAAACAAACCAAGCATTTTCTGGGGCCTCAGTCTAACTGAATGTGATCATTCAATATGTTTTCTTCTGTAAGTCTGTCAAAGTCATCCTCTGGCTCACCTGCATAGATGAGTTTTTGTCCTGCAGCAGGAAATGCATCTTTTCCTCTGTCCTTCTCTATTTTCTCCTTTAGCGCTTTCACCTGGCATACATCAACAGAAAGAACACTGATATTAGTGAGAAAGTGTTTCAGGAGTTGTTTGGAGTTGTTTCAGTTAAAAACTGAAACTACTCCAAATGTTACACTGTGTCACTTAAAATAAGAGGGTCAGAGGAAGGCCAGACAGTTGTTACTGGAAATGTCATATCAAGTTTACATATGTTGTGGGAACATGTCACTGTTTGAAGGCTGATGTTCTCCAGAGAATAAATGCTGGGACCAATTCCTGTATTAAGCCAGATCTGGCTGTTTGTATACAGCACTTTTTTTGTCTAGAGTTTATACAGAAACCCCTGTATACAAACAGGGGTTGGCAACCTTTACTATCAAATAGCCATTTTTTTTTTTTTACCAAAATCAATATTTAAACTATAAAAAATCCACCTGGAGCCCCAAAATATATTTGAGCCTGTTAGTGAGGGTAACACACCCTATTAAGTCTAGAGTAGCCTATCAACATTATTTATAGGCCTTACTGGGCATTTATTTCTATGTTTTACCACAAGGTGGCAACTCTGCAGTGGGCTGTTCAGTGACAATTTGATATTTGGTTTGGCAAAATTTAGAGGAAAAGGCGCCAGGCTGTAGACCAAGGCTACTCAACTTGCTTTGCTTGGGGGCCACTTATGTAAAATGACAGGAGGCCAGGGGGGTTGTAGCATTTCTAGTGTTTCTAGTGTAGGGGCGTCCATTGGATACTCCCCTGGCACTTTTTGATAAACAAGGTTTATTTTAATGCTTTTTATGCACTCTTACCCCTTATTCACATTTAGAGTACAAAACTAAATCCCAGTGTGAATCAATTTAATTTTATTGTGAATTAGAAAATGGTCTGCAGGCAACCAGGCACCTTACTGCGGGCCAGATTTGGCTCGAGGGCTGTAAGTTGAGTATCACTGCTTTAGACAAATGATGCACATTTTACTTGTTGAAACATTAAAACTTTTTTTTGGTACTTAAGTTACACATTTTACAACTTGAGAATATAAGGCCTACAACAATGATAAATAAAAATTCAAATAACAATTATAATAATATCCATCCATTTATTTACATATAATTTTTTGGATCAAAGCTGCAGGTTGCCTACCCCTGGTAAAATTTTAGATTTTGGGGTGTAATAATGGATGATTAACTGTCATGGAAATCTCATATAGCACATGTAAAGGCAGGGGAGTGTAAAAGTAGTTATGTTTTGAACAAAGCAACATTTGTGTTAGATTACAAGGCAATGAAAGTTCTGTACTGTTCACTTATTTTACCATTCTTTAGTTATTGTGTGGAAGTGTGGGCCAGCACATACAAGATTGACATGAAGCCACTGTTTCTATTACAGAAGAGAGCAGTAAGAATTATTTATTAAATGGATCCAAGACAACACACCAACAGACTGTTTATTAAGTCAGGATTATTGAAACTTAAAGCAGACATTATTGGTTATATAGAGAGCAAAAAAGCAGGGTGTTATCAGAACATTTAAAAAAAAGTTGTTTTTATTTCAAATGATGAGGAGCATAGAAGGAAATTTCAATTTAAGCACCAGTGTGCATGGACTGCATGGACTACATTAAAGTACTTCAGTGGTTGATGTCAAACTGTGGAATTCTCTACAGAGTGATTTAAGGGTTGTATAAATATTTTTCAGTTCAGGGAAATATATACACCTTATTCCTGGCCCCAATGATTCCTTGCGCTAATTATGTGCGTGACATCCGGCCTTGAACCAAAACCGGTAATTTCCAATGGTAATAGTTTGTTTACAGTACTCTATTCTTCTTTCCAAAGAGCAATTAGGAAATAAAATGGGAAACACACCCACCTGTTATAGCTCAAACAGGATTATGTGATCATACCTCTGCCATCTCTGACAGCCATCTCAAAGCAACCGAGCACGCTAGCAATTAGTTTGCCTTGCTTCGTTAAAATACTGTTAACATTAACATGACCCGAGCTAGCTTAAGGTAAACAACTGCTCCTTCTACAGACGATTTATGATTTCTTAAGACTTATTAAGAGATACTAACACATAATTCAGTATTAACTGTAGCTCCATGTAAAGTGAATAAATGGGATGTTTCCCAGCTAATCCTCCGCTCGTCTGCGTTAACGAACTTTGATTTATTAAAAACAGTTCTAAGCTAAACATGAAGCTGAATTTAGCAACAGACTTCAGTCATTGTAAAGTAGAAGTAAAGGAAATAACTTTTGGCATTCATTTTTTATATGATATAAAGGAAGTAGGGTAAATCAGTAACACATTCTCAGTCCTAATGACTAAATACATATTTCACAGTGTGTTTCTGGGTTTATTTTCTAATGCAGGTTAAGAATGAAGTCAGACAGGGAAAGACAGGGATATCATGTACTGGCGTTAGCGACACACCTGTCAATCTACATGTCATTCCCTTCTGCTAATTCTGATTTAATACTTTTTCGCTATGTCTCGTAAAACTCTTGTGGTTTTATTTACAAACCCTTTTTGCTCTGGGTGCATGTTCAAAACACTGCCTATCGAGCCACAAATTTAGTTTTGTTTGGTCGATAGTGGAACAGCAAACAGCACAATATGTACCTGAGCTCCACATGGAAATTTTACAAACACTCAGTACATTTATTAAAAACAGAATTAATATTGCTTAATATTTTTTGAAAGAACCACCATTACTGATAAGTCTATGGGACTGACTAGCTTACTGTTACTTCCACTATCTCACCGGAAGTAGCACACATAATCACATCTACAGCGACGCCCCCAGGTATACCGTGGATAAAGAAAGAATAATTAGACATATATGAAGCTGTCAGGTAGAATCTGTACCCATACTGTGTATGGTTCGATTCTTCATTAATTGTTTTTTCTTCCTAAGTTACTGTAAATATTGGTTGTTAAGGAACTGTTACTGACAGACCATCTATTTTTTTTGTTTACTTATGTTCTGAGAGTGGGGCAGGCAAAATAAGATTTTTTCTTCTCTGCTCCTTTTCTGACACTGGAATTGTTTTCATGGTGGATTTGATATAATATGAACACGACAAATAAAAATAAAAGTAAATGAATGAAATGATCTAGACTGTCTAATCAGCAATATAATAAGAAGTGGCTATATCCATCAGCAAAAAGTTTGATATTCTGTAAACAAAGAGAGAAGACAGAGGTTTGAAAGAGAATCGGTTTGTCTGTGAACAAAGTGTCTGAGTGTTTGGGTTTTGTGTGTGTGTGTGTGTGTGTGTGTGTGTGTGTGTGTGTGTGTGTGTATGTGTGTGTGTCCATTTGTCATTGGCTGCCTGACTCAAATACACTAATCTTGTATTTTCACTTTCTGTGCATTTCTTTTCATTTGGAATATGTTTGTAATGTTTCCTTTGTTGTTTGTATATGACTATGTTTGTGTAAACAGCTAACTCTAAAGAAATACATTTTAAAAACTCAATGGGAGAAATATCTCAGGGTTAAATTAGTACGAATTCCTGCTCTTACCAACACAGAAGATGCCACATTTGGAGAAAACAGAATACGTAGAACATTTCAAGTAAAGTCATGTGGTGAGTTTGTGTTTTAGATAAGATGACATTCAACTTTACTGTCACTGCAATAAGAAAGTAGCAGTACAATGAATTACAGTTCAGCATTTAATCAGAGAGTGCAAGCAGATAAACTAATGTAAGTATAACAAAAGACCAAAGCAGCAGTGAAAAAAAGAATGGATGTGAAGTTACATGGATGTTTCACTTTGACAAGCAGTTTTTAGTCATGACAGAGCTGCATTAAACCTCTGACAGCTGCCGGGCCACCAACAATTCAAGCCAACGTCCTGACTTTAAAACACTATAGAGGGCTGAGTTTTAAAGCTAGTGTGATGATACTGGCGAGAATGAGAAGACCTGAGGAATGCTAGCTTCTCAGAGAGAAGCGCCAGTGCTAAATAATGCGCCAAAATTACGCAAAATTTTGGTGGGGGAGAAACAACGTGGCCATTTCACAGACAATCCTTGATCTCTCACCTTAAGATATCTGAATGAAAACGGATGCTGGGGGTACCAACAAGTCTCCCCTCAGCAGACATACCCACTTAATGCTAGTCCCATGCAGTTTTTTGCATATAGTGTAAATGTGTAGTTTTTGCCTATTGTATTTGAATGTTAGTGCATACTGGGTCCTTAAACAGTTTTGGAAATACATAAATTGAGTCTTACTGGAAGGCTGAGCTCAATATTATTCATGTGTGATGATGCCAGCCTCCATAGTAACCATTTAACTGTAGTGAGATCAGTTCTTTAAAACTAGAGACTAGAGACCTCGAGCATTCAGAGGATGGATGGCCCTCATAGGTTTATTGACAATAAGGGGTTTCTCAACAGTTTCCAGAACAGAAGTGGTCACCATCTGCTGAAAAATGCAGTTCTTGCAGAAATCTCTAAATGTGAAAAGGCCACCAAATCAGAGCATGGATTTTTTTAACGTGTTCCTCACGGTGTCAGTGTTTTAATTTGGCAATTTGGTGGGACTTTTGACCATTTTTATCAATTCTTAAGTGGTCAAATGCTTAAATTTAGCACAAAAACTGTGTAACAAATTATATCAACCCAAAATTGCTGCATAACTGAACTGCCATCATATATTCCATCGTGTTCTAAACCCCTATACATTCTAAACTTTCAAAATTTTAATACAACACAATATGTATTCAGAAAACTTGACACAAAATGCTGACCTGCACCTCAAATTAATGCCCAGGCTCCCTGCTTTCTATTGATGATCACCACCTCTATGTGTCATATTCTGCTGATCTGCTATCTCCCCCTCAAGATCCCCTGCCCTCCTAGAAAAAAAGACAAAAATGGGTCTGTGTGGGGTAAATATAACATTTTCAGTTTTGTTTTTCTTTAGTTAAAAAAATGTAACCCCCATAACTAGCAGCAATTCAATGCTTCTGACTATAGTGTTTAGTTCCAATGCCTGTTATAGTCATCATGATTCACGTGATAACACTTCACAGGAAACGTGTTTAGTTCAACATTAAGTCCTCCATGTTACTTTATCTGTGATCAGAATATTCAAAAAGGTTTTGTTGTTTTCTCTGAGAAAGATTACTAACCAGCCGTCCCATTACTACATGAACAGACGGGAGGTTTAAAATATTGCATCGTCATTCATGGTGTGACACTGAAGCAAGTCAAATACTAACATGCTCAAACAAAGTACAACTACACTTCCGGTCGGGGTTTTCAATATAAACCCTCTACACCGCTCATCCGTCCCCTGTCGGCAGCAAGTACAGACTGTACACTTCACTGTGCTGTTTAGCGAATTTATCACCTTTACAGAGTGTGTGGTTGCTTTAATAAAATGAGTGTACAGGTTATTCAAATAAGATGTTACGCTTTTACTTTGAAGGATGACTTGCTCAGGTCCAATCACAGATGAGCTAACGCTAGCTACCTTAACGTTACCTCACATGAACTCAGTCACCATAAGACCCTGCTGAATTGCTAACTTGTATGGCCGAGCCTTATGCATAACATTAACGTAACGTTACTTTTTAAATAAGCAGAATAACTCTCTACTTGAAATAATTGGGCAGCTTCTAACGGGGATAGCTTTATGTTAACCTGAGCTAAAATTCCCGTATGCTAGTGTGTATGCCAGCCTTCCCGGTCCGGCCTGACCGTGTTTACTTCAGCCCCGTTAACTTCTACTCACCGTCAGTTCTGGATCTATTTCTATTTTGAACGTCTGCTGTTGGAGGGTCTTCAGTGTTACCGTCAGCATGTTTCCTCGCGGTGTCAGAAGCAGCTGGGGTCAGAATCAGTGTCCTCGCGGTTATTCGTGTAGCCGCTGTTTTCCGCACAGTATCTATTAATGTGGTTCTGGCTAAATGTATGTGTGACTCAGCTGTCTGAGTGCAGCGGAGGGAGCAGGCTGGACACAGACGCCATCTACTGCTCAAGCCAAGGCAAAACACGCTGCTGCCTTCAGGGGCTGTCGGAAATATCCGAACTCCAAGAGCAAAAACAAATTGGCTCATGTTCATCTCTTCGGCCCCCTTTACACCTTGCATTAGCATGCGTTTTCATTTTGGGTTCAACACTGATTTCCACCTCCAGGTGATAGGCAGAAAACAATGAGCAACATAGGGTAGGGCTAATAACCCCCCCCGCCCCCACACACACACAGACACTCACAAAAACACACTTTTTATTTTATAAGAATTTTTTAAACAAACTCCTACAAACCATTCTACATTGGTGTGGCTATTGAAGAAAACAGACTTTTCTCAAGGGAAACCAATAGAGTTTGTTTAAAAAAATAAAATAAAAAGTGTGTTCTTGTGTGTGTGTGTGTGGGGGGGGGGGGGGGGGGGAATCAGTGTTGAACCCAAAATGAAAATGTGAATCTGTCAAATATCCAACATTAAACTGTCTTCACCATGGTGTTTTCTTTTTCTCTGCAGTGGCTACCTGGGGGGTATTCCAGAAAGTGGGTTTTGTGGAAACTCAGAGTAAGTTAACCCTGAGATAAGGGAAACTCTGAGTTATCCGTTCCAGAAAGAGAGGTAAATGAAGCTCTGAGTCCGTCACCATGGTAACAGACCCTGTGAACATAACCTGCTCGCTGGCAGGTTTTCTCTAAGAAACCCTGAGTTTCTACCTGTCTCTTCCCACCTGAAGCAGATTGCCAGACATGGGTTGTCCATTCATTTGAAATCCGATTGATATCGAAGCAGCATTAATTCAAAATGCCTTACGTCGCAAGAGAATCTTCCAACCCAGATTAGATGTCCTGTCATTCCCCAAGGAATATCTTTTAGAACGCTACCGCTTTTCATCAAATGGCATAATTTAGCTCAATAACATTCTCCGGCCATAGATCAGCAACGTCACACACCGTGGACGTGCGCTCTCATCAGAGCAAATTTTGTGCATAGCGCTACGCTTTTTTGCAAATGGTAGTTTTCTGTGTAATATTGGGGACACAGAAAACTTCGGCAAAGCAACAGTGTGTGGAGCTGTTAGAAAAGTAACCCTCGCACTGAAACACCTGTTACCAATGATGGTAGTGTTCCCCGGACACAAACCTGTGAGAAACATCAAAGAGGAATTCCACAGGATTGCAGGTGACTACACCCCTCCTCCGCCTAACACCTCCACAATTGCTTCACTGCTGATCATGTGAGAAGACAGCTGATGAGACTCCACTCAAGCAAGGCTGCAGGCCCTGATGGTGTCAGCCCCAGGGTGCTCAAAGCCTGTGCCCCCCAGCTATGTGGAGTACTTCAGCATGTCTTCAACATGAGCCTCCAGAGGGTCCCCATGCTGTGGAAGACATCCTGCCTTGTTCCTGTGCCAAAGACGCCGCGTCCCAGTGGCTCCAAGGACTACAGACCCGTGGCATTGACTTCCCACATCATGAAGACCCTGGAGAGACTTGTCCTGGAGCAGCTCCGGCCCATGGTCAAGCCACTCTTGGACCCCCTCCAGTTCGCCTACCAGCCCCGACTTGGAGTGGAGGACGTCATCATCTACCTGCTCAACCGCGTCTACGCCCGACTGGACAAGCCGGCGAGCACTGTGAGAGTCATGTTTTTTTACTTCTCCAGTGCGTTCAACACCATCCGTCCAGCTCTACTGGGTGACAAGCTGACAGCAATGCAGGTGGATGCCTCTCTGGTGTCCTGGATTGTAGACTACTTGACTGGCAGACCACAGTACGTGCGCTTGCAACACTGTGTGTCAGACAGAGTGGTCAGCAATACCGAGGCCCCACAGGGGACTGTCCTCTCTCCCTTCCTCTTTACCCTCTACACCACAGACTTCAGCTATTGCACTGAGACTTGTCATCTTCAGAAGTTTTCTGATGACTCTGCCATAGTTGGATGTATCAGCAAGGGTGATGAGGATGAGTACAGGGCTGCTGTGGATAGCTTTGTTACATGGTGTGAGCAGAACCATCTGCAGCTCAACGTGGCAAAGACAAAGGAACTGGTTGTAGATCTGAAGAGGACCAAGACACCGGTGACCCCGATTTCCATCCAGGGGGTCAGTGTGGACATTGTGGAGGACTATAAGTACCTGGGGGTCCACATTGTCAATAAACTGGACTGGGCTAAGAACACTGACCCTCTCTATAGGAAGGGCCAGAGCCGCCTCTATTTTCTGAGGCGACTGAGGTCCTTCAACATCTGCCGGACTATGTTCAAGATTTTTTGTGAGTCTGTGGTGGCCAGTGCTATCCTCTATGCTATTGTGTGCTGGGGCAGCAGGCTGAGGGTGGCGGACGCCAACAGACTCAACAAACTGATATGCAAGGCCAGTGACGTTGTGGGAATGGCGTGTGACTCTCTGGCGGTGGTGTCAGAGAGGAGGATGCTGTCTAAGCTGCGAACTATCTTGGACAATGTCTCACACCCACTCCACCATGTGCTGGTCGGGCACAAGAGTGCTTTCAGTGGGAGACTCAGACCACCAAAATGCACCACTGAGCGCCACAGGAAATCATTCCTGCCTGTGGCCAGCAAACTGTACAACTCCTCCGAGTTGCCCTTGGACTGTTTCACCACTGTCACCAACTCAAAATAAATGATTACATATTTATTCCTCTACAATCCGTGCAATAACTGACTATATTGTTCAGTCTGTATCTGGTTCCTGTATATATTTGTAAATTATGTTGTTAGGTCACTACATATATATTTTGTAAATTATCTTCTTATATTTTCTTATATTTTTACTTCTTTTGCACTATATCTTCTTTCTACACTTGTTTGCACTATATCTTCTTTCTTTCTACACTTGTAAGGAGCACCTGTAACACAACAATTTCCCCTTGGGGATCAGTAAAGTATTTCTGATTCTGATGTCGAAATCATATATTCTATTATTTGAAATTACGATATACATTCTGCTGCGACCTCAGAGTGGGTTCAGTAGCTTAATTAGCTGTCATTTTGCAGGGCTTCCAAATGTGATTGGATGCATCGATGGGACACACATTCCCATTACGGCTCCTGCAGAAAATGAAGGGGACTATGTGAATAGAAAATCCTTTCACAGCATCAATGTCCAGGTATATGACCCACCATCTTAAAAATGATGTACATTACAATATACTGCAACTCATGTCATTCTCTGCACTGTGAAGATCATATGTGATGCAGCCTACATTATCACAAATGTAGAAGCCAAGTGGCCTGGCTCTGTGCATGATTCCCGGATCTATCGGGAGTGTAGCCTGAGCAACAGATTTGCACGTGGTAAGAAAGCCAAAGCTTTGTACAAATGTTCCTTTTCTCACTTTTTACTGCACTGAAATGTGTCCTCTATAATTACAGGAGAGTTTGATGGCTACCTACTAGGGGATCGAGGGTATCCATGCCAGCCCTCTCTGTTGACCCCTTACCCTGACCCTGAGCCGAGGCCCCAATAACGTTTTAATGTGGCCCACTGCAGGACTAGAGCCCGGGTTGAGATGGCCATAGGCCAGAGGCGATTTCTCTAAGACTGCAAGGGAAGCTCAGCTTCCCCTAAAATGTCAAAAATTAAATGGTCAAATATGTACGGTTGTGTTAACATTTCATTGACTACAAATGCGTTAGAACACGTTCATCTCAAAGATGAGTTCGTTCAGAATCAGCTACTTATCGATGTTAACTTCTCATACATTCCTGTAGCACAGTTTTCTCATACGGTCTATGGCATTTGCCTGTAGAAGCTGAGCGTCCATGCACTTTTTTTTCTTTTTCTTTATTAACAAAGTTGTAAACAAACGATGTGGCTTAGTACAGTGAAAAATAAGTTGTCAGGGCAACAGACAAGCCTCAAATGGATAATATAGAACAGCAAGTGTATAAAAAAATAGAAAATAAAACAAAAGTACAGACATTAAGTAGGGTAAAGAAAATATACAGATAAGAAGAAGAGAAAAAAACAAACCAAAAATAAATAAATAAATAAATTTAAAATTATATTAAAGAAATATGGGTGTAAAGCTAGGGATTCTCTTTAAGATTGAGTTCTTCTACTAGGTTGTACAGTTTTATTGCAAATTTCTTCTTCATGTATTTCAGTGATGAGAAATATTGGCATAGCTCCTTATGGAAAACAAAGAAATTAGGTTTTGTTTTCTTGAATTTGTTTTTATGTATAAAAAATTTAGCTAGGATTATAATTGTGTTAATGGCCATTTCATGTACCGTATCTTTCATAGATAAACCAAATAAAACATTTTCTTTAGAGAGAGTAGAGAAATTGACAAATTTAGAAGATAACCAGTAAATCAAATCTTCCCAGAAAGCATGTGAAAAAATACATTCATAGAATTAATGTTCTGTTGTTTCAATTTGTGTGTCACAAAATGAACAGTTGTTATGATCTATTCCAAAACGGTGTCTTAAGAATTCAGTAGAGGGGTATATATCATTGACAATTTTAAAGTGAACTTCCTTCGCCTTTGGTGAAATGGGAAATTTGAAAAATTTGGATCTTAGCTTCAACGCTTCTTCTTTAGAGAAAAAACGTAATATTGAATTCCTGTTTGAGGAAAATGGAAATAATTCTTTAATAAAGGCTTGTCTAATTGTGATATTAGTCAAATTTGGATTAGTAATATTGTGTCCATTCATCAAAAGTGAAGGGAGAGTTGGGTTTACATTACTTTGTAACAAGTTATAAGACATTATAATTACAGATTGAGGGATTGCTTTGGTAATAATGTTATACTGACATCTATCATTTAAATTGAATTTTGAACAAAAATCCTCAAAACAAATAAGGTTTCCTGTATTATCTAATAAATGCATCACAGACCATATACCTTTCTCTAACCAATCCTTGTAGAAAAGTGATTTATTTTTAAATAGAATATACCTGCAGTTCCATATAGGGGTGTTATGAGGGCTATAATTGTGTTTGTAAATCAATTTCCAGTACTGTAAAACCTGTCTATGAAAGGCCGATAATTTGATGGGGAGCTTATTTAAATCATAATCACTCCTAAGGAGCAGATTGATGCCTCCTAATTTCATGAAAATTTGATTTGGGATATGAAACCAAAGGCTGTATTCATTTCTTAAAAATGATCTTAGCCAGTTAATTTTAATAGTGCCATTAATGCATTCTATATCGATGGCTTTAAGGCCTCCTTCCTCATAACCTTTAATTATATTTCCTTTCTTAATGTAGTGTGTTTTCCTTTTCCAGATATAATTAAAGTTAGCCTGGTTTATAGACTTTATTGCATTCTTGGAGATTGACAGCGAATAGGCCGGGTAGATGAATCTTGAGAGACATTCCATTTTGGTGAGGAAAATTCTACCAATAATAGAGATGTCTCTTTGGGACCAGAGATTCAAATGTGATTTGCATTTTTCTAATGTATCCCAAATGTTGAGATTATCTAAAGTGTTAATGTCTTTAGTGATGTGTATACCGAGATATTTAACACTTGATTTAACAGGAATATTATGAATAGTTGTTAGAGGAGAATCATGAATTGGTAACAATTCACATTTATTGATGTTTAGTTTTAATCCAGAAGCCTTAGAAAAGAATTGGATTGTTTGGAGGACTTTGGGAATTTGGTCACTGTTCTTCATGAATATGGTCGTATCATCTGCCAGTTGGCTAATAGCCAGTTGTTTACCTAATACTGTCAACTTCTCAAAGTCTGTGTTTTTTGTGAGAATTGAGAGCATTTCTGCTGCTGCAATAAATAAAAGTGGAGAAATGGGACATCCTTGCTTTATTCCTTTATTAATAGAGACTCTAGGACACGTTCCTTGAGGTAATAAAATTGTACTATTAGTATCTTTATAAAATGATTTAACCATACTGATAAATTTTTCTCCAAAACCAAACAGATCTAAAACACGAAAGATAAAATTATGTTCAACTGTATCGAACGCTTTAAAAAAATCTACAAATAAAATAAAACCTTCTTCTTCAATTAAATGATTGTATTCCAGTAAGTCAAGGACTAGTCGGATATTATTATGAATAGATCGCCCTTTTATAAATCCTGATTGTGTATCTGAGATAATTTGTGTAATTCCAGACTTAAGCCTATTTGCATAAATGTGAGTTAAGATTTTATAATCATTATTGAGCAAGGTTATGGGTCTAAGATTGTCAATTAGTTTGGGATTTTTGCCCGGTTTAGGGATGAGAGTGATTATTCCTTGCTTCATAGTAGTTGGAAGAGTTTGAGATTTAGAAATTTCTTTTAACATGTTAAATACAAGGTCTTTAATGAATTGCCAGAAATGTCTATAAAAATTGCTAGTTAAGCCATTTGAACCTGGAGATTTGTCTAAAGCTAAGCTCTTCATAGCTTTTTCGACTTCACTCATACTGATGTCTGCCTCACAAATGCTTTTAAAACATTCATCAATTCTGGGGGTCCACTCTTTAACATGCTCAAAGAAAACATCAGCATCCGAGGATGAGTAAGAGGAGGAGTACACTGTACTGTAGAATTGGAAGATTTCCTTTGAAATCAACTTAGGGTCAGTACATTCTTGGTTATCTATCAGTAGTGCTTTTATTGTATTCCGCTCTTGTCTCGTTTTTTCCAGTCTACAAAAGTATGCTGAGCTCCTCTCTCCCTCTTCTATCCACTTTGCTCTTGATCTAATATATGCACCTTTGGCTTTAGAGATGTAAATATTATCTAATGAAGATTGTAAAAGTATGAGTTTTTGTTTGTTATTGTCAGTTAAAGAGGGTTTATTACAGATGCAGTTTATTTCCTTAATGATTTCCAGCTCTTTTTTCTTATTATTCCTGTTTATTAATTTGCTATATGAAATTGAAATCTGGCGTATTTTATACTTCAGATATTCCCATTTATCTTTATAAGATTTAAAGTTAGAAACTTTAGTTATATCATCAATTGTTGCAATAATTTCTTGACAGAAGAGTTCGTTATTTAGGAGAGTTGAATTAAATTTCCAATAACCTTTTTTAAAACAAGCCTTTGTGGATACAAAATTGAGTCAGTTAGAGGTGCAGCAGAGATTGTAGAGATTGATTGTAATCCAGGCCTATTATCAGCCACCAACCAGAAGTCAATTCTTGATTTGGCTGAGCCATCAGGTTTGAACCATGTGTAGATCTGGGAATTTGGATTATCGTTCCGCCATATATCTTTCTGGTTAAACACACTACAAAATTCAAACAAAACAGGATTATAATGGTGTATATTTAGAAGGAGACCTATCAAGCCATTCGTCCAGCACCATATTATAGTCACCTCCAAATATTAAGTTTTCAGTAGGGTACCTGTGACATAAATCTTTTATTGTCATTGTTATTTCATAAAACATATTTTTGTTTTGGTTGAGGTTGTTGTACCCATAAATATTACCTAGGATCAGAAATTCGCAGTCAACTTCAAGTACACAAATTATCCAGTGACCCAAAGAATCCCGTTTTGTGGATAGAGTTTTGCCGGGGAAATTATTTAAGAGTATGGCAACACCTGCTGATCTATTCGTACCGTGACTGAAATAGATTTTGTCTCCCCATTGATTTGACCAAAATTTTTCATCCAAGTCATTTGAATGTGTTTCTTGTAGAAGAAAACAATGTGCTTTTTCATTTTTGCAAAAAAGGAAAGTTGATTTTCTTTTAATAGAATCTCTCAGACCCCTAGCATTAAGAGAAACAAATGAAAGCTTAGAACTAGAAAAAGACATAAAAAGGGTAATATAAATTTAAAAGAGAGCTGTAGATGTTAGGTTTGGAAATAGGAACGGTTGTAGTGCCCCTGTCTAACGTTCTTGAATTCAACTAAAGCTTGGAACAGATTGTCTTGAATACCTACAAGTTAAATGAATTTAACAGTAATATTGTAGAGAAAGGTAAACTGTAAAGTGAGGTAAGCTGTAAACTGAGGCGTAATATTTACCTCTCATGGTACCAACAAATAGATCTCAGAGTGCATCATGAATTCTTTAACTTACATTGTAATGTATAATAAAATTAAGATTAACTGACCTAGTACATTAGTTAGTAGTTAGTAGCCAATTTAATCATATCCTGCATGAATTTCAAACTATGGTCCTCACATAGGGCATTAAAATTTGTCTTTTTTTTTTTAAGTGATGAGCATAGTAATAACAACTAAACAAATATTGTGCAATACAATATAAAAGGCACCAACAAAATCAAACAAACCCTGAGATAATACTGAGAATTGTGTTGTTCCCAATATGCACATCGGCCAAACTGAGGGCTTCTTAAAGTGCTCCAATTTTTCCTTTTTAAACATTTTTTCCCCTTTCCCTTTTATAAGACTGCAGCATATGATGATAAAATTTCTAGTGCATTGAATATATCAAAGAGAAAAAACCAGAGGCAGAACATCTGCAACTAGAGCCTCTTAAGAACCTGAGAGCATGAGGTATGTGAGATGCTGCACTCTTTAAGGCATCTAATGTAGTGCAACTCTAACACCGCTGATGTATCCTAAATGTCCTCTGTAGTAGACATTCTTCCCAGCAGCTCTGGCTTGCTCCATCTTCGGCCACGCAGCAGCACGAGCATCACGGTCAGCTTTGCAGAAATCTTGCTTGAAGTGAATCCCTAAGTCTTTGCAGATCTTAGAGTTTTTGGACAGCTTCCAAAAGGCATCCCGGTGGTGTCTCATGGTGAACTGTATGATGACTTGACGGCTCCTCCCCTCCTCTCTTTTTCCAAGACGGTGAACGGTGTCGACCAAGGTTTCCATCGACGCAGCCCACTGCGGTGCAATCTTGGATAGGATGTCTATGATGATATCTCGAATGCGTTCATCATCCTTCTCCTTTAGACCATGTATTTTAAGGTTCCAGCGCCTTTTGTACCTCTCAATCTCTGTCACTTTTTCTTTCAGTTCCTCATTTTCATGGATGAGTCGGGGCATCTCCTTTTCCACTTCTTTCATCTTGACTTTACACTCTTTGATCTCTGCTGCATTCATTTCCACTAGCCTGGAGATACAACGGCGGAGGGGCGTTCAGTGCCCCTCCGCCTGGAACGCGGCATGGAACGCGGCTCAGCCAATCACATTTAAGGATGGGAAGCACCCGTTTTATAACCATAAATAAATGTGCTTCATATACCCTTTGTGTTTTCATTTAGGCTGTATTATAATGTAGGAATGTTCACAGCATTTCAATGTCAACAAAGGTTGGCCTATCAGATTCTGATCACCTAACTGTAGTTAGTAAGTGGTTGACAAGTTGTTTTTAGATATCTTGTACACCTGTCTTAAAATGTAAGGGATACTGGAGCTTGGTTGGGGTGGTGGGACAGCTCGCAGCGAGCGCCGGAAAATTTCCCTTATTTTCAAATCCAAAGCTTGACAGGTATGGTTCTATGGCATGAGTCTGGTTGAAAAACGGCTTCCTTTTATAAGTTACTGCCTCGCTAAAATATGACAAATTTTATGATGTAAATTTAAAGTGAGCTTCCCCTGTTTGAAAGACCAGCAGCCGCCACTGCCATAGGCATATTCAAATCTCGGTTCCAGTGCCTATGTAAGCTCAGGGTCACCCCAGAGAGGGCATGTGACATCATTGTGGCATGTGTTGTTCTCCATAATATTGCAACTATTAGAGGAGAGCAACACCCTGCCATACAAATTAATGACCCTGAGGATGACCACCCCATCAACCCTGCAGATGTCCCGGATGGAAGGGCTGTAAGGGACATAATTAGCAGAAATTACTTTTCTGATTAAAACTCAAGTCAAATAAAGACAAATTCACATTTGACTTGGTCTTCTTTATTCCCTAAAAGTACAAAAGCAACACTTAGGATTTGTAATATAGTTCCAACCATTAACATATTTCCACCTGTGACAATGCACCCACCTCAACTGGCATTCCATTAACAGAATTTCAAGGTCTGTTTTTCGAATCTGGCGATCCAGATAGACCATTTCTTTTTCAGTTTTGCTATAGTCTTCATGAGGTGCACTCTATACAACTCCTTTGCTGGTAACTGGGAAACATATGGATGACATTTAAATCCCACAGTTCTACATGCAGATTTAACATGGTATTGACCGAAAATCTCACTGTGTCAAGCTGTGTTGTGGAAGTTGATGGGGGGGCACTTGTGTCCTGGTTCTGGGGGGTGACGGGCTCAGATGAGCTTCCCCCAGGGATGCCTTTAGATACAGGTCGGCCACAATTTTGGCTGAGGGCCAGCTTCTCAGCCTCTGTCAGAGGTGGTGGTGGTAACCCTCCACCCGTTTTTCGGGCCTCTGCCTTCTTTCTGTTGGCTGAGCAGAACTCAAATGTTCATCTTTTTTTTAAATTAGTATTTTACTGAGTGTTCATGCACACATTTTAAATTACTCCAATATGTATACAATAAAAAAAATGTGTAAACATTGTATCAAGTGTTAATCTACTAAGTGAGTAGTGAGAGGATGTGTTCAAACAACATTTTGTTAGGGGTTTAAATTACTACCTGAAGTAGCCACTGAATGAATATTTAGTTTTTTTAATAGCCTACGTCAATTTAAAAAAAATACAATTAGAATCAAAGTGGGTTGCAATCATAGCCCAGCAAAATGTGCCTTACCTCTCTGAATGATGTTTTTATATTTCATTTTTAGCTGCTTCCAAGTGCGCTTTTCCCCTGTTGGATTGCACCCAAATGAAAATCAGATTTTATCCCTATTTATTATTATTTATACCTGTATGCTACGATCTTAAGTACGGTTAAATGGTAAGTCAATGGAGTAGTGTATTCAAACTTATGTGTTGACTCGGGTAGCAATTTTCTCCCATGCCGTTTCTCTCTCTTTCGCTGCTGGAGCCGTGTTACATTTATGGCGGAATACAGCTTCATGTTCTCCATAGGCCTGCAATAGAACCTCCAGCTCCATCGGGGTGAAATAACTAGATCTCTTTTTTTCCATGGTGACTCGACGTATCGGGGCTCCATTGAAGATGGCTTTTTATTGTGGTTGTGCATGCGCGTAACCCGAGGTGAACATACTCAGAGTTGATTGAACTAATTCAGATCAGCTGTTCTGGAACCGGATACTCGGAGTTTCCCATCTCAGGGTAAGTCAAGTCAGAGTTCAGGGTTAGACTCGGAGTTTGTTGAACCTCCTTTCTGGACTACCCCCCAGGTGAGTGTTGTTGTTGTTGTTGTTATCTTCTTCCTCCTTCTTCCTGTGTCCAGCTGGTGCACTTCGCTTACTTGTTTTCGTCCACGGAGTTGTTGCAAGTGGATTGCAGACTCATTTGCATTTACACTTGTGTTCGAAGTGGTTTGGCTGATCGCATAACAATACGTCCTCAGTACGTTTCGAGTGTATTTACACCTGTACTTTCATGTGGTCACGAGCAATCGGATTGCTATCCAATCGCAAAAAACGCATGCTAATGCAAGGTGTAAAGGGGGCCGAATGAACCTGGCCATTTTCTTTCAGCCTAGATAATATGGAGTTAGATTAGTCTGCTGCTTCTTCTTCTTCTCGTCCTTATTAATTTGGCGGTCGGCAAACAATGTAGTTGTGCATTACTGCCACCCTCTGACACTACGACGTTAAAACATACCCCATGTGGGGGTGGTAGCGGGACGCTCATGTGATTGGCTGAAGAGGAAGGAGACATCTGATTGGCTACCTATATCCCCTTGGTAGAAAAAATGCATTTGTGGATCGGGTCACGTCAGGGGAGTCTCAAAAAGATTCACACACGAATGCGCTGAGGTTCACAAAATAAAAGCATCTGTATATGAATGTATCAACATCCACAAATGTTTTGATGAAAATTGCATATATTTAAAACAATAAATATTTGTGTGTGCATCAGAAATACATTTGTGAAACTTTTTTGGTTATTTGTGGATTTTTTTTACATTTATATAAAATGCCAAATATATGTGTGTGCATTGAAAATATTTGTGTGGAGAGAGTCATTTATATATAAATCTTAACATGTATTTGTGAATCCTTCTGTGTGCATTTATTAATATTGAGACTAATCTAACTCCATAAGATAATGTGATGGCCCCGACAATGCATTCATGATATGTACAGGTCAGTCTCGAAAGAAGTTCAGAATGCTTTTAATTCATGTATAATTCCTAAATGTACTAAGGTGACCGGATTTCAGAAATGACATCCGGGGACATTTCCATTTCAGCAGTCAATATATAATTAAAATATCCGATGTTATTATTTATAAAATGAAAAAGGACAATTTGACGATGGCAACTGTTGCACTGTAATAAACTATGGTGCAGGTCTAGTGCAATTTCTTTTAGTACGGTCACATCCAAATTACTAAACAAATCCTAAAAAGCCATAAAAAACTTAAAATTGATTGGTTCCATAAAAATACATAAGAAATTTTGAGTATTGGGTCATTTTGGAACCAGTGATCCACTAATGAAGGTCGTGCTTTTTATTAAAAGACAGATTTTTGTTGCCGTGCTTCATGTCTATATAAAGCCAGCATATTTGAAAGTTCTTCAGAGACAAAAATGGCTAAAACAAGGAACCTAATGCAGGAAACACGCCTGAAGATACAGATTCTCAGCCAGGAAGGGTACAGCTGCTGCCAGATAGCCAGGAAGTGTAGATGCAGTCCTTCAGCAGTTGGATACACTCTGCAGAAATACAGATGAACCAACAGCTTGGAAGACAAACCAAGATCTGGCTGTCCAAGGGTTTCTTCAGCAAGAAATAATCGCATCCTGATCCGCATGTGCAGGGAAAACCGCCGAATGACATCACAGTAGCTTCAGCAGCAGTGGTCAAACCAAACTGGTGTCCAGTGTTCCACCCGCACTGTACATGGCCAACTTTTAGATCATGGCTTAAGGTCCTACAAGGCTGTCAAGAAGCCCCTGATCAATGAGAGACAGAGGTTAGCCCGCCCAACACACAAGAACTGGACAGCTAGGAATTGGAAGAAGATTCTGTGGTACAGTACCCACTGTCAGGGGCATGTACAGTACCCACTGTCAAGCATGGTGGAGGCAGTATCATGGTTTGGGGATGCATGAGTGCTGCTAGTGTTGGTCATCTCACTGTCTGTGATGGCTCATTGAACTCTGCCAAGTATTGTGCCATTCTCGAAACCCACACGCTCCCTTCTGCATGTGCACTGTTCCGTCGAGGTCAAAACTGGATGTTTCAATAAGATAATGCCCCTTGCCACACATCCAGAGCCAGTAGAACTTGGCTGCAGGAGCACAGTATCCAGGTCTTAGAGTGGCCAGCTCAATCCCCGGACATGAGCCCCATTGAAAATCTGTGGTGGATTATCAAAAAGTCTGTTTCAAAGCGTAAACCAAAGAATTTAGAAGAATTAAAAGCAGTAATTCAAGAGGGGACAAGATTACCCTCAACAGTGTGAAAGGCTTGTGAGGAACTTGCCAGCCAGGATTAGAGCTCTACTGCGTGCTAATGGCAGGACTACTAAATATTAATTTGATGATGTGATGGTTTATTTATTTTTTGTTCAATTTTGAACACATTCTCTGTTATTTGTTGACTTTGATACCAACAATGTTGAAAACTGACATATCGAAACTGTCAAGAATTTAGTTTTGTTAGTTTTTCTTGTAAACAATAAACAAACAAATATCATTTGTATTTGTTTGTCTGTGTAATGCAGCCATACCTTTTGAAACACAAAAAAGATTTTTCCACAAATATTCAATATTTGAGATTGTGTTAAATTTTAAGGGTGCTTTTTCCACCACTGTGTATATATATATATATATATATATATATATATATATGTATATATATATATATATATATATATATATATATATGTATGTATATATATATATATATATATATATATACATTTTTTTTTATGTATATATACACAATAATATCAGCATATCATCAATATCAGCCGATACTGGCTTTAAAATTAACTATGGAAGCGGCCAACTTGCTTTTTTATTATTTTAGTACCTTGTTATGCTAGCTTCTCTGCAAGTTAGCTACATAATGCAAGGGAAAAACAGCAAGGCCATTTTCACAGAGGTCCCTCAACCTCTGACCTCAAGGTATCAGAATGAAAATGGGTTCCGTGTGTAGCAACAAGTCTCCCCTTTACAGACATGTCCACTTTATGCATGTCCCACAGATTTGGGCTCAAACTCTTCAGTTTTTTGAATGTAATGTTTTTACAGATTTATGACTAGAAAAACTCGACACAATGCTGAGCTGCATCTCAAATTAATCTTCGGATTTGCAGCTTTCAGGTGATATATATCACTTCTATGTAAAAATGTAAAAAACTACAGTATGTGGGTCTCAGAGGGTTAATGACGTGTTGCTATTTGTCTCTTTGAAACACTGTTGCAACAGTGCAGCACTGATTTGGAAGAAATTAAGCTAAAAGTCAAGATCATTAAGTACATTTTTTGTATTCATTTGATTACCAATCAAAACAATATGGTGAGAATTGTTTTACTTTGTTAATTTGTCATTGAAAACTGTTTTGCAAGGCAAAATTATGGAATTTTAAACGTACGACAGCTGGAGAAAAGATCAAGGAGGACAAACACATCCAATACCAGAGACCATCTTTGCCCATACAAAACCACCTGTTATCATGTGACTTCAGTTCCATACTTAGATTATGTGGTACTAGCTGAGCCAACTTGAATTTGCTGATGAAGGCTGTGGGATGTGGCTGAAGGCCAAGAATAAGTTTATTGAAGTGTTTTAAGTTATTGACAGTATATTCCCCAAAAGATGGCATTAAAAAATTATTGTTTAAGTTATCTGTACTGAAACGCAGGTATCAATATTGGTACAGATACTGAAAATTTAAACACACCCATTAAAGGGATAGTTCAGTTTTTTTGAAGTGGGGTTGTGTGAGGTGTTTATCCAACCAGTGTATAACATACAGTGGATGTCAGTCAGCACGCCCCCAGTTTGGAGAAGCAGGCTGGAGTCCAACATGGATGCTAAGCAATGTACTGCTGTGGTGGGGTCATCATCAAAAAATGTTTTAGCCACCTAAAAAAGTCCCACCTAATGAAATTAATCAGTTTAAGTGTAAGCTATATTGAGGGTATTTTCACTGCTTTAGTCAGTGTCAGACAGTGATTTCCAGCAGGAAAATTAAGTTGTTTTATCGCTCCCTTCAAAGCCAGTGACTTAACAGTGCTAAACACAGGGGCTGCTGGTCTACAACTGCCACCATCAGTTATTTTGTTTGTTATTGTGTGACTGTGGCATTGAGAAGGGTTAGTTCAGATTCACCGAAGTCACACAATGACAGAAAATAACTAACTGTTCAAGGCAGCGGTTTACCAGAAGCTCCCGTCTTAAGTGTGCTAAAATTTATTGTTTATGTCAGTGGAGTCTGGTGACTTTGACCAGAGGACAGATGGGGAACTAAAACCATTAATGGCTTTTCTGTCAGAAAGAGTGTTCTGGCAGAAAGCTAAAGCACTGAAAATACTCTCAAAATAACAAACTGATACTGATTTTTTTTGGGTGGGCCCTTTTTTTTTTTAAATAGATGGCTAAAATACATTTTGCTGCTGACCCCATAACAGCAGTACATTGTTTCACTTGCGTGGCAGTCTCCATCCTGCTTCTCTACTGGGGGTATGCAGACTGACATCTACTGTATGTAATATACTGACTATAGATAAGTACCCCTTACAACCCCACTTAAAAACAAACTATCACTTTAAAAACAAGGTTGATACTGCATGTTTATTTTGGCCTCTATTCTATCACCAGTAACAACATCTCCTTCCCACCACACTGACATGAGATGGACCACTACCACTGAAAACAGCTAGCAGCTTGTAGATAGACGCTTCAATTTATTCACTGAAACTGAACAGTGTGTACCCACAGGACAGTCATTCATCCAGAACAATGAGAAAATGGCGATTGCAAAAATCACAGTTTGTCTAATGCAGTCACACACACACACAGACACAGACACAGACACACACACAGACACACACACACACACACACAGACACACACACACACACACACACACACACACAGAGTTGGAGGAAGGACTATGCCCAAAATCACAGCTTTGGGAACTTACAGGCCGTTGACAGGGAATCAATGTAATGATTAAATAAATTAAGAAGGGGGTCAATTAGAAAACAAACAGTACTACATCACATAGAAGAAATAAAAGTGCATGAACCAGACATCACAGACCCTTGATTTAACTGGACATCCCAACAAAGGAAATAAAAAAAAAAAAGACTTGGCTCTGTGAATAACTGCAGAATGCACTCACACCATGGGACTGCTCAGTAAACCACATTAAATTAGAACATTCTCAACCAAAGCAGACACACAGAAAGAAGGAACATGTAAACCCTTCTCCAATTTGAAGGCTAACAAAAAAAAAAAAAAAAATCAACAAGGGAATCAATAAAAAATAAATCTGACCTGACCCCACCTTCCACCCCTCCCCCACCCCTACACCTGAATAAAAGGCTGCTGTATGAAAGGCCAGAGTTCACACGGCTTTTGCTCATTTTCTGTTGTTAGTTTGAACCTGCAGAGAGAAGCACACAGCAGTCCGCCAACCAGCTCCTTTCCTCTACAATTCATCCTTCTGTTTGACCCCATCATCATCTTCTTCTGTCTCAGCGTTCTCGTCTGTCTCCTCCTCGTCGTGCTCGCCCTCTGCCTCCTCGTCCTCCTCTTCGCCATCTTCCTCGTCCTCATCCTCTTCCTCATCACCTTCAGAGTCCTTCTTCTTGCTCTTCTCCTCTTCTTCCCTCAGTTTCCTCTCCATGTCCTCCTGCTCCTCTTTCATCTTCTTCTCCGGTCCCTGGTGGGCAAACAAGACACGTTGTTGAGATGAGATGAGATGAGATGAGATGAGATCAGATGAGATGAGATCAGATGAGATGAGATGAGATGAGACAAACTTTACTTCTTTACTTTAATTCACATGTCACAGCAGCTCAAAGCACAGACAGAAAGTCAAGAGTGGACAGTGTATTATAAAAAATTAAATAAAGATTAAAAATAGAAAATATGTAT
Source organism: Cephalopholis sonnerati (assembly GCA_019142605.1). Taxonomy (NCBI): domain Eukaryota; kingdom Metazoa; phylum Chordata; class Actinopteri; order Perciformes; family Serranidae; genus Cephalopholis; species Cephalopholis sonnerati. The sequence goes on along the minus strand of JAGQAX010000006.1, from coordinate 42,131,959 downwards.
GTTAAAAACATACAAAAAATATTTAACAGGTGTTGTGTTTAGAAGTTGAAAGTAGGAGACAAGTGTCGCACACTCTGACTTCATATGGATTTCACTTGTATTCAGATGATGTTTCAGTTTTTAACTGGACAACACTGACAACTCTGATGTGTTATCTCAAAACAATCGTTGGTATGTTGATGTCAAGACACTTTTGATTCATGTCGCACTGTAGAATGCTGCTGTTAGGCTTCAAGTATGTTCACACTGCAGACTGAATTGTACAATTGTGACCTTATTAAGATTAAACATATTCACTAAAAGTAGAATTAATGCCTCATGGTTATAGGCTTCTGCGAACCAGTCAAGTTGTACTTACAGTTTACATCCATAACTGTGGGAACATGAATGCTTCACACACATCTTCGTCATTCAGGATGTCATATCTCTGTTTCTGAGATATGACGCTGAACAATGGCCAGAAAAGTGTTTTCGCAGAACAGTCTGACCTTTTTATATTAAAGGTCATCACTTCATTTTCAGGGGTGATAGCAAAAAAAAAAAATCCTAAGCCTGAAATTTTTTTTCAGGTTGAGACATGAGGAATGGGTTGTCACAGTGGCTTTATGACTAGGGTCTAATTCATGCCGTGGTAGGACTTTCTTGCCACTGGTTGCACACATCAATTTACGTGAGCACATTGTGCAGAAAGACGCACCTGGTTCCCTTAATTTTTTGCACCAGCTCCCAAAAGGCTTTCCGTCTATGCCCATCTCTTCTACCCATGCCCAACGCCATTTATTTTTGAGTCCTTTATCAACTATCTGGACGTTTTCCCTGGGTTTCATTAACTTACTTTCCATCTTGATGAGAGTGTCTACGGCATGGGCTCCACTAGAATCTGGTTGCTGGCTCTGAACCAAGTTTGTTCCTTCCCAAAGACCCACCCCCACTATACTTCTGATTGGCTAGTAGCCTAACTTTGGTCTGGTTGGGAGCGAAAGCCATAGGCTGAGAATGAGAGGTCTCCATTTAAAGTGCTTCTACCAGAGCCCATCTACTGCACGCACACATGTATCACGCATCAACTTTTTTTTTTCCCCTCGCCGATCGCCGCACGCCGGAAATCCGGCTCAGATATTTGTGTGAAAGTTTGTCATAATTAGCGGCGAATTCTTGAGTTATGGCCCAAAACATATTTTGTGAGGTTGCAGTGACCTTTGACCATCAAATTCTAATCAATTTCTTGTTAGGTCCAAGTGGATGTTTTTGTCAAATTTGAAAAAAATCCCATAAGGTGTTCTTCAGATATCACATTCACAAGAATGAAACAGACAAGGTCACAGTGTCCACCAAAATCTAATCAGTTGATCACTGAGTTCAAGTGGACATTTGTGCTAAATTTGAAGAAATCCCAACCCGAAAACATAATGCCTCCGTGCCAGCGATAGCTATGGCCAGAGGCATTATATTTTTGGGTTGTCTGTACGTACACCTGTCCATCCATATGCCCTACCGTCTTTCCCATTCATGCGAATGCGATATCTCAAGAACACCTTATCGGAGATTCTTTAAATTTGGCACAAATATCCACTTGGACACAACAATGAACTGATTAAATTTTCGTGGTCAAAAATCAAGATTGCTGTGACCTTCCATCCGTCTCATTCTCATGAATATGATAGCTCAAGAACACCCTGAGGACATTTCTTCCAATTTAGCACAAAAGTTCACTTGGACTCAACAATGAACTCATTCAAATTTGGTAGTCAAAGGTCACTGTGACCTCACTAAATCAGTTTTGGGCCATAACTCAAGAATTTCTGACAAAACTTCACACAAATGTCTGATAGCATCAAATGATGAAGTGATAACAATTTATATCTAAAAGGCAGAAAGTCAAGAGGTCTCTGTGACATCATAATGTTCTACATAAAACACTTCTCTGGCCATTATTCAACGTCATATCTCAGGAACAGATTGGTGACACTAATCTTGGATGTCCACCTTGAAACTGTGCTGATTGTATAGATCGTCTGTGCTGCCCGGGGGAAGGTGTGTGTGAAGCATCAATGTTTTCACAGACATGGATGTAAACTGTAAGTTCAAATAAACTGGATTGTGGAGGCATACAACCATGAGGCGGTAATTCTAGTTGTATATGCATTTGTCATTATTTAAAAAAGCTAAGCACATAAGCTAATTAATTACAATCAATAGGTAAATGTAACCATAAATATTGTTTTATTTAGTCTAGAATACACAGTTTAGTGTATAGCAGGCTCTTCATAAAGTAATTAAGTACAGTCATACCTTAGTAGCTCCCCAGGTTTCCTTCCCAAACTCTTCTGCTTCTTTGACATCGTCAGAGATCAGGAAGTTGTCGAAGATGGTGCCAGATTTGACCTGAACAAACACCAAACACATTAGCATTATTTCTACAGTTTTTTTTTATGTATTGAGTCCCTGGGACCAAAAGGTTGTCATTTGAGTGGGTCCCCAATAACATTTGTGTTTTTTTGACAACTGCGGTTTTATGTTATATGTTTCTAATAATGGTTATACTCATGTATGTTAAAAATGTGTCTGAAAGTTTAACAAATAAAATCCCAAATCTGACGACTTTATTTACCAAACCACAGACTGTAGATGTGTCTTTATATACAGTCTATTTACACAACATCATAAAAATGTTACATCTTGAGTTGAATAAAGGGAGCACCAAAATCATCTACCCACTATCAAGTAAATCAAATGTGATTTCTGATTGTTGTGTGATTATCCATGCAAATGTAAATAAGAAACTGTATGAATTTAATAGTTCAACATTTTGAGAAATATGCTGATTCCCTTTTTTTCTGAGAAGAGTTTTTATGTTTTCCCATTACTCACTGAGACTATGAATAAAAAGCAATCTTGTCTCTTGTGAGATATATGCACAGCTGATAGGAAAATGGTGGCTGCCTGTGAATTTTTTTTTTAACACAATGCAGCCCCTAGACAGTAAAGTATCACTGGATCATCATCAACATGAGGAAATACAATATTGATCACACTATGACAACCTAGCATCATCAGAAAAAAAATGAAGCACATCCCCTGAACGGCAAAACATCATCAACATGAGTGAATACAGCATCTGCTGTCACAGCAGACATTACGATGTAAGATTACAGGACGGTCCATAGTAATATCCTACATATCCACAAATTCTGGAACATTTTATGAACCTAAAAATATAAGGTCATTATCTACCGGCGGTCCCCAGAGACCACTGTGCCAGCGCACAGAGCCTCAGAGAGCCGGAGATGAGGCAGGGCAGGCGGGTGTCAGATCTGCGCAGACCACAGGGACAAAAAACATCAACATATCATGGACAGTATGATAACATCCAAAACACAAGTGTCACTCTTAGTGGTTTGTGTAACACGAGAAATACGCACAAAATAAGAAAAGTCAAGCGTCACCACTGTGTCTGATAGATTTATTTTTCACACTGTAGCATTGTCAGTAAAAAAATAGGGTGTGTCCCCTGGATGTGTTGATAGTGAGTTTAATCAATCAATCAATCAATCAATTTTATTTATAAAGCCCAATATCACAAATCACAATTTGCCTCAGAGGGCTTTACAGCATACAACATCCCTCTGTCCTTAGGACCCTCACAGCGGCTAAGGAAAAACTCCCCAAAAACTGCATCCTTTCAGATTTTAATGCATCAGGGACGCAGGACATGTACCTACTAACATCACTGAGTTACACAAAGAATCCAGAAAAATGATTACTCTTCTGATCTTGTTTCAACTCAACTTTATCATCAAATTTTACCACGCGGCATGAAACAAGTCTGTATGTATACTTAGGCCCGGTAAGTTAACAATTACAACTGTCAGTGGGTGAGTTATAATATTACCTGCCACAGATCCAGGCCCAGTACTCCAATGTTATCAAACTTGTACATCATGGCATCATGAGTGTACTCTGGATTGTCGATCTCAGGGTGGACCCAGGCTCCTTTATAGTCAGGATTGTCGATCTGCTTGGGTTTCCACTCACCCTGCAAAGACAAACAAGGGGTTTGGACTAGTGATGGTGCTGGTTATTAGACCAGTGCCATGATAGAAGTAATGCCTTCAGAATATTAACAATACCCTAACTCTAACCCTTAGAAACACATTAATTTCTTCTCCCACATGGCACTAAAAGGATTCCAAATGGTGATCAATCGTTTTGTCTGTAAAAGCTCCAGCCAATGTCCTCAGCTATAAAAGTCTTACCTTGTATTCTGGGTTGGTGATCATGGGAGGTTCCCACTCTCCGTCCATGTCCTCGTCCCAGTCGTCAGGCTTCTTGGCATCAGGGTCAGGGATGGTCTCTGGTTTGTCCCAGTCCTGAAAGACAGCAGAATTAGGGTTCTCACTCAAGTCCTAACTGTGAAAACACAATGTTACAACATGGTGCACAGCATAAAACAAGGATGTGCAGACTTAAGCAGACTCTTAAAACCACACTATAACAAGTATGTTGGTATGGCTATACATCAGTGTGGACAAAAAATGATGTTAGATCCAAGCAGATACATTGGTCTCTAGTAGAACTGGGCAATATGGCTTTAAAATAATGTCACAATATTTTTAGGTTTTGTCACAATACCCAATACATATAGATAGTTTTAAAACATCCTCTAAACAACTAATGAACTACATTTACAATAAAGGTAAATAAGCTAGTTATTGTCACATTAAAGTTAAATAAAATACTGTTATGATAAACTTAAGTAAAGTACTGTTATAATTCTGGTGCCTTTTTTAAGCACCCAGTTCATCTTGGGTTAGGGTTAGAGTTGATTTTTTTTGCTGAACTTGAGGCTTCCAGTCAACAGTCAGATGTTAGCAGTTAGCATAAACTGTTGCCACTGCGCCTTTAAATGTGAGGATTTATTCATTGTGAGCTGGAAACACACTAACAGCTCTCCAGTTCATATAATGATATTTGCACATTGCACTGGTGCTAAACTGTCATAAAATGTGACTAAATAGTCACGGTCTTGAGCCCTACAGGTACAAAAACCCACACCTCAACTCACACTATTGTCAAACTTATCAAGTTAAACTGTTACTGCAGCACTGTTGATCATAAGGATTTATTCACTGTGAGCCGGAAACAAACTAACAGCTCTCCAGTTCATGTCATAATATTTGCATGTCGCACTAGTGCTCCATGGTCACAAACTGCATTAAATATTTGTCGTCTGGAGCTCTGCAGATAAGACGCATGCTTTGTCTGCTCATACTATCACTCAGGGGAAAGTGATCTGGATGGGCGTAGGGGTGTCTAGCATCATGCATCATGTTTATAAGTCTATTTGTGTATGTGTGTGCGTCTGTGACAGAGAAAGCAAGAGAGCCGAAACACTGAAGCAAGTCTCATGCCGGTGGCTTATAAAAACAACGTGAAAATGTTTGCAATATGGTCATTTTATACAACACACGTGGAACAAGCCAAAATAAGTATACTCGATATCGCCCACCCTTAGTCTGTATGATTGATTGGGGGAAATCAAATTTCCCTCCCCATGGATATCGGTTAGGGTGAATTTAATGTCAGACTGATGATGGAAACAGACCCTAACTAGTTGATAATTCAGTCTGACTTCAGGCAACCATGCTGAATTTTACTGTCCAGCATTTGGTTTAGATTTAGATGAACTTTTTCTACATGTCAGCTAGGTCTGAAAAGAAACCTGGGGGCTTGTTCCAAGAATCTGGATAACTGTGAGTAAAGCCCTAAGCCTTGTTCTTTATACAAAGATAACTGAGTTTTCCAGATTACGGTGCTGGCGATTTGACAGTATTGATTTTTTTTTTGGTTCTTTAAAGCTGGTTTAATAAAGCAACTTTAAACAACCTTTAAACTCTTCAGCAACTGTGAAAACTGGGCCCTGCTCTCATACCTCAGGCTTGGTGTCACTGGGGTCATCTATTTTGGCCCTGTCATCCCAGTCACTTGGTTTCTTGGCCTCTGGGTCCTTGATCTTCTTGGAGGGCAGCATGTCCCAGTCATCCTCTAGGGAGCCTGACTCCACCTTCTCATTGTTGATCCTCACCTCGTATGTCTGGTCTGGATTCAGGATCAGTGTGTACAGGTGAGTCAGCTCGTCATCCTGGAAGAGGGAGTAAAAGGATTATAGAGTGAGCAAGAATCTTTAGATTTATGTTTACAAAAATCTGCAGCAGCTACCTTGCATTTGATGTCTTTCTTGATGAGGTGGTTCTGGCCCTTGTAGTTGAAGATCACGTGAACCTTCTTGGTGCTGTATCCACAGATGTCGGGTCCTACAGACACAGGTCAAGTTATTAGGGGCCAGACAGTTCTGTCACTCCACTGAGTCATACTGCTACAGTGCTACCACTTTGCAACTTTCAATAAAATGTAACCCCAGCTGAGCAGATGTTCAGATGCTTTGAGCTTCAAGAATTATGAAGTCCATTACTCTATTTTTCTTAAAACTGTAAAACTACTTAAACCTATCCCACCAAATGTTTAATTGTGAACAGTACTGTTAATGGCTGCTAAATACATCTCCAGTGTTAATGGTAAAAGACAAAACGTTGATTTCATGGTAAAAATCATGCGGGAAATTTCAGAAATGTATCTCAAAAATTGAATTTTTGACAATATTTTAAATGTTATCTTTATGTAAACAATGGCAGGCAGTGGGAATAAGAGCATCTTTAAATGTCAGTTTGTCACTTATGGAGCAATCAATTTTTGTGAAAAATAAATTGCAGACATCTCTATGTTGTGTGGATAGAGGGCACCCACACATTTTCATGGACAAATTTCCATGACTTTTTAAGGAGCCACAATATGATTCTTTTTTCTTGCCCTATTTTGAGGTTTTGAGTTCCTCCAAATGCCCTGCTCTGACTCACTGCTGCACAGCAGCTTTAATGTTTTCTTTATTTTATTTCCTTTAGCATTACAGAGAAAGTTCAGAAATAACCACATCTGACACAGCTGAATGTAAAAATAATTAATCAGGAAAAAGCATCAGGCATCCCTCCAAGTGCTCTCCCCTCAAACATTTGTATTGTGTGGCAGGCGTCAGTGCCTCTATACAAGATAAGCATGACTTACCAAACATGATGTAATACTGTGAGTCTCCATGCATGTTAGTCTGGTCCAGGTCAGAGGGGAAGATCTTGACATAGCCGCCTCCACAGTCAATCTTCTGCTCGTGCTTGACAGTGAACTGGATGACAACAGTCTTTCCCTCGTTGCTAAAGGGCTCAAAGCGGGCCGACAGGGCGTAAAAGCGGGCATCCTGGCTGGTCTGAATACCTAGTGTGGGTACAGTTATGACAAAAATAGGAGTGGCTGTTAGCAACAATCGCTCACAGCTATTTATGGGTTTTATTTATGACTGTGCTGCAGTTTTTTCTTGCCCAGATTTCCTTCTAAAATGATTATATTGTGATGAAAATTAATCATGATTTTTTTTGTGTACCAGATACTCTGCGACTTACTGTAGTGCTTAAGGACATAACCAAGCCTGCATCACCTGCCCTGAGGCCCCAGGACTAAAGGAACCCAAAGAACTCCAGGGTTTTGTGCAAATTCCATTGAGAATGTGTTAGGGAATACACAACACTTTAGTACAGCATTAATTGCCACGACTAGGTTTGACATGTAGTATCATGTCTTGGAAAGGGGCCTTACATCAAAAATGTAGTTTCAGTTTCACCTTATAAATATTCCTTAACTAATGTATGTTTCATCAAATAAGCACAGAGTAAACCTGGGTGGGGCCAGGGAATATTCCAGCACAGAAAACTGTACCCAATCATGCGTTAAGAGTTGGGGGTGTTAATAGCTTTGCCCTAGGGTCCCCTGGCAGGTTATTCCAGCTCTGTGAATAATCTCAGTACATTCTTTATAGGATACTTCCTTGTCTTTGTTGTGGCCGTACTGGGATCAGGTCATATACACAAACCACTTTTACCTACATTTGCACGAGAAGGCACCATCTGCAAGTGTTTGAGATGTTTGTCTGTATGACATAATATGTCAGAATTACCTTTATCAGCCTCTGCATCCCCGTAGAACTTTCCAGCACTCAGTTTCCACTGGCCATAGTCAGACTTGTGCTTGGACTCAGTCCACCGGCTCTTCCATCCATCTGAAACACAGCAATCCAACTTAACTGGTAACCGAGTCCCTGTCTTTTCCTGCCAGTTGTTACAGTATTGAGAGAGAGGAAGAACGCACACCAGTGTCAGAGAGCTGCTGACCATAATCAAAGTACAGGGTATGAATGCCCTGAAGGAGACAGTCATATCCAAATTTGGGTAATTTAAATATCTTTTTGCATGTGGCTTCAAGTGTGCATTATCTTCATTCACAGTTGGTACAGTATTACTAAACTACATTGTACATCTATTATACTCAGTGGTGTAGTGGCAGTTGATGAGGTGGGTCTAATACTAGGTAGTTGGGTAGGTTAATGAAGAGGAAGTGGGTATACTCTCCTATTTATTACAATGGCATTTTAGCTGATAGGTAAAACGGCCAGAGAGAGATGGGTATTCCCTGAATACCTGTGGATACCCTCCACTACACCACTGATTATATTGCTTGTCTCTTACAAAAACTACTAAATAGAGAATTGGACCGCAACAAGACGACTTCAAAATTTTGAGAGAATATGAATAATCGCTTCTGCACAATGACTCATTTACAAATGATTTAACACTAGTGCTGTTTTTAGTCCACATCTTAATCATTTATATTACTCTAATAGTAACTTGATAGCTAGCCCCCTCCTTTTTTATTTATTTATTTTTTACATTTTTAGTCAAAGTTCAGTTTTTATTCTTACTGATTCGGCACACTGAGGACAGTCAGTAACTGTTCGGTAGTTTTATCAGAACAGCCTACAAACAACACTGTGGCTGTAGTGAATTTCATAAGAATGATCTCAGTATGGCTCAGTGCCATATCAAAAGTGAAAGAGTAGTCAGACTTGCATACGAGGATGTCAACTAATGCATAATTTGTTACACCATTTCCATTTTAAAAATAGTACTAAGACACTGACTTAACTGTACTGTATTAAACTACTTTGGGGACTGTTTGTTATGGGGGGGGGGCAAGAAGGGGGAGGCATGTCAAATAATTTCTTACGGTCTAGAGAGGGACTTAGTTTTTTTAATCTTAGCTTAAGGGAGGGGCAGACACATTTAAATGGTTGTACTTTGTATTTATTTTACAGTCATGTTTTCTTTAAAATCGCCAAATTTCACTCAGGGGGGCAAGGGGAAAAATATTTGTAGCCTCAAGGAGAATAAAAAAAAAAAAAAAAAATAGTCTCACTCCAGCCACCCCTCTCCTATGGTAAGTAAAGACCAGTCCCTAAGTGGCTCGGTACATTGAGGACGGCTAAAGACACTGCGACCGTACTAGACTTAATATGAGAGCCCTAAATATGGTCCGGTGCCATATCAAAAGTGAAAGAGTATTTGGACTCGCCGACGAGGATGTCAGCTAAAGCATTATTTGTTATATCACTTCCAGTTTAAAACCAACACTAAAATACTGACTCAGTGTTACTGTATTAAGCTAATTTAGCAAAGGGTATTTTTGGGGTAATTATTTCTCAGTTGGGTAATAGACATAACCCGGCCTAGCTTATTGTAAGGGGTTAAATTCAAATAGAAAGATAGATTTTCTTTAAAATACCAGATATAGAGGATAAACTACCAACAAATAACATTACTCTTAGAGGTTGTTAAGGCAGCCACTTCCACAGCACTATCATTCAAACACAGGACAAGAAGACATGATACTGCACCTCCATCCAGAAACTGTTCCTTGAAGTAGACAGTAGCGTCAATAGTGACAGCTATCGTTGCAAAAACTGCGAGAATGCCCGCTGAGAGCTTCATGTCGGTAGCTTGTGACCGGCGCAGGGGGAAGAGGAGAGAAGATTTTAGGTGAAATCAGCTAATAAAGCCTCGAGGAAATGTAACCTGAGAATCTCAACAGCGACAAGCCCTGCACAGATGGCCGCAGCTCATTGGACGAGCATCTCGCCAATGAAATGAGACCACGAGTTACTTTTCGGAAACACTCGGATTTATTCGGACATCATCGGATGGGGGCGGGGTGTGGGGGTTGGCGGAGGCAAGAAACAACATTGCTCTCCCGCAGTGTTCAGGGACTATGGGAAAAATGTGTGATTGGAGTTCTACCTGAAAATAGGGACATCCGTTTTACCCATACAGAGGTTCAAAGGGTAAAAGTTATGGAGAGAGATCTATCTCGGTATTATTTATGTGAACAGGTCGACGATCCGTGTGTTCGTGTGTAATCTCTAAATATAAAACACTTTCCACAGATACAAAAAAATATGTCAAATCAAAAAACTATTTTACAAATATAAAAAAGGATCTGCAAATAATTCCACAAATAATGGCGCTCCTTCAGTAACTAATTGTGACACCCACAGTGCAAGAAAGAGTGCTGCTTCAGGTCCCTCATTCCACACACCGATCACACCGATTGGCAAAAAAATTAGAACCATCCATCTATCCATCCGTTAAAGTGAAAGGTGTATACAGATTTTATATCATTTCATTTTCATTTTAATCCTTTTTTAAAAACTCCATCACTTTTTAACTTTATTCTCTTGCTTCTGACTCTTGATCTGCTGTAATGCAAAAATCTCTACTCTTTATGATAAAGCCTTATCTTATCTTATCTTTCTTGTCTATCCAAAGGATAACTGACTTGCTTTTTGAATTTATGTGGCCCTAAAGCACAACACAGACTGTACAAAACTCATATGCTGGTAACATGAATGTGTTTTTATAAAGTCAGGGCTATGTATTACTGTATTGTAAAGTATATTGATGTGGTGAGAACCATTGTAAAGCTGTTAACGCGTTTTAATTAATTATAGCAAGTACTGACTGAGTGCGTCAGCTATTGTCCCACAGGATAGCTCGCCGTGATCGTATAGTGGTTAGTACTCTGCGTTGTGGCCGCAGCAACCCCGGTTCGAATCCGGGTCACGGCAGTTTTGTACAAAATTGTCAAATATAAAGAATAATTACGGCTACCAGCGGAAAATATAGCCTATTGTAACTACTAACGAACGTCGTGCAGCGAATATGACGTATTCCGGATTTACAATAAAGCCTGAGTTTTTCAGCGGGTTATTAGAACTGGCAGGGTGGATAATGACGAAGAGGCTACTGTTAGAATAACTGCAGATGCCTGCAATAATAACCGGATCATGCGAGCACAGCCTGGAAATAAAGACACAACACTGAGGGATAGCAGATTTCATTAACTTCAACCAATATACAAAATAAGCCTGTCTAAACAGTGTGCATCATATAATAGTGTCCCCAGGAAACAGTTACCGTTGTTTTTTTTTTTTTTTATTTTTTATTTTTTTATTGAAAATAGAAAAGATCTACATACACAAAGACATGACACTACATTTCATGAGAAAAGGAAAAGCCAGGGTAAATGGACATTAACAATCAAACATGAAGAGAAGAAAAAGATAAAGAAAAGAAAGAAAAATGGGAAAAAAAAAAAAAAAAAGATTATAGTAATGATAAGAAATAAAAAAAAAAAATAAATAGATAAGTAAATAAATAATAACTGTGAAGACAGTAACAACACAATAACAGCTAATTATCTGCCAAAACTAAACTTTTCACAGATGTTCTTTGTCTTTATGGCTTTCTTATTATCTAGTGGGGTGAGGGACTGCAAATATAATTCAAAACACTTGTAGAAAATTAAAAAAAAAAAAAAAAAAAAACAGTTACCGTTGTGTTGTTTGCTACGTGGAGAACGTTTCTTTTTTTTTTTTTTTTTTTTAACTTTATTGAACTTGACAATAATTACAAATTCCAGTAAGAATCTCCGCTATGTATTCTTACAGAAACATAAACAAGTGCAAGGCAAAGGAAAAGATAAACATCAAGATTATCATTTCAGTAAACTGGATGGATATACATAGCCTACATACAGTACAGGCCAAAAGTTTGGACACACCTTCTCATTCAATGCGTTTTCTTTATTTTCATGACTATTTACATTGTAGATTCTCACTGAAGGCATCAAAACTATGAATGAACACATGTGGAGTTATGTACTTAACAAAAAAAGGTGAAATAACTGAAAACATGTTTTATATTCTAGTTTCTTCAAAATAGCCACCCTTTGCTCTGATTACTGCTTTGCACACTCTTGGCATTCTCTCCATGAGCTTCAAGAGGTAGTCACCTGAAATGGTTTTCCAACAGTCTTGAAGGAGTTCCCAGAGGTGTTTAGCACTTGTTGGCCCCTTTGCCTTCACTCTGCGGTCCAGCTCACCCCAAACCATCTCGACTGGGTTCAGGTCCGGTGACTGTGGAGGCCAGGTCATCTGCCACAGCACTCCATCACTCTCCTTCTTGGTCAAATAGCCCTTACACAGCCTGGAGGTGTGTTTGGGGTCATTGTCCTGTTGAAAAATAAATGATCGTCCAACCAAACGCAAACGGATGGGATGGCATGTCGCTGCAGGATGCTGTGGTAGCCATGCTGGTTCAGTGTGCCTTCAATTTTGAATAAATCCCCAACAGTGTCACCAGCAAAACACCCCCACACCATCACACCTCCTCCTCCATGCTTCACAGTGGGAACCAGGCATGTGGAATCCATCCGTTCACCTTTTCTGCGTCTCACAGAGACACGGCGGTTGGAAACAAAGATCTCAAATTTGGACTCATCAGACCAAAGCACAGATTTCCACTGGTCTAATGTCCATTCCTTGTGTTTCTTGGCCCAAACAAATCTCTTCTGCTTGTTGCCTCTCCTTAGCAGTGGTTTCCTAGCAGCTATTTGACCATGAAGGCCTGATTCGCGTAGTCTCCTCTTAACAGTTGTTCTAGAGATGGGTCTGCTGCTAGAACTCTGTGTGGCATTCATCTGGTCTCTGATCTGAGCTGCTGTTAACTTGCGATTTCTGAGGCTGGTGACTCGGATGAACTTATCCTCAGAAGCAGAGGTGACTCTTGGTCTTCCTTTCCTGGGTCGGTCCTCATGTGTGCCAGTTTCGTTGTAGCCCTTGATGGTTTTTGCGACTCCACTTGGGGACACATTTAAAGTTTTTGCAATTTTCTGGACTGACTGACCTTCATTTCTTAAAGTAATGATGGCCACTCGTTTTTCTTTAGTTAGCTGATTGGTTTTTGCCATAATATGAATTTTAACAGTTGTCCCATAGGGCTGTCGGCTGTGTATTAACCTGACTTCTGCACAACACAACTGATGGTCCCAACCCCATTGATAAAGCAAGAAATTCCACTAATTAACCCTGATAAGGCACACCTGTGAAGTGAAAACCATTTCAGGTGACTACGTCTTGAAGCTCATGGAGAGAATGCCAAGAGTGTGCAAAGCAGTAATCAGAGCAAAGGGTGGCTATTTTGAAGAAACTAGAATATAAAACATGTTTTCAGTTATTTCACCTTTTTTGTTAAGTACATAACTCTACATGTGTTCATTCATAGTTTTGATGCCTTCAGTGAGAATCTACAATGTAAATAAAGAAAACGCATTGAATGAGAAGGTGTGTCCAAACTTTTGGCCTGCACTGTACATACACATACACACACACACACATAAACACATATACACACACATAAACATATACACACATACATATATACACATACATACACACACATACACATATATATATACATGAACATATACATACAAAACACAATTTCCAATGAAATTATATATATTAACCATGACATGTTATAAAAATAATATAAAAAATGATAAACTAAATAATAACTAAATAATACAGGCAGCTCTTCTTTAGCCACGAGACAATCCTTCCCCTTTCATTCACAGTTTAAACACATGAAAGTGATGCTTCAGGACACTTTTAGCACGTTGTTAAGGCATTTCCATTACAGTCAGTTTAGGCATTAAAAAATTGTGACAGGTTATTGCAAAGTTTTTGTATTGGTCCATATTTTTCGGCTAAAAGTACCAGAGAGGAAAACAAGATTTTTAGTTCGTTTTTAAAGGATATTAGTGAAGGTCTTTGATTTTTCCATTTGCATGCATGTGATATTTTCCCATAATCATGATAATATTGATCGTGTCAGATATTTCTTTAGCGGTGTCATTTTTGTATATTAGGATTTGATTCCTATCAAAAGGTGTGATATTCTCTATTGTAGAGCTTGACCAGTTATGCAGGTTCTACCAAAATTGCCTCCTGACTCAACATGAAAAGAAGAGATGTTCAATAGTTTCAGGTTCCTCCAGACAGAAAACGCAAGCTTCAACCTCGAATCCAAATCTTTTCTTAAGAGTTTCTGCTGCATACGTACAACATTTCTGCAGTCTGTGGGGTTGTTAAATGTCCATTTGTAAAGTGTTTTTGTAGTTGGTGTTTTCTCGTTTTATCGGCAGTGTTTTGTGTATGTGTGTTTTTTTAAATAAAACGCATGTGTAAATCGGTTATATACAAATTAACACCCGCCAAATGCGGGTTAAAATTCACTTTGGCGGGTATCAATAAAAATTTAACGGCCAGTGCGAGAGGAACCCAACTGCAGGCAAGATCTGGGGTGGGGATTTTAATACAGTCATGAATGAGGAAATTGATAGATTCCCTACAAAAAATAAAGGAGCAATGAACGAGCTAGACAATATATGTAATAGACTAAACCTAATTGACATTTGGATGCATAAACATCCAAACGATAAAATGTATACTTGGAGTAATAAAGACAAATCCTTACAATCTCGTATTGACTTCTGGCTGGTCTCAGCCAACACAACTGATAATGTAGAAAGAACAGATATTGAACCCACTATCTTTACAGACCACAAAGCAATCTCAATTAGGATAAACCTGTCAAAAAGACCAAAAAATTAACAGACTATTGGAAATTAAATAAAACACTAATTCAAAACCATGATTTTCAAAACCAAATAAAAAAGCTAATTGAGAAGTACTGGAGACAAGCAGTGACTACCAACCTGTATGGAGAGTCCTGGGAGTTATTAAAATATAAATATAGAAGGGTGGCTATAACAGTGGGCAAAAAAATGTCTAAAACAACAAGAGAAAAAGAACTCCAAATTGTTACAAAAATTATAAACCTAACTGAAAAAGAAAACCTGGCTGAGGAAGAGGCCAGAGAACTTGCTTCACTGCAATCTACATTGGATTTAATTTACGAAGAAAAGGCCAGAGGTGCTTTTATTAGATCCAGAAGAAAGTGGCTAGAGCAAGGCGAAAAGTGCTCTAAGTATTTCTTTAACCTTGAAAAAAGAAATGCTGAAATGTCCCCTGTGAGCAAACTTAAAATTAATGATATACGATCTGTGAAGATGAATCAGTAATCTCCAAGTTTGTGGCTAACTTTTATGGAAAACTGTACTCCAGACAAACTCTTGATGAAAATCAAATGGATGTGTATTGTCAAAATATAACTCCAAATATTTAAAAAATTGATAACAAATTTAAGGACTTGTGTGACCAAAAAATCTTTAATTATGAAATACTTAAATCCATAGACTTGCTAAAAGATAATAAATCCCCTGGAAACGACGGCATTACTGCCGAATTTTACAAAAGCTTTAAGGATGCCCTTACCCCGTTTCTTGCATGTATCTTTGAAGAATCAAACACCAAAGGCAAACTCCCACCCTCTATGCAGCAAGGACTTATAAAATTAATACCCAAACCAAATAAAGACAAAATGAATATAGAAAACTGGAGGCCAATTAACTTCACGGTATCTGTGCTTTTGACAGAGAATTTAAAATATCACAGCTGGCAGACGACACTGCCATTTTTATTAAGACGCAAACAGAAGTAGGTAAAGAAATAAACTGTATCAGAGAATTCTCTGATGTCTCTGGTTTAACTATGAATGTAGGAAAATCTGTATTGTTGCCACTTAAAACCTGTAGCCTGCCAGAGATCTGTGGTATTCCTGTCAAGAACACAGTTACTTACCTTGGGGTTACAATAAACAACCAATCCAATCAATCTGCACTGAACTTCAGCTCCATCATCAGTCAAGTGAAGAAAAGATTCAATATGTGGTTAATGCGAGATTTGTCCATTTATGGTAGAGTTTTGTTAGCTAAAGCCGAAGGAATATCAAGGTCTGTATACATGTCTCTGTCAATGGATTTACCTGTAAACATATGTAAAGAACTGGATAAAATGCTTTTTAATTTCATATGGAGAAACAAAGCCCATTAACTAAAAAAAGAGATTCTCTGTAACCAGAGGGGAAATGGAGGGTTGAAAGTTTTAAGCTTTGAAACTATGAATAATATATTCAAAATTAATTGGTTATGTCGTCTCGTCAGAGAAAATGTTAATATGTGGAATGCAATCCCAAATTATTTATTCAATAAACTAGGAGGAATTCTTTTCTTACTCAAGTGTAATTTCAAAATTGACAAAATCCCAATTAAGTTATCAAACTTCCATAAACAGGCGTTGCTTTCCTGGGGGCTGATCTACAAACGCGGCTTCTCGCCAACCAGCTGCTTTATCTGGAACAACCAACACATACAGCACAGAAACAAAACAATATTTTACAAATCGTGGTTTGATTAGGGGATAGTGTGGGTTAATCAGCTAATTGATGAACAAGGACGAGTCTTATCTTACAACCAATTTACTAACAAATACCATCTCACAATCTCTCAAACAGAATATACTACAGTGACCAATATAGCCTAATACCAATGGAAATTCTGCAGCTTCTGAAAGGCTCCCAGTTCCATCCTCTTACACAGATAAATGATACTAAACTATTCATCCAAAACATAGATATAACAACCAAAAGCTGCTCAAATAAACTTATTAGGAATCTCATTCAACACTCAAACCGACCGGCAACCAACTCTTATTGGAATTCACTATATGGGGAAATAAACTGGAGGGGGGCGTGGCTGATTGGCGAGAAGCTTTTCATACACAACAAAGTCAAAGAAATATCATACAAAATCTGTCATAATGTATACCCGGCCAAAAAAACCCTGGGTAGATTTAAATTAAATATAGACTATAACTGTGACTTCTGCCAAACAGAACCAGAAACCATCATCCACCTCTTTTGCCAGTGCTCATACAGTAAAAACCTCTGGACTCATATACAAAACCTAATCCATAACAAAACCGGACACAGGATCAGCCTCCAGGAAAGCCACATCCTCTTTGGTTTTGAAAACCCCTCCATACCTCACGACCTTTCCCTCTTGTTACAGACTATCATCATGCTGGGCAAATTTCACATCCACAAAACAAAATGGGCAAAGAAAAAACCAAATGGAAAATACTTTGAGAATGAACTCAAACAATACTTTAATACAATAACAACATCATCAAACAACAAAGCCATGAAAATATCGGACCTGTTCAGCAAATACTTAAATTTTCCCTGACTTACTATATAATTGTATACATAACTGTTTATATTATTGATTATTTAATCTCACCCTCCTCTACTTACAATAATGTGTGTAATACCTTTACATGACTCTTTGTGTTTGTATTACTATTACAATTCTGTAATTTAACTGTAATATTTGTACTTTGTGTTTTCCTCTGAGATCAGTAACACTCTGTATAACCTCCTTGTGTTGAATAAAAAAAAAAAAAAAACTGCAGGCAAGATGGCGGACAAGGAAGCCGCCATATATCCCATAGACATATATACGTATATATGTCTATGATATATCCAATCCATACCGTTGGATAGTTTGTCCAGACTCATTTACCCAGCCTTCTCCTTACCCATCTCAGCAAGATTAATTAAAAAGATAAATACTATAAATTTTAAGTTCATTTGGAGAAATAGATGTCAATATATTAGGAAGATGGACATAGTTAAAAGTTATGAAGATGGAGGGTTGAATGTGATTGATTTTGATATTATGAACGGTGTATTGAAATTGAAATGGTTGAAATCTTTCCTTACAAACAGAGATTCCTTTTGGTTTACTGTCCCAAATATGATTTTCAAAAAAATGGGTGGAATAGACTTTCTTCTGCGATGTGACTTTGAATGTAGCTCATTACCAGTTAAACTTTCCACTTTCCATCAGCAAGTCCTCCTCTATTGGAAGTTAATCTACAGTCACAATTTCACTCCACATAATACACCAGTTTGGAATAACAGGTACATGTTGCTTAGTAGAAAATCTGTGTATATTGAGGAATGGAGATCCAAGGGTGTCTGGGCTATTGCCCATTTTTTGGATGATACTGGAAACATTTTACAACATGAAGATTTTTGTGTAAAATACCATCTTCAATGTCATGTTAAACATTATGAAAGAATTGTAAAAGCCATACCAATTTCTCTGAGGTCGATGGTTAGTGAAGACATGAAGTACTCTAAGGTCTCACCTGAACTGAGACAGCTCTGCATTGGAGAAATAGATTTATATGACTCCAAATTTACCAACAAAACGATCAGAGACATTTTGCTAAAAGAGTTTTACCCTAACCCAGTTAAAAGAATGTATATTCTTAAGGAATTTGGAGCAGAAAAAATTAAAAAAATAAGAAAGAATTATGTTTCATACCCACTCCCACCTAAAGTAAAAGAGGTCAACTTCAAAATTTTAAATGAAATCTACCCAACTAACGAATATCTAAGATTAAGATTTAATTTTGATATGAATAATTGTGTTTTCTGTGAGGAGGAAATTGAAAGCTTGGAACATCTTTTCTTCTATTGTGATGCAGTGAAATCTTTTTGGAATGAGATGCAGAGCTGGCTACAGTCCAAGGAAATTGAGTTACCCTTAACAGTGAAAACTGTTTTTTTTGGTGTTTTTGTTGATAATAAGAATGTGGACTTTGTTCTCAACGCTATACTGCTATTTAGCAAGTTTTTCATTCATAAATGTAGATATTATAAAACCAAACCGTGTTTGACCCATTGGAAGAATGAGTTTAAACTCTGGAGTAAATCACTGAATCTTGTTAAAGAAAAGAAAGCCCTTAAATTATTCTCTCTATTTGAAACATTTAAGTTATTATGAGATGGCCCCTGGGTTGTATTTTGTATCTATTTTTTTTTCTCTCTTTTTTCTTTTTTTTTTGTGTGTTGTTGTTTTTATTTAGGGTAGGTACATTTATACGAATTTGTATGACAGACTT
The DNA here is from genome assembly GCA_019142605.1 of Cephalopholis sonnerati. Classification (NCBI taxonomy): domain Eukaryota; kingdom Metazoa; phylum Chordata; class Actinopteri; order Perciformes; family Serranidae; genus Cephalopholis; species Cephalopholis sonnerati. The sequence goes on along the minus strand of JAGQAX010000006.1, from coordinate 42,112,752 downwards.
AAACTTAGGTCTTGTTGTTTTTGCTCAATCTAAGGCAGAATGAATGTATTTTTGGATAATATTTTATGCCTGGAATGTTTGTATATATCTTCTATCTTCAATAAAAAAAAAAAAAAAAAAAAAAAAAAAAAAAAAAAAAAAATCCAATCCATACCGGAAGTCACAACCGGAAGTTGGTCTTCTTCGTGTATCTTCTTACTTGTTCGGCGCTCCGTCTTTACGGTACATCCTGGTAGATCGAGGATGACACGAAGATACAAAGAGATAGAACGGTAAGAGAAAGAGTTTTTTCATTATCCTCTATCTAAAATGTGTAGCGTGTTATCTAAGATACACTTATATGCTATCTACAAATGTAATGTATCGAAGAGCTGGGAAGGCTGTTTCTCCGCTCGACTATATGGTCTAGGCTCACATTAGCTTAGCTATAGAAAGTGCGCTGTTAAGTATAAATTTGGTCAGGTCCTATGGCCATTTTATCTGCCTTTTTTGTGTGTTGGGGTGTGAAACATCTTTGCACACACTCACTTCTATTAGCCCATATTAACTGGTTCAGAGAAGTAACATATACAGTGTTTCAAAATCCCACCCCACACACACAGAAAATAATTTGACGTGCAACATCGCCATGTGTCTTTATTGATAACAAAACTGTGTAGTGAGAACGTGAGCGCTGAAGGAGAGGACATTATAAGCAAAAAGAAGGACATGTGGTGTTAACCTTATGATCTGTAAAGTTTTCTAGATATCATTGTTGTTTGACATCTTCTTCAGATGCACCCCTCTATTTTAACAAAACAATCCAGTCTGGAGCGCACAGCCTTGTCGTCCACTGAGTTTGGGTGTCCTCTCTGTCCTAAATTCATGACTAAAACTGACAGTTGTGATCCAGAGGCACCTTAGAAACCACTCAGCAAATGCGGTGCATTTCAGGGGTATGTTGATGAGAAGTACCTGTCTGAGATCATATAATTTTACATTTAACAGTAATGTTGAATGATAATGTGTTTTTGCATAAGCTTGCCATAATGTAACCAGTGTTATACTGAGTTGCACTGCTGAGGTCTGTGGATAAGCTTGGCAAAGAAAGCAAATCATTTTCAATAGATCCCCACTTGTAGCATTTTGTCGAGCTGTTTAACTGTTTCAACTAAGGAAAAATACAATTGTATATTCTTTATAGGATGTTAAGGAAAAGGAAAATCCTGGGTTATTGTGGTCAATATTTTATTCCTTTGGAAAACATAAAAACAAAACAGCGCACTCTTTAGAGCGCCACAAAGTATGATTGGATCATTTAACTGTTTTTCAGATGTTGGAGGAAGGCGTTACCCAACTGCAGGCAGAGATCATGATGGCCAGTGGAAGCCTGATTTAACTTAAAAAATTTTGTTTTAGTTTTTTTTTTTCCATTGTTTTACATTCAGTTTCATTTGCTCCTCTCCATTGCTGTTTATACTTTTCTCCTGTTTTTGATTTTATTTCTTTGTATGTTTGTTTTTCTATTTTGGAAGATTTGGAGATGGAACGCAATAAAATGTTTATCACAAAAAAGAGAAGTCCAAGTCAAGTTCTTAATGTTGCCAGCATGATAGTGTAATGTTGTGTTTAACTGTATTCCAGAAATAAAATAGAATTAATAGAATACTGACAATAGGAAAATCTAATTATTATTACATTAATTTAATAGTTACACCTGAAAAGGAACACATCTCCAGACCCAGGAACTCCCTGTTCTGTTGCAGTCACACTTGTCTGGGGCCACTGTGTTGCTCATGGTGCCCCTCTCTCATTCTGGAAGATCCCTGGTGGGTGAGGAAACGACCAGCAGGATTGAAGTCATTTAGCTAAGCTTTTCTACTATGCTTTTGAGCAAACAATGTGTGGGGAGTCTGTACTGTGTTTAATGAAGGAATCTTCTGGTGGGCAAGCTGGGCCACATACAGGATCTTGTTTGCAGGGAGTGTCAGCGGTTGAGGCAGGACCCAAATGCAACACAAAACAGCAGGAGCGTAGGTATAAGAGTATTTATATTAGTCCCCACAGTAACAATATGACAGGGAGTTTCACAATTACAAAGTCCAGACAATGTCTCTGCCGGGATGTGAACCCGGGTTGCTCGGATGAGAGACTGGGACAATTTCACTTGGCCACAGGAGGCTGGCTGTCTGGAAGCCGGAACAGAGGCTCACAATAACTAACTGGCAGCAAAAAACACCAGGAGCAGAAAGTCCAAGACCAGAAGGACATCTGAAGCACTCACAGCACAACAACAGCCCAGATGGAGACAGGGAAGCAGACGATTCCTTCCAGGAGAGCCGAAGCAACCAGAACACAGAGAAACACAGGCAGAACTCACTGTTGGGGGCTGAAGGCAGGTCAGGTTGCCGGGGCAGAGACAAGGAGACGAGATCAGGAACAGGCAGGGTCGAAACCAGGAGATCAGTCCGTGGGAGAGTGCTGGAGAGTAGTGCATGACGCGACGACAATCTGGCAAAGAGTGAGTGTGCTGGAGAGTCTAATATACACCAGGCTGATTACAAGGAGCTGCAGCTGTGCTGACAGGTGAGCAGAGTTGGGCTGATGAGGTGGGAGTGGCTGACAGGTGGAGTGGAGCAGAGGCAGGGAAAGGGGAAAAATACTGAGGGCAGAAGGGCAACAGGGAGAATGGAGCTGTGACAGGGAGAGCATGCCAGCTTCCTGCAAACAAGATCCTGCATAATATCTGGGCAATACAGACACTGTATTACCACCAATGATATGCAGTGTTGGCCTTTTTTACACTCAACATAAATTACAATTACCCACGCTAATGTGAAGGTGATTGTTATTTTTCAGTTCTAGCGTGAATGATATGTGTGAGGACCCCCCCCCACACACACACACACACATTGTATTCACGTTGTTTAATAATGTCTTAATATTAATTGTAAATTGATGAAACATTAACATTATCACTAAGTGATTATTTTAGGTTTCTAATTGCTAACATCTCAGTTTTACATACTGTATAAAGTCGTGAAAAGACTTAGAGTCAATTAACTATTAAATTATGCGGTATATCGGCAAATGGCGAATAATATACACGAAAGAAGACCAACTTCCGGTTGAGACTTCCGGTGTCGTGCCAGAAGTTGATTTTTGCCAGAAACTGAAGCCGTTTCTCAATTGCAAGGAAGGATCCTCAAATGGGCGGATTTGAAGGATGCTACGTCATCGACCTCAGCCGAAGGACTGTTCCAATGTCAAGGATCCTCCCGAGTTTCATGAAGGACTGAGTCCTTCTTTCAGCGAAATTCGGAGGATGCATGAGTGTATCCTCCGCGGGTGTAAAATCCCCACAATGCTTTGCACACGATTTGGTGGAGGTGAGGGCGGGGCCTCTTCAATGAAACCTGCACCAGCAGAGCTCGGCAGGACTGATATAAATATGTCATTTATTTGGATTAATGTCTCCAGGAGTTTTTATTGTACAAGCGTGAAAAAGAATATTGACAGAAACCTCATAATTTACACTTTCCACTGTGTTCACAGCCGAATGAGATTTTTTTTTAATAACGGGATTTAGATAAAACATCAAAGTTTTTAAACAAATCATTTACAGTAGAGATGGAGCGCTAAGTGTCCCCCTCCCCTCCTCCCCTCACTATTCACATGATAACGACGTGATAACTGCTCTCATTCTTTGGGTTTCACTTGGTGTATTTTTTTGGGGGGGCGCGGTGAGAACGACCAGAGTAAAAGCATCACTCGTTAATTTTGAGGTGAATTTATTTCAGAGGATTACACGGCGGTATCGGGTACAATCGGCGCGATCAGCTGTTTCAGATCAGCTCGGCTCATCAGATCAGATCCGCTATTCATATTACTGTAACTGAATTTGTGCTGATACACACATAAAATCACTTTGGAATCACAGTGTGATTCTGTGTGTAAGTCTGTTTATATACTGTAGGTGCTGTGGTGATGTAGGACTTTTTTCAGCTGTTGAGGTTAACTGCACTCTGAAAAGGGATTAGGGTGTGAATGTGTGTGAGAATGAAAGTGTTAATGCTTCATACATTCATAAGACTTTACAGAAACACATCAACTGACCTAAACATTCGGCACAATGGGTAAGGTCAGTTTTTATACATTGTAGAGGAATTCTAAAAACACCTTTTACAAAAATGTCATTTAGCCGACCTGATTTTTATTCTTATAAGTAGAATCCAGAAATATATTTTCCATAAAAGTCACATGACTCTGAAAATGCCACTTATATTTGTTCAAACTGTACAACAACATTAGAGAGTATCAAAATTCCCACAGTACCCTGAAAGCCCCGTCAGTCCCAAGAGGGCTAACGAAGCACACCTGGGGACCCTTGTTAGCCTGTTCCAATGTGTGTTCACTGGATGCTAGGGAGGACTCTTGCCTTGCCTCTGCAGGATCCTTCCTTGGGAGGATCTGTCCTCCCAAGGAAGGATCCTTGCAATTGAGAAACACCGTGATTCCCGGTCCACGGGAGCGCGCACAGTCGTTATAGTTGAAAGGCACAGCTTCTGTGGCTCTGCGGCAGGCTTCATCGGGCTCAAACAGCCAGTTTGTTTACGATCATCTAACGATGTTTATTAGGGGCCGAGCCGGAGGCAAGGGTTCTTCTCAAAGAGAGGAGTCCATGCCAAAGGCAAGGGCCCTATTGAAATTGGAAGTTCACAATAGGGAAATGAGCCGGCCAGAGGGTTCTACAGCGCCCCCCTGCAAGAAAAGTCGTTGCCAACAGCAACGACCCATTTGCCCATTGAATTCTGTGTGGGGGGATGCTGAGTCATCAGACACTACTGTTTTTGCTGTTCAGATTTCTTCCTTCTGCTGCCACTTCAAACCCAAATTTGACCCCCTAAACATGCTCAAAAACTCACCAAAATTGTCACGCATATCAGGACTGGTGAAAAATTATATAAAATGAAAAAATTAACCCCAAAAATGCCAAAATGGGTTCTCTAGCGCCACCTAGGCACACAAAAATGCACGCTACGGTCCGTAGGAATGTTGTAGAAAGATCAAACAAAAACTGGCTGGTTCGTCTCATCAAGACCTAAAAATGACGCATGGCGCCCGAAGCCGTAAAACCAACAGGAAGTGAGTTATCTGCCCTTTCAAAATGGGATTTCACCTCAAAATGTGTCTTTTTTGAAAACTATCTCCTCTGAGGCCGTTTATCGTACCGATCTGAATGTTGCACAGGTGACAGTTCACACCCTTCTGAAAAAAACGTATTCGTAACTTTTTCATTACTGGCCCGGTTTTCATTTTATAGGCTCTCAAAGTGTCCGACGCACACACATCTTGAAAAATCTTCGAAATTTCTCCCATAGGAAATGAATGGGATCGGGGGAGAAAATCACCAACACTCGGTGTTAAACAACCCTTAACAACTTTGGCATTGTTTCAGCTACAGACTCCATTAAAACTGTAAAATGTTGCCGCAGTTCTTGTCTATTCACACATGTCCCCATCTTTTTTGTATCTTTTACGGTTTTTGATCAGTGCCTCCAAAAGTACCATGAGCAAATCTGGAGAAATTTGGAGTTTATAATGGGTGTCTATGAGACGGAATGTTTGCCGCTAGAGTGAGGAGCTGCTGTGAAAACTGTCCAAAAAACTTTTTGAAACTGCTCCTACGGGCACATACTTTAAGCTAGATGAACCATTGTCTCAAAAGTAGCAGAGATTTCCTGATTCATAAAAGTGTCTCCTTTTCACACTGACGTGAACAGAATTTGAACTGTGCCCCTCCAAAGACAATGAGCACCCTCCATGTCTCCCATCCGCTCCAATGCATTTTTGTCTGCTGATCTCAGGAGAAAAGCTCAATTTCCTTCATGTTTAACTCGAGAGCATTTCCATATTTCTGCATTTACGTGGAAAATAAGGACATCACAACGATCCCCACATTCTTCCGGTCGTCACCATATCTTTCTTTCATTCGTAGCTGAAACGGTGTGGTCACCAGAGCCATTTGTTCGACGTGTGGGTTTTTGGCCACAGACTGAAGAAAATGCTGTGTCACTGACCTACTTTCAGCTGCACCTGTGTGTCTCCCCTCTGTTCTGTGTTGCTATGACGACCACTGCCTTTGATTGACAGCTGCTCATCAAGCATCACACTGTGGATTGGATCAAGTCTAATGTCTATTGGCTACACCAGGGCTTCTCTCATATTAGTCCCGCCCTGAAACAGGAAGTAGTTTAAAACTCCAGTATACATGCTCCAATCTTCCCCAAACTTCACAGGATTGATAACAGTCCCGCCCTGAACACACCCATGTGTCAATATTTGGGATTACACACAGTGCCTCTCTAGCAGGACTGTCGATTTTTCTCAACCCTTGTTGTTTTAAATTACGATCCTTGATTTGGGTCTTGATGTGTTTGCACTGTTTTGTTCAATTTTGTATGCCTGGTGCTCTAAATTATTAACTTACCTTTGATCATTCTTTTTTAATTATATATAAAAATCTCCCCCCTAGACTATATTATTTTGGGGTTTTTTTCCTCACCTTCATCAAGGTGGACTATTATTTTGCTCTGTATTTTTACAGAAGCAACATCCTTCATGAGATGTTGTATGTTCTTTTGTGTTCTACAATGTTCAATAATAAGAATAAATAAATAAAAAGAAAGAAACACTATGTGTTTTTTTTATGAGGTTCTATGATTGTTGGTAATACATGTATTGCTTTGTTGTGGAAAAGTGCAGATCCTCGTCCTGTCTCCATTCAGCTTTTTTTTAATCTTTAATGTATATTGAGTTTTAGTTTGTGTGTACGACCACAATTATCATTTATCATAACTTACCAAAGAGGTAAAGAAAAAAAAAGCAAAAAAGGTGAGAAATAGTCATGGCTACAAATGTCCATTTTTAGCAGAAGGGTGTGCACTAATACAGGATGTTGAAAACCATTACTCAGTATAGTGACTCATAAATCATCTAGTTCTCATATTTACTCGTACTGTAAGCCGATAAGTCATGTTTTCCCCACGGTATAAATCTCTGGTATCCAACCATTGTTTTCTTGCAACAGCTCCAGTCTTGTACTAGTTCCTTGTTATTGTCTTCCTGCATGAAAGGGATTATATCTTGGCCACATATCTACCATAATCTATGACATAATCATTTATATTTCCAAGACACACAACCTTGCAGTCATTATGTGTCCATGTGGCTGAAAGACATTTCTCGGTATACAGCATCAGAAAAAGGAGCTACATGGGAAATATTTCACAGTCTGTTGATGGTTAGATATGTTTCATATGTGCACATGCACATGTGTGCAGACATGTAAAGCTGAATTTTATTAATATGTGGTGCCATTGCTTTTATTATGGCCTGGTCTTGTGGGATTGTTACTTTTTTTTTCTTTTAATTTTCGAGTCTGTGCTTTCTTTTGTAGAAAAACATGTTGCTGATCTTGAGCTCAAGGATCAAAGCAGTCACGTTTTGAATGACAATTTCTACGCTTTTAATTTGAAGGCCAAACCGTTGAACTTCCTGTTATGTTCTGATTCACTTTACGGAGCGTTCAGGTTCAGACCGACGGTGGCTGTCGCGTGCTGTCGGTGCCAGAAAATTCCTTTTGGTCCAAACAAAGATGGTGTGTGAAGAACAGATGACTTACTCAGTGATGAAACACATGACAACACCCGCTCAGCAGTCAGACAGACTAATACTGATCATTGACACATTATAAGAGAAATTAATTGATGTCATATTTTGAAATCTTTCATATAATCTATTTTTTTCTTGTGAAACAGAACCTTGCTACAAAGGGTATTATCTGAAAAACACAGTTAAAATACCAAAAGCAAACTTTCATGCTAAAAAAACTTTTCACATGAAAAAGAAAGAAAACAGTCTTTTCTCTGTATTTTCTACACAAAACCTTTAACCTGAGTGAAACTGAACCAACAGGTCATATTTACAGCTATGACAGATAATGACAGGAGAGATAAGATCAGTTTTGTTTTTTTATTTATGTATTTGTTGTGTTCTAATTGTAAAACATAAAGCCATGTAGCTTTTGCTGCATGAAGGGACTGACCCTTCTGCAGCGCCTTGAGAGGACTTCGCCCAGTCTGGAGAAGAACCTGCAGATGGCGTTACCCTTCTTCGGTGGTGCCATAATATGATGTGCAAAAGTCTGGGCTATAAGATCCAATTCTTGGTCTTCTAGATGCAAGGAAATCAGAACCTGCATTGCACAGCCCCAGGATTTACAGAGGTCCTTGAAAATGACCTTGTCCAGGCGTTTAACAGTTTCCAGGCTGATCTCAAAATCAGTTCCCTGGACCTGGGCCCATATCCTTTGGAGCAGGTGGTCGATGAGGATACGGGGGTCGTCACATCTCAGGTCGACCTTCGATTTCTCGAACATGCGTGTGACGATCTTCTGCACAAGAATACGGACAGAGCATTTGTTTCTCTCTGTCTTTAAATCCTGCTCTGCCGTTAAATGCAGCACAGGTTCAGCACCTGTCTCAGGTACTATGACTGCAGGTTCAGCACCTGTCTCAGGTACTGTGACTGCAGGTGCTGGTGTGGCTGACTTAGTGACCTTTAAAGCCTTCATCACATTGTCACAATGGATGCCAGCCTGAGAGGTCAACCACCACCTCAACATAAGCAGAAAACGCCACACTGTGCGGTTTGTGGCGTGACTGATGTCAGTCATTGTATTTTGAAGTGGTCCCATCTCTGGAGTCATCCCCTCGGTGGTGTAATCACGAAGGAGCTCTAACAGCGCCTCTGTGAAAACCAGGTCTTTCCCGTCAGCAATCCACTCCAATTTTTTTAAGGCATTTCCAGCTGGCTGTTCCTCACCCCCCTCTGGTTGAAGCAGTTCGGTCACACTGTCAGCGAAGGATTGTAGCGATTCTCTGCTTTTACCTCTGCAGCTGGGGAAGAATTTTTCCTTCAGCTTCCTCGCAGCCCGAAAGATCGAGTGTTTCCACGTGTACCAGAATTCATTTTTTTTCCCAGACAATTAATGGAAACAACACTCCATTGATTTCTTTTTAACATTAAGTATCATTTATTGATATTATTATTACTGTAATATGAAAAATATTAGACTACACAAAAGAGAAATAAGGAACAGATAATGCGAATGTAATACCAGTTTTCAAAGAATATTAGATACGGAATTAAATTAATTAGAATCTACAGAAAAGCAACAAAAACATTTATACAACAATGTACACATTGTATAAACTGTCACACACATGTGGTCTGATTGACATGAAAGCATGGTGTCTTGCTGGCTGAGGAATAGTGGTAAAATCTCCAGTTGTTTAAAAATTCAGATTCTGGAGTAAAACTAGCAATAAAATACTTAAAGTAAAATTCATGATTCAAAAAGTTATCAGCAAAATGCAGTAAATACATCAAATTAAAAGTCCAATACAATTATGCAGCAAAATACCAGTTAGTGTTATATTAATTTATATATTATGTTACTAAAGTGTAATTACTGATGCATTAATAAACTACATTTTACTGTTTTATCTACTTTATATACTGTTGGGTAGTTTAATCTCTAACAATAATTTAACAATGTTTTGTATGGACATTTTTCATCTGCAAAGTAACTGTGGCTGTCAGATGAATCTAGTGAAGTAGAAAGTCACTATCTAAAATGTGGAGTGCAACAATGAAAGACAATGACACTGGAATGATCGAGTAAAATGCAAGTACATAAACAGTGATTAAGTCAATGTAGAACACACAGTTACATTCCACCACTGAGTTTGTCTAACAACATGAGTGGACCCCATCAGATCAGCTATTACAAGATGACTTTATTGTCTAGCTCTGAGTGAGCATTATACATTTGCATTTGGAAGCAGCATGAATAGCTGTCTATCACACTTGGAATGACCAGTGTCAGAATATTTTATTTTTATTTCATTATTTGTTATTTATTATTATTTTATATTGCATTTTTTTTATTTTTATTTATTTTTTTATTCGTAAAACAGAAAATAAAAACAATTTAAAAAATGACAAACCACATACTGTTATAATGCTTGTAATACATTTGTATACTAACATATATCACTTTGTTGCCATGGAATTACTAATATTACTAGCACTAGTATTATATCCACATATTTCTTCAAATGTTTACAATGACAGTACTTTGAAAACATCTCAGAAGTTGTAAAATGTCATGTTGATAATTTTTTTCCCTCAAATTTATAATGGAATTACATTACATTCATGGGGCGGCAGTAGCTCAGCCTTGGCTGAGGACTTGGCTTGGGAACCGGAGGGTCGCCGGTTCAAGTCCCCGACCGGACCAAAAATATGGAGCGTGGACTGGTAGCTGGAGAGGTGTCAGTTCACCTTCTGGGCACTGCCAAGGTGCCCTTGAGCAAGGCACCGAACCCCCAACTGCTCGGGGCGCCCGTCCATGGGCAGTCCCCTCACTCTGACATCTCTCCATTTGATGCATGTAAAAGGCCCTTTGTGCATGTGTGTGTTTCAGGCCTGTGTGTATTTGTAAAAACAGGGTGAAAACTTGGAATTTCCCCTTGTGGGACTATTAAGGGTATATAAAATAAAATAAAAAAAATAAATAAATAAAGTAATAGCAACAGTGAATATTCATTCCTGTTTTATTACATAAGAATTATACATTTATTATATTAGCATCACCATATTTACCATAAATTGACGATTCAGCTATTCAGTTGAGCATGGCTTTAGACAGAAAAAAAAATCATACTTGTGAGTTTATTTTAGCATACATATAATGAAAAACATTAAATATATTATTTAACAACAATGACTGATCAGACTTTTTTTTTTCCGCATGCAAATAGCCAGTTTTGACAAAATTAGCTTAACTTTACTTCCTTTACCATAAAAGGACAAATGAATGGTTTGCTCAAAACATTATTTGACCCTTATTTGACTTTTAGTTTTTGTATCAAGTTACATAAATCTGTTCAGTAACAGTAATGGCATTTTATATCTAAAATGTCAAAGGTATACTTCACTGTGACATCATAATACATTCGCAGAGCTGTAATTTTTTTATTTTTTATTTTTCTAAGTGGGCACTACATGTCTTTTATACCCCGATGAAGACTTAAAGTTGTGTTGGTCTATCCATGAATTCATAAAAGGTTTTTCACCACAATAGGAGTGCCTTGGATGCATTTTCATTCTGCTAGCCCGTAGCATGGACTCTCTCACTGAGTAAGCTGGGCAGTCATTGCTTTGAATTTTCGTGTGACTACTTGCCCTGTCCGTCAAGAGTACCTGATTTTTTTTTTTTTTTTTTTACGATCTCCCACACCTCGTGTGACCGAGTGCAATGCTCCCTAATATTTTTCTTCTTGTAAGCCAGTGAACTGGTAGGAGGTAAAATAAAACAGAAGCTCTTGAAGTTTGCCCAAGTAGTAGTGCCAACAGCAGCCACAGAGAGGCCCCAGAGTCTGTGTCGCAGGTCAGAGTGACTTCACAATTTATATTGTGTTTTGTTTACTGATTTTTAAATGATGTTTTTCCTCAAATTATGCATCTTCTGTACCTCAGAAAGGCCCCTCTCAGAGTTTGGGCCATATGTATTTTACATATATGTCAATTACGTCATACATCCACTCCAGGAGCACACTGTCAACCTTTATATGAGACTGGTTTCAAACCTGCTGATCTCAGTGTGTTGCTGTTGTACTTCAAGAAGTTCAAGGATAGAAAATGTGCCTCCAGGCATGATGTTGAGGCCCCTATGAGTCTGTCACTGCTTTCTTGACAAGAACCTTGACAACTGTCAGCTTTCATAGAGGCACTGGAACCAGGAAGCAGGAGGCAGCTGAGACTGAGGGACATACCAGATAGCAAGAAGAATCCTGGTTACACATCACTTTTGCGATGCAGCGTGAAGGTGAGCAAAAGAAAATCTGACAAGAACAATATGGGAATGTAAGATTAAACCTGACTTGATGGCATGTTGACATCCTCCAGCCATGAGGGAGGCTATGTAAATGCTCTCGTCAAGCTGTCAAAATACCATTACACTACAGGTGGCATGTAACATAGCCTACACAGCAGGGGTTCTGCCTGGAGTTTGTTGATGGCAAATACAGCTAAAGCAAGGTTACAAATATTTCAAAGAAGTGCAGATGCCACTGTGCAACACACCTGACCCTGCACCCTGCAAGATTCAAACAGCTTTGGGGGGTTCTGAGGGTCTCACACTAGGAAAATGTTGAACTTTGGTGCTCTAACATGAGTTTAAAAAGTAAGGAAGGATAAGAGGAATCCTGAGAACACTGTGCTGCCCCACACTGTGCACCTGAACGGAAAGATGATACAACCTGCTGTGAGAATAAGAGCTGTGAAGCTGGGTGGTTTCATCATCACATCAACTGGTCTCAAACAAGCTGCTATTTGGTTTGATATAACCAACCACATTTCACACACCACCCTACACTGATTTTAAAATCAATATTCACAAAATATTACATCCATGGGCTACACATCTATCACTATATTATTTTTTAAGTTTGTATATATTATAATAATATTTACCCTGATCATAAAGGTTTTTATGCCCCTTGTCTGTGATAGCCATGTCCAGAAGCATTATGTTTGTGCAACACTTGCTCACTCAGACCTCATCACATATTAACGTTTGGTCCTGGACTTTTTCATGTCGAGGTATGACATGCAAGGTATCCTGTCATTGTTCATTGTTCTAAGATGGCGGCGCGTGTAGACGCAGCGACCCGGTGCTCTTCTTCAGTAGCAGCTACACACTGAGAAGGACTTGCACCCGAACTGAACTTTTAAGCCTAAAACAACACTGGACCGGCTGGACCCCCCCCAGAAGGGTTCGACTCGTTCCCGGAGAGGATACGCCGGCGAGAGCGGACAGAAAGGAGGCGACGGCGGCGCTGCGAAAGACGCCGGAAACGAGGCAAACGAGCCGGCATCAGAGCTAGGCTAACTGCCGCTCCACACAAACCAGCGGTTCCAAGCGTCTTTCTAGCCAATGTCCGCTCCCTGGTTAACAAGATGAAACTAGGGGACGTTAACAACCGGATAGACAGTTGTATCATGGCGATAACAGAGACCTGGCTGCATGAAAACATCCCGGACATAGCCGAGGAGCTAGCAGGACGTACGATCTTCCGGGTGGATCGCACATCGGACTCCGGTAAGAGGAGGGGAGGAGGTGTGTGCGTCTATATTAACAACAGTTGGTGCACGGACACTGCCGTCATTGAGAGACAATGCTGTCCAGACCTGGAGTTTCTAATGTTGAAGTGCAGACCTTTGTATTTGCCCAGGGAAATAACCCAAGTGTTTGTAACTGCCGTGTATATCCACCCGCGAGCTAATGCTAACGTAGCTATGAGCAGGCTGCATGATAGCATCACCAGGTGTGGAAGTTATTCCTTGTGTTGAATAACGGACAGCGTTGTTTCTTGTAGAGGCTCCCTTTTATTCAGCTCCCGTGAAAGCACCCGTGCAGTACAGTTAAATGATGCTTCACTTGTCAGCTTCTTGTAAACAAAGCAGGAAAATACTATAACACCACAAGAAGAATAACATTAACAATGCACATCAACATTCATTTCCTTCTTTTTTTTTTTTTTTTTCTCTCTGAGGTTATGGGGTAGACTGCCCATTCACCTCCATAGCTGCCGGAGATTATTCTGCTCCATTGTTGGCAAGCTATGTGTTAAGTTAACACAAAGTCTTTAAATCGGTCAGGAGGACGGATGACTCTTCCTCTGGAGGTCACCTGAGCCTGATCATGGGGGTGTCTCCCAGGCTCTGCTGGAACAGTCTCTCTGACAGGTGAATCTGGAGGTGAGCACAAGGGTGATGAAGGTTGCTCACTCGCCTGTGTGCTCTCTGTCTTTTCTGGCTGTTGAACAGGAAGGAAGGTTGAACGAAGGTGACGCCTGTTCCTCCGCAGTGTTCCACGGTCCGTCTGGATCAGGTAGGACCTCGGTGTTGTGTGTGGCTGTTGGACTGTCCCTGCTGTCTTCCATCCTGACTCCCCGTCGAGTTTCACCACCACGCTCTCCCCTTGACTGAGAGGTGGGAGTGCTCTGACGCCATGGCGCTTGTTGTAAGTGCGTCTGTAGTTCTCTTTCGCCTTTTCATCAGCTTTACGCACCTTAGTGAAGTCAGGCCACTGAGGACAGAGGACTTTGTCGATTGTGGGCACAGTTGTCTTGATTTGACGGCCCAACATCAGCTGTGCAGGACTGGCACCCATGGCTTGTAGTGGCGTGGCCCTGTAGCTCATGAGGGCCAGGAACGGGTCAGCCTGCTGGAGAATCCTTTTCGCCGTCTGAACAGCTCTCTCAGCCTCACCGTTGGACTGGGGATAGTGAGGGCTGGAGGTGACGTGTTTGAAGTCATATGCCACGGAAAAGCTTTGAAACTCCTTACTTGAAAACTGTCGGCCATTGTCCGTGTGTAGCTCATCTGGACACCCCCACCTGGCGAAGATGTTTTTCAGTCGTGCACAGGTGGTCCCGCTAGTCATGTCAGGTAGGTGGGCTATTTCCAGATAGCGAGAGAAATAGTCAATAACAATCAGATAGTTTTTCTTTGCATACTCACAGATGTCTGCTCCGATCTTTTGCCAAGGCCTTTGTGGTAGCGGTGTTGTCATTAGAGGCTCCTTCCTCTGTGTTGGTCTGGTTTGCATGTATTCAGGGCACTTTGTCACCAGCTCTTGGATCTCACTCTCCAGCCCGGGCCACCACACACTCATGCGTGCCCTCTCGCGACACTTGGTGATGCCCTGGTGCCCATCATGCAAACGGTGGAGTATGTCACTTCTCATACTGTGTGGGATGACGATACGGTCTCCATACAGCACGAGTCCCTTTGAGGTTGACAGGCTGTTGCCCCATTGGTGGTATGCCTTGGCCTGTACTGGAACGCTACTCACATGCTTTGGCCACCCCTAGGTCACCAGTTTGCTCACCACCTGCAGCTCGTAGTCTGTGCTTGTTTCCTGCTTGATCCGCTCCAGTTTGGAGGGTGACACAGGCCATGCTGTGTGAGCTGCGTCCTCGAACACTGAAACATCACAGGTCAGTTCCGATAGGTAGAGGCTGTCTGGACAGCGTGTCAGCTACTGTCAGTGTTTTCCCCGGCACGTACTCTGCAGCAGGGTTGTATCTCATCAGACGCATGAGCAGACGTTGGCACCTCAGGGGAACCGTGTCAAGGTCTTTGTTATTGATCAGTGGGGCCAGTGGTTTGTGGTCTGTGTGCACTGTGAAGCTGTCCAGCCCGTACAGGTAAGTGGAGAATCTCTCACAGGTCCAAACGACTGCCAAGCACTCCTTCTCTATCTGCGCGTAGCGCCTTTCTGCATCAGTCAGCGTTCTGGAGCAGAAGGCTACTGGTTTCAGACCCTCGACATGGTGCTGTAGCAGTACACCACCCAGCCCGTAGCTGCTTGCATCTGCGCTCACTATTGTGGGTTTGTTAACGTCGTAGAATGCAAGTGTGGGTGCTGTGGAGATGAGTTGTTTTACCTTGTTGAAGGCTTCGATTTGTGCTGCGTCCCAGATCCATGCGGCGTCACTTTTCAGCAGGTCGTTGAGGGGATTTATCACCTCAGACAGGTTGGGCAGGTATCTCCCCAGATAATGAACCATGCCCAGGAACCTCCGAAGACCTGACACGTCACTTGGTGGCTGCAGCTCTGTAATGGCACTTACTTTTGAGGGGTCAGGCCGGATGCCATCTCCATCGATGCGGTGCCCCAAGTAGTTCAGCTGCTTTTGGCGCAGGCGACACTTTCTGTCGTTGAGCTTCAAGCCCGCACTCTTCAGGATCTGCAAGACGTTCTGGAGTCTCTCCTCGTGTTCCTTCTCGTCCCTGCCGTGGACGAGAATGTCGTCCATGTACACCTCAACCCCTTTTTGGCCTCTGAACAGCACCGACATTTCCCTCTGGAAAATTTCCGGTGCACTGGAGATACCAAACGGGAGCCACTTGAAGAAGTATCTCCCCATGGGTGTGATGAATGTGGTCAGCTTGGCAGTTTCCCTCTCCAGCGGGATTTGCCAGAAGCCACTAGCCGCGTCGAGCAGGGAGAACACACGGGTTTCTGCCAGCCGTGGCAGTATGTCGTCTATAGTGGGTAAGACGAACCTCTCCCTCTTTACGGCCATATTGAGTCTCTTGAGGTCGACACAGATTCTCACATCAGCTGTTCTTTTAGGGACCGGGACCATCGGAGCACACCACTCTGTTGGTTCTGTGACTTCCTCGATGGCGCCACACTTCACCATTCTCTCCAGTTCTGCTTTGACTTTAGGGAGCATGGGTGCAGATACTCTCCTTGCCGTATTAACACTGTATGGTACAGCATCGTCTCGCAGGCATATTTTTACAGGCTTAATCTTCAAGAGGCCCACATCTGGACCGAATGTGCCTTGGATTTCATCCACTCTTTTCACTAGTCCCATGGCCACTGCGACAGCTCGGCCTAAGAGGTTGCTGCAGCTCGCTGTTTTGACCACATGAATGTTGAACTTATATTGCCGATCTTTGTACTTTGTTAAAGCCGTGAACTGTCCTAGACCGTCTAGTTTTCCTCCGGGACTGTCAAAGTCCATGTCATCACTTGCTAACTGGGGTAGGTGTTTGAGGTTGTGGTAAGTTTCATCCGATATCACGCTGGTATCAGCACCCGTGTCAATCTTAAAAGTCACAGGAGTGTCTCTGATGGTTAGTTTTACAGTCCATGGTGCATTGGAGTCTGTAATGTATGTGTACTTTGTTTTAATCTCACCTAGAAAATGTCTGCTACTGTAATCAGCCTCTTGCTCCACTGTGGTTATCTCATTCACTCTAGCAGAGCGACACACAACGGCAAAGTGCCCAATCTTCTGACAGTTCCCGCACTGTGCATTTCTGGCTGCACAGGCTGCATGTTTGGGGTGATCCTTACCGCACCTGAAGCACTTGGTTTGTTTTCCCCCTCCATCGCGGTGCCCCGGGCCCGCGGTGTGATGACTGCCGTGTCTTTTCCCTCTTCCTCTGTGTTGATGAGGGGGAGCTGCGCGTGCATGTGCCCGAGCCACTTCGCTGAGGTAGTTAGCATCGGCTGAGCCAGCCTTAGCCTGCTGGCTAATTTGCCCCTTGACCTGCTCCGACTGTCTCACAGTCTCCACTGCTCTTTCCAATGTCAGGTCCGCTGTCAACTGTAGCTTTTCTGACAACTCCTTGTCCACAATCCCGATGACCAGTCTATCCCGAATATTCTCTATTTTCGCCAGACCAAACTGACAGGTCTCGGCTAGCTCGTAGAGGGTGCGAATATATTCCTCAGCCGATTCGCCGTGCTTTTGCGCTCTGAGATAGAAACGAGTTCTTTCGTGGATAACGTTAACTTTCGGTATGAAGTAGGTGTTTAATTTTCCCAACACAGTCTCATAGTCATCATCAGCTTCGCCTTCCGCGAACACGAAAGTGTTGAAAACTTGCTCAGCCTCCTTGCCAAGCGCATAGAGCAGCGTGCTAACCTGTACATTCCCAGCTTCCAGGTTCAACTTCGTAGCCATACGGTACCGTTGAAACCGTTGCCGCCACTCCGGCCACTGCTCCGGTCGAGTGAAGTCCAAATTTTCGGGAGGATTAAACTTGGCCATGATCCACGTCCGAGTCGCTTTACTTCTGACACCATGTGGAAGTTATTCCTTGTGTTGAATAACGGACAGCGTTGTTTCTTGTAGAGGCTCCCTTTTATTCAGCTCCCGTGAAAGCACCCGTGCAGTACAGTTAATTACACTGAACTACTTTTTTCTAACGGCTCTCTGTAACACCTACTGTCAAACTCGATCAATGCGCATGTAAACATACACACAAAAAATAGTCCCTGAATAAAACACTCGCATGACACCAGGCAACAAAACAAACACCCAGAGAGCTTCTTCATCGTGGCTGAAGACTTTAATCACACCAACTTAAAGGCTGTGCTCCCCAGATTTTACAAGAATGTTGACATTCAAACAAGGAAGGGCAGAACACTAGACCAGGTCTACACCAACATCTCTGGAGCCTACAGAGCCCGCCACTCCCCCCACCTCAGACACTCAGACCATCTTTCCCTGTTCCTGACACCAGCTTACAAGCCCCTTATCTGCAGGTCTAAGCCACAGTACAAGTCAGTGCAGTGCTGGACTGAGGAGGCCACACTATTCTTGCAGGACTGTTTTGAGGACACCATATGGGAGCTCTTTGAAGACCCAGACATTGAACTCCACACCTCCTCTGTACTATCATACATCAGTTTCTGCATGGATAATGTAACATCAAGGAAACAGGTGAAAACATTTCCCAACCAAAAACCCTGGTTTAACACCAGTATCAGAGCACTACTCCAGGCCAGGGATTCAGCACTGAGGTCAAGGGACAGGGAAGCCTACAGGAGGGCTAGAGCGGACCTGAACAGAGGCATCAAGGCTGCTAAAACAAAGTACAGAGAGCAGATAGAGGCCAACTAAAGGGAGAACAACCCCCGCTCCATGTGGAAAGGCATATAGAATATAACTGACTACAAACAATGCCACAACACCCTCCCCTCCACCGACACCTCTCTCCCAGACCAGCTTAACACCTTTTTCTCCGGCTTTGAAGAGGACAACAGACAGGCAGAGGACACAGCTGACATTATCAGAGCACGACCAGCCCCCCACCATCCAACAACATCAGGTACTGCGAGTCCTGCGTGGCATCGACACCAAGAAAGCACTAGGACCGGATGGAGTACCAGGGAGAGTGCTGAAATCATGTGCTCACCAGCTTGCTGCAGTATTCACTAACATCTTCAACCGTTCACTGCAGCAAGCCACAGTCCCCACCTGCCTGAAAACTGCCACCATAATCCCTGTGCCCAAATCCTCTGCCATCACAGGGTTGAATTAGGGTTGGGCGATAATACGGTAATAAGGTATCCCGCGGTATCTAAAAATAGCAACGGTATCAGTTTCATTACCGTCATTTAAAAAAAATCTGCGCATACAGGCCTGTATGGGCCTAACATAATATTAAATATAATTTATTTAATGCCTAATGTTGCAAGCCAAGCCTGCTCCTTTAAGAAGGTGGCTTTGTGGGTAATGTGTGTGTGTGACGTAGCGTGTCTAGCCGCATCCACGGTGAATAGCTGTATGCCGATAGAGAAAAAGTCTAAGTTACCACTGTCAGTGAAGCAAGAGTCAAATCATCACAGAGAGGCTATGTATTAAGTCTGCTGCATCGCTGGAATAAAGTGCCCCGTTCTCCACCACAGAGTTGGTCCGGACTCTTTGTAAGCTTGTTACCAGCCATGAGCCAGGCTAACCTAAGTGAGCTAGCGATTTACTAGTGGCCGCCCAACTACGGTTCAGGGCCTGAGACTGGTAAGGTAACACTAAATAATGAGTGTTTGTCCAGCACCTATGTAGGTGTGGTTGAGTTTTCAATTTAATACTGTTACAATTTAAAACTAATAGTAGGTTATAACGATTCTCTTAACTGTTGTTTGGGGAGATGACGGTTAATAAAGTTTTGGATGTGACGTCGTAACATGACAGCTCAGAAGCGAGAAAGAGAAGAAAAGATGGCAAGCAGCACATCAAGCGAGTTGGTCCCCTAAAAAACACAACTTCTGCAGTTTGGCAGCATTTTGGGTTCCAACCAAATGACACGGGAGAGCCGGCGAGTGTCGACAAGGCTGTGTGCAGGATTTGCATGAACAAGGTGACAGCGAGTGGAAATGTAAAAATAAACCAACGGACAGCACCCGTTGCGGTCTCATTATACGCTGTATAGCACACATTTTCATTACTGCCTTTCTTATTTATTGTTACTTTATTATTAATTCATAAGCCTATGAGTATTGGATGCTATAGGGCTGTGTTTAATTTAATTGATCTGTGTCGATGACTGTGCTGGAAGTGGACTGTAGCCCACAGACAATTTGTTGTTATTTTCATTCTGGTTGACTGCTGTATCTGCACTTTTAAAACATTTGTTAATAAAAGTTGTTAATGTTGTACATGTTTTGTTGTCATTTTTTCAGTATTTTAAGGCCTATGTAATGCTTGCTATTCTGTTTCTGAACGGTATAGGCGCAAGCCCACATTTTGGCGACTCCCTCTGAACTCTACAAAGTTACTTTTAATTAGTCACGGTAATACCGTATACCCCGGGAAAATGTGGGGAGGGTTTAACGCTATCAAAATCTGAATACCGCCCAACTCTAGGTTGAATGATTACCGCCTGTGGCCCTGACACCGGTGATCATGAAATGTATGGAGAGACTGGTGTTACAGCATGTCAAGGCCCACATCCCACCTGGCTTTGATCAACATCAGTTCGCCTACAGGTCCAACAGATCCACAGACGATGCCATCTCCATCGCCCTCTACACCGCTCTCAGCCACATTGAAAGCCCCAACACATATATCAGGATGCTGTTTGTTGACTTCAGCTCGGCATTTAACTCCATCAGCCCCAGCAGACTCATCAACAAACTGCAGACACTACAACTTGGAACCTCCCTCTGTCTGTGGATCAAGGACTTCCTGACTAACAGACCCCAGCATGTCAGAATGGGTACCTCCACATCCTCCACCATCGTCCTCAATACTGGTGTTCCTCAGGGCTGTGTGCTGAGTCCAGTCTTGTACACACTGTACACTTATGACTGTGTGGCTACTCACGGCTCCAACACCCTCATCAAATTTGCAGATGATACAACCGTTGTGGGGCTCATCAACAACGGTTATGAGACACCATACAGGGAGGAGGTCCAAGCACTGGCGGCCTGGTGCAGTGACAACCACCTCAACCTCAACACCAAAAAGACAAAAGAAGTCATTATAGCTGCCGTGCAGCGATGGGTCGGGTCCGGGCATTTTTAGGCAATTCTGAGCAACAAGCAGAAGAATAAGAAGACATCAAGGAAGTTGATATTACAATCTGCATTTAGCATCAGCTGAGTCATTTTGCAGGTTGCATCATCTGGAAATTGTACTGCAGCAATTGAAAAGTAAAAGTGGTTGAATATTGGAATAAATTTGCAAAGTACACTTTTGTATCAGTGGAAATCACTACACAATAATAAATAAATAAATGTTGGTGATTTGTTTTTAACAATAACGGCTTTGCTTCACGAGAGAAAATCTGATTTAAAAATACCACTCTTAAAGTGACTGCAGTTGTTCTGAAAATATACATATTGCATCTAGACAGCATTGAGATGTTGGTAATTTTTTTTTTTTTATATATATATTTTTTTGGGGGGGGGGGCTTTTTTGCCCTGGAAAGTGAGCATTGTGAGAGTCAGGAAATGGAGAGACAGAGAAGGGGATGACACACAAGAAAGGGCCTTCCAATGCAGGATTTGATCTGCAGCCGCCTGCACTGAGGGCTGTATTTTCTTTCATGGAGCGGCTGCTCTACCAACTGAGCTAAACACTGCCTCCGTGTTTTGTTTTTAAGAATGATTGATTTGCTTCATAAGTAAATAACTGTTGTTTAAAATACCATTCTTGCATTGATTCTGATATGTATTCGTCAAACATCATCTACCATGACTCTAAAATTTTATAAACTTGTTTCTCAAAGACTCTTTGTAGTTTTGATGTGTCATACTCATCCCCCTTGTTGGGTGTTGAACCCAGAGTCCTTGGTACTGTGATCCAGCTCCTAACTCACTGAGCTAATTGTCTGGAGCTAATTGTCTGGAAGCAGTTGTGGCAGATTTCAAAAATAGTCAAAATGTCACAAATTCTATTATCTAAACAAAAATCTGACAATACATAAATTGCATCTAGACAGCATGGACATGTTGGTGATTTGTTTTTAATGATAAGTGTTTTGCTTCACAAGAGAAAATGTGATGTTTAAAAATGCCACTTTTACATTGACTCCAGTTGTTCCCATGAGAGCATGTTCTAGAAAATTCAGTTTTGGAGATAAAATTCTGATATTTGCCAAACTTCATCAACCACGACTCCAAAATATTGTCAGTTTTTTTCAGGAAGATTGAAAATGTATTTAGCAAGAATTGGATGGTATATGTTTACAGTAGTGTTTACAGTCAAACGTTTTCATGCACTGTAGGCTCAATTTTTGATCAATCAAAAATCCGAGAAACAAGTTTTGTGGAGGACAGTCTGGAGATGCTCTCTAGCAAGTTTGGTGACAATTGAGCAAAAATTGTGGGAGGAGATACATTTTATAAGTTTTACAGTTTCTGAAAAAAACAGAGTGATGGACTTCATAATTTGTAATGAGTCTGAATGGACAAAAGTTTCTGCAGTACTGGGGCTACATTGTGGTGAAGTTTCAAAAGTGTAGCATGTATCATTGGTTTGGTAGGAATTTTTAAAGTTTTTAAATTTAAACGTTTATTGTGCCCCCCCAGGAGGGGGTGGCACATGTCCTTGGAGTTGACTAAATCTGGCATGGAGTCGGACATTTCTGTAAAGTTTGGTGAGTTTTTGTCCATGGGAAGTATGATTTCCTCGGAAGAAGAAAGAAAGAAAGAATTCTTCCGATTACAATAGGGTCCTTGGCTGCTTAGCAGCCCGGACCCTAATTATTGACTTCCGGAAGTCGAGGACCACACTGCACTCAGGCCTGAGCATCAATGGGGAGGAAGTGGAACGGGTCACCAGCTTTAAGTTTCTTGGCCTGCACATCTCGGAGGACCTGGGCTGGACTGTGAACACCACCCACATCATCAAAAAGGCCCAGCAGCGTCTCTTCTTTCTGAGAACACTGAGGAGGAACAAACTCCCTCCACCTCTGCTGAAAAACTTCTACCACTGCACAATAGAGAGTGTCCTCACCTATGGCTGTATGTTGTGGTACGCCAGCTGCACTGCATCTGAAAAGAAACAACTGCAACGGGTCATCAAGACGGCTGAGTGGATCATCGGCTCCCCACTTCCACGCCTAGAGGAGATCTATTCCAGCCGTCTCCTCCGACGGGCCACAAAGATCCAGAATGACCCCGCCCACCCAGGACACTCTCTATTCACCAGCCTTCCCTCTGGCAGACTCAGAGTCATGAGAGCCCGCACCAACAGACTGAAACACAGCTTCTTCCCCATGGCTGTGAAGAGACTGCTACAGGAACCATGACCCCCCCCCAGTTTATTTTATGACAAGGACATTGTAGCTGCTATAAGAGAGCACCATACGAAATTTCACTGTATTTATTACAGTGACAATAAAGCTTCTTCTTCTTGAGTGCAATTATTGTTGATGTTCTGGGACAATGTGTCAACTTCAGCCTGTTACATATATTGTCTGATTTCAAAATGCACTTTAGTTTTCACAGGAAATGTACAGTTTGCATGCAGTCATTTTCAAAATAAATGCACTACATCAGTACAACACCGCAAATAGGCATTTTTTTTGCTTCAACAACAAACGCACATGGTTGGGTTTAGGAAAAAAGAACAGGGTTTGGCTTAACATTCATACAGGAAGCAAACACCTACCTCCCGCATGAAAGTTGATGGTTGTAAGACCCATCCACCACAATCCTGCCCCCAAAATTTTCGTTGATGTCCTACCACATTTCCACCTGACATTGCCAAGCTCCGTTAAACAAAAATGGCGACCAGCCACATATCATGCTGATGTTAAAGGACAGCTTTTTTCTGTCTGACGCCAGAAGTTGCTGACCATTCAATGACTTTGGAGGGACCAGGGTTTGTTTTTGGGTTGTCCATCCATCTGTACCAGTCTTGTGAGCGTAATATCTCAAGAACACCATGAGGGGTCTTCTTCAAATTCAGCATAATTGTCCACTTGGACTCAACAATGATCCGATTAGATTTTAGTGTTCAAAGGTCAAGGTCACTTTGATCTTGCGTCGCTCTCATTGTTGTGAACGCAATATCTCAAGAAAGCCTTGAGGGAGTTTCTTAAAATTTGGCACAAATGTCCACTTAGACCCATGATGAACTGATCTCATAAAATATGTTTTGGCCATGAAATTCATATGTTAATTATGACAAAATTTCACAAAAATGTCTAATGGGATAAAATGATAAAGTGATGACATCTTATATCCAAAGGTCAAATTCACTGTGACAAAGTGTAGTCATGCTTGAATTGAAATCAAATTGAATAGTGAGGTGAACAGACTCTTTGTCTCTTTCTCCGTGTTGTGCTTTAATGTTCATTTTGTCAGCTATTCTTTATTTAGTCTTTGTGTGTCAAATGTCCTCGTTAGTTTTTTGTCATAATTAGTCAGCCTCATCCTACTTATTTAGGCCTCAGTGCTGGTGACAGCTGTGGCTGGAGGCATTGTGTTTTGGGGTTCTCCATTCTCTATCCTAAGAACACCTTGAAGGAATTCAAAACGTTCACTTTGACTCAAGGCAACTTGAGTGCCTTACAGGCCATAAAGCTGTAGCTCTGGTTTTAGACTGTTCACTCCTTACTTGGTTTTCCTAAGCAAATAAATGCTTGCATCTAATTGTGTGAGGTTATAACGTTATTATTTTCAACCACAGCAGCTTTATGAAATTTAGGGATATGGAATGTATTTGTAAATAAATGTATCAACCAGAAGGGGCAGCAGAGTTGTTTTATAAATTAAGAAAGCTTACACATATAAACTTGTGACCGGGATGTCAGTCGTTATAGAAAATGTTATGGAATGTATCACTACAGAAACTGAGGATGAGAAATCAAAAAATAGAAATAGAAATTAGATCTTGTATTGATACATTTGTGGACCAGAGTTGTGTGACAACTAAGGTCATGGTTTACCCCCACACAGACCTAAAACTATAGACTTTATCAACACAACATGACTATATACTCCACAATTAAAAGATGAAGCAGACCAACAACTTCCAGTGCTAACCTTACAGTACTACAATAGAGGCTATTATGTCATGTATAAGGATTAGAAAAAAATATAACCATATAATTGAAGTGAAATTAGTGGGCAGAAGTTAGGACTTAAGATCTAACAGGATATGCAAGACAAACTACTGTCATTTGTCTTGAGGAAGACCTGATGAAACAAAAGTGGAATAAAGTATATGTTAATGATGTAATCAATCACAGCCTTTGCAACAACTACTACTATTAGCTTATGGCCTATGAACATCAAATACAGACATGAGAGGAGTAATAGCGCCTACATTTTAAAGGTTCAGTGAGTAAGATTTATAGGGATTTAGTGGTGTATAGCGAAGCAAACTGCAATCAGTTGAAACTTCTCCTGGTTAGAATTCTTTCAGTGTTCATTGTTCAGGAGGTTTTCACCAGGAGCTGGATTATCCACAGAGATCTCTTCCCCTCTAAAACAAATAGACCTGGCAATTAAAACAGGTAAAAACTCTGAATAAAGTTTTATGTTACAAATCAGTGTTTCTCCAATGCTGTTGAGATGGGCAGCTTGCCCATCACATGCTACTGTGTACTCAGCCTTTTTCTCTGATAACTAAATGTGTGCTTAACTTATTTCTGTTCCAAATGTTCAGGGTTTTTTACTGTGAGTAGAATTATTTGCAGAGGTCTCAAATGTCCCAGGTGATTTAAACTGGTAACACCATTGAATAATTGAATTGGGGTGGCAGTAGCTCAGTCCATAGGGATTTGGCCTGGGAACTGGAGGGTCGCTGGTTCAAGTCCCTGCCCGGACCAAAATATGGAGTGTGGACTGGTGGCTGGAGAGGTGCCAGTTCACCTCCCGGGCACTGTCGAGGTGCCCTGGAGTAAGGCACCAAATCCCCCCAGCCGCTCAGGGCTCCTGTTCATGGGCAGCAACCTCACTCTGACCTCTCTTCATTTAATGCATGTATAAGTCCCATTTGTGCATGTGTGTGTATTCGGACCTGTGTGTATATGACAACGGAGTGTAAACATTGAATTTCCCCTTTCAGGATTAATTAAGTATATAGATAAATAAGTAAATACAAATAAATAAAACAGTTTCACACTACAAATCAGTGTTTCTCCGACGTTGTTCGGCTCAACTGAGACAGGTGGCTCGCCCACCAAATAATAATGTGTGCTCACTTTTTTCTCTGATTACTTCCAATCCAGACATTCAGGAGGTTATTACCAGGAGATGAATTATCCACAGAGGTCTCTTACTTTCTAAAACAAATGGACCAGGTAATTTAAACCAGTAAAAACACTGAATACCATGCTTTCACATTACAAATCTGTGTTTATCTGACACTGATCATCGCAGATGAGCTCTAACTATGGTTACTAACACAAAAACATGAATGGCCCTATCTAGAGCCAGTGTTTCGTTTACCCATTCTGGGCTGCTGCTGGAAACATTGCAATGCAACACGACAATGTCCATCAATGAGGACATGCTCCCTATGTACAGTACAGGCCAAAAGTTTGGACACACCTTCTCATTCAATGCGTTTTCTTTATTTTCATGACTATTTACATTGTAGATTCTCACTGAAGGCATCAAAACTATGAATGAACACATGTGGAGTTATGTTCTTAACAAAAAAAGGTGAAATAACTGAAAACATGTTTTATATTCTAGTTTCTTCAAAATAGCCACCCTTTGCTCTGATTACTGCTTTGCACACTCTTGGCATTCTCTCCATGAGCTTCAAGAGGTAGTCACCTGAAATGGTTTTCACTTCACAGGTGTGCCTTATCAGGGTTAATTAGTGGAATTTCTTGCTTTATCAATGGGGTTGGGACCATCAGTTGTGTTGTGCAGAAGTCAGGTTAATACACGGCCGACAGCCCTATTGGACAACTGTTAAAATTCATATTATGGCAAGAACCAATCAGCTAACTAAAGAAAAACGAGTGGCCATCATTACTTTAAGAAATGAAGGTCAGTCAGTCCGAAAAACTGCAAAAACTTTAAATGTGTCCCCAAGTGGAGTCGCAAAAACCATCAAGCGCTACAACGAAACTGGCACACATGAGGACCGACCCAGGAAAGGAAGACCAAGAGTCACCTCTGTTTCTGAGGATAAGTTCATCCGAGTCACCAGCCTCATAAATCGCAAGTTAACAGCAGCTCAGATCAGAGACCAGATGAATGCCACACAGAGTTCTAGCAGCAGACCCATCTCTAGAACAACTGTTAAGAGGAGACTGCGCGAATCAGGCCTTCATGGTCAAATAGCTGCTAGGAAACCACTGCTAAGGAGAGGCAACAAGCAGAAGAGATTTGTTTGGGCCAAGAAACACAAGGAATGGACATTAGACCAGTGGAAATCTGTGCTTTGGTCTGATGAGTCCAAATTTGAGATCTTGGGTTCCAACCGCCGTGTCTTTGTGAGACGCAGAAAAGGTGAACGGATGGATTCCACATGCCTGGTTCCCACTGTGAAGCATGGAGGAGGAGGTGTGATGGTGTGGGGGTGTTTTGCTGGTGACACTGTTGGGGATTTATTCAAAATTGAAGGCACACTGAACCAGCATGGCTACCACAGCATCCTGCAGCGACATGCCATCCCATCCAGTTTGCGTTTAGTTGGACGATCATTTATTTTTCAACAGGACAATGACCCCAAACACACCTCCAGGCTGTGTAAGGGCTATTTGACCAAGAAGGAGAGTGATGGAGTGCTGCGGCAGATGACCTGGCCTCCACAGTCACCGGACCTGAACCCAGTCGAGATGGTTTGGGGTGAGCTGGACCGCAGAGTGAAGGCAAAGGGGCCAACAAGTGCTAAACACCTCTGGGAACTCCTTCAAGACTGTTGGAAAACCATTTCAGGTGACTACCTCTTGAAGCTCATGGAGAGAATGCCAAGAGTGTGCAAAGCAGTAATCAGAGCAAAGGGTGGCTATTTTGAAGAAACTAGAATATAAAACATGTTTTCAGTTATTTCACCTTTTTTTGTTAAGTACATAACTCCACATGTGTTCATTCATAGTTTTGATGCCTTCAGTGAGAATCTACAATGTAAATAGTCATGAAAATAAAGAAAACGCATTGAATGAGAAGGTGTGTCCAAACTTTTGGCCTGTACTGTAGATATAAACAGCTCGTTCTAAGAAGCGAAAACACAACGATTTTTATTTTCAGGAGAACAGACACAAAAACAAGGGTCTTAAATTATTTTCAGGCCAAGGATCCCTTAGCTCAAAGAGAGATGGAGGATGGACCCCCTACTACATAGCCTGTATTGGGTAAAATTGAGTTGCACTTGAGATAATTCCCGGTACCTGTAGCTGCTCAGTCAGCAGCAGTTGTAGCATGGCTAGGTGCATTAGCGTGTGTCAGAGTCTCTCGCACAAAAAGTTACAAAATTATCCTCTGTGGCCCCCAAGTATGTCCGTACACTTGTAATAATACTACAGCTACCTGGCCAATATGTTTTAATAGTATGTAACTGTTCTAACTATCTAGTTCACCATGCTGTTACAGATAAGTCCTGCAAAGTGATTTAGCCTTAGCTAGCTGACAAGATTGCACAAGGATTCATTGGTAACAGTCAGCCAACATTGTTTTGTTTTTTGTCTTTTTGTACGTGTAGGTCAATTTATCTTTGTTAATACTAAATCATTGAACAATTTGCACGCTAGGTGAGCTAGTGGGTGCCCCAAAATGAGAATTTAATCTGTGGCAGCTCCTACATTTTAAAGAGCATGTAAACATTATATATCAATGTGGATCAATCTGGATGATAAGTGCCACAAATACTATCACCCCAAGTGTCTCATGTACCTCTGGATGAAAGCTACTAACACATCCAGTTTTCTGGCTACTTAGACTGCTTAACTCTTAGTCTAATATCTATCCTGGATTCTCTAATGGAGCCATGTTTTATGTGAGCTGTTTTGTCCTCTCCTTGAAGGGCATGTCAAACAGCAGCTTTCAGGTAGCTCAGCACAGGTGTTGTTACTGATATTAACATAAACTGTATATAGCTGAGAGGATGGTCTTTGCTCAACTATTGTATTTTCTCTCTCTAACTGATACACTTACCCACCCACACACACACACACACACACCATCCATCCATCCATTTTCATCGGCTTATCCTGGGTTGGGTCATGCAAAGCACCCCAGACGCCGCTCTCCCCAGCAACACTTTCCAGCTCCTCCTGGGGGGGCCCCAAGGTGTTCCCAGGTCAGCTGAGATATGTAATCCCTCCAGCGTATTCTGGGTCTACTTCCAAGGGGAGGCACCCATGGGGCATCCTGATCAGATGCTCAAACTACCTCAACTGGCCCCTTTTGACGCAAAGGAGCAGCAGCTCTACTCCGTGCTCCCTCCGGATGTCTCAGCTTCTTACCCTATCTCTACGGCTGAGCCACACACACACACACACACACACACCAAGTTTCAAGTGTCAAGTTTCAAATGTCTTGTTTGTCAATTACACATCAGAATTATATGATGAATCTACAGAGTTGCGTTTTTGCAGCTTTAAATAAAACTTGTTGACACAACATGGGCTTGTAATGACGGAGACAAAGGGTCAAAGATGTTTTATCTGTTTTTGTACCAAAAAGGTAAAAAACACATCAGAAAAGTGGAGAGTTGCTAAGTGTCACAATTATACACAAAAGCGTTTTCTTTTGGGTGTGAAAGTGTAGTTGGTGAATGTTGGAACATTTGATGCTTGAAAATGTGGAGTTATGTTCACATCCAACCCTTACTGTTGGGTTCAGTCTCACTGTGTTCACCAGCATAATTTGTAGCAGCAGTAGGCAGCCGTGAACAAACCTTGATAAACCCACTACCTGCCTATCACCAAGTGTCACACCTCAGTGTTAGATTAGTGACTAGCCTGATGGTGAGCATCTAGAGCCAGATATTTCCCTTAACAGTTGAGGGAGGCCAAAACAGAACTAAAAAACAAGTGAATATTTGACTTAAAGAGAGAGTTGGGCTGTGATTATCAGACAATCAGAGGGAGAGTACATTGTAGCAAATTTATCATTAACTGTTATTCTACAGTTTATCTGCTGTAATCTATATAAGTTTATTACTGTGAAAAATATTACAGCACAGTGCTATACGGAATGTAAGTTTTACAGTAGAATACTGGCAGCTACAGTTGCCAGCAGGAAACTGTTATTTTAGAGCTCCTACTGTAATCTCAATTTATTACTGTAAAACCTATTTAAATACTCTATAATGTGATATTTACAGAATAACACTGCTGTAAGTTTATGATTTTAGCATTTAGAATTACATTCCAATAAAAAAAATCCTGAAAATTGCTAGAAATGGCTCAAACAGGGGATGACCTTACAACATTGAGCTTGTTACCTTAAAATGACAACATGAACATCTGGTTGGAGTGTGAACTAATTCTCTGTGAAAGTGGGGTGCTCTGTGGAGATGTCTTTTGGGCTACATAAAGCCCCACTTAAAGTCCACCAGGTTTTTTATAAGGGTGGCTACACTGGGATTCACGCGTCCACATATGCGGTGCAAGGTACCCTGGGTGCGTTGGTTGTTGACGTTCTGAGACATTGTGTCAAGTTCTGCTTGTTACATGCATTGTCTTTAAGATACGCTTCCATTTTCACAGGAAATTTAACGTTAACATCTTTTTCAAAATAAACGCACTATGTTGGTACAACACTGCGAATTGACGTTTTTTTTTTTCCTTCAACAACAAACACATTTACAGTATTATACTGCATTTACAAAGAACAATACAATACTGTACAAAATTCCCTGTCTTTTTTTTTTGTGTTGGTATGTCATTAAAACAAGTCATAAAAGGTTATAACAATTTCATTTAAAAAAAGAAAAAGCATAGTTCATTATGTCATGCCAAAAAATTGCATTAAAAAGTCACAGTGTTCACTTTTCTTGTGCACATCTCAATTATGTGCTAGCTCCTTAATATGACACTCTGAAAACTCCCGATCGAAGATTTTTCTTTCAAATTGCTGTAAAATGGTCAGTTTAGCTGCTACATTTCTAAAATTTCACCTGAGGTGGTTACTGGTGATTTCCAATGGTCCCCCCAATGTTAAATAGGTGATTACGGCCCTGCATCACACCGCAGCTGATCAGAGTTTCATTCGCAAAAAACGGCAATAATACCTTGACGCTGAAAGTTACGTTTCACTCACCCATCTCAGAAACCCGGTAAAACTCTCTTTGGGTCAGACTCTGGACCAGAGTCAGGTGGTGGCTCAGCTGATACAGCTTTTCCTCTGTAGTGATGTCAACCGAGTTGGTGGCCACGGCAACGTGGCAGAGTTCTCCATCAGGAGTGAAGTCACCATCCTCCTCCAGGCACCAGGATCATCTTCTTGCAGTGGTGGCAGCAAAATGCTCACACACTGACAGTGTCACTGGTCGTGCGTAGAAGCACAGTGGGCCTTCACTGAAAAGTGCTGAAGGAGGGAGGGAGTGCCCAGCGAGACCCAAAACTAATCATTACTAGTGCAGTGCCCGTAGGAAGTATGTATTTCTATCGAAAAGTGGAAGCTTAAGTAGATTTTTAATGTATGGCCAAATGAGGCTGTGTTTGATGGTTGGATGTACAAAGAGGTGCACATACTCGTACATAGTGTTAATAGAGAAACTGTACATTGGGTAAGACATGAACGTACATTGAGATATGAAGAGACACGCAACATCATTAGGTTTCCTAGCTTTCCGTAGGCGAACTATCTTGAAATGGTACCTAGCAAGCATGTAACCCTGCACGCCTGAAAGGAAAAACAAACATTTCTGACCTAGCCATACTTTGGTATGGGAAGTTTAGGCAATGTTTTAGTCAATCTAACCATGTTGTGGCCATGTCAGCCAACACAATGAGCAGATGAGAACAGCGTGGTGAAACTTAAGAAATACTACTTACCAATGAGATTACTGAAACATGTCATGTTAATGCAAACTGCACCACTTCATCTATTCCTATATGGGGGAGGGACGAAAGGGAATGCCATAACCCCGGGTGTACACTGGATCCGTCGCGTGCATGGTCCGGCCGTGGCACGGACTCCTCCATCCTGTGCTGGGCGTCAATGTCCACTGGAAGCGTATCTATAGCGGCGCGCACGCGAGCGGCTGGAATTGACGGGTCGCGAGATCATGATGTCACGCGATAATGTGCAGAAACACTGGAGGTAAAAAGACATCAACAAACAAAGAAAAGATTTCTCTACCTGCCGGGGGCCACAAACTTTGACGTCATGTTGTTGTAGTGATGTGAAATACGCTCCGGAGTTTTCATGGGTGTTTTTATTTTGAAAATTGACCAGATACTATCGTCTTTTCTGCGCCTGGCTTCCTGTTTGACTCATTTGGTCTGTGGAAATTGACGCTTTGTCGCGCGGCGTCCGTCAAAAAATAGACCCGGTGCGTATTTTTAGAGGAGCGTAGCGCCGAGCCACTTCTGGTGGAGCAGTTTACATAGAGTTGAATGGCCGCGATTAGCTCCAGCACCATACCTGTCAAGTTTTGGATTTGAAAATAAGGGAAACTTTCCGGCGCTCGCTGCGAGCCGTCCCACCACCCCAACCAAGCTCTAGTATCCCTTACATTTTAGGACAGGTGTACACGATATCTAAAAACAACTTGTCAACCGCTTACTAACTACAATTAGGTCATCAGAATGTGATAGGCCTACCTTTGTTGACATTGAAATGCTGTGAACATTCCTACGTTATAATACAGCCTAAATGAAAACACAAAGGGTATATGAAGCACATTTATTTATTGTTTATAAAACGGGTGCTTCCCATCCTTAAATGTGATTGACTGAGCCGCGTTCCATGCCGTTGTAAAATCAGTGTAACCCACTGGTAGACCGCAGCGTCTGTGTTGCTTGGCAACCATTCTGTCCACTCGATCTTGCTTGGCGGAAGAATGAATAGTTCTCAGTTTTATTGTTGCATTATTACCAATAAATTGATGATTCTTTTTTTGTGTGTGTTTATTTTATGGGCTATATGTAGGGTAACCGTTTTATAAAAGCTATAAGCCCCTTGAAGCCGTGAGTTACAGTGATTTTACAACGGCGGAGGGGCACTGAACGCCCCTCAGCCGTTGTAAAATCACTGTAAACCACAGCTTCTCGGGGCTTATTGCTTAAACATATTTTCAGTTCATAATGTGCCCCATCCTGCTCCTCTGTAGGAAAGTAAATTCGCTGTCCCATTTTTCAAGATATTTACAGGACTTCTTTGTGTTTTTGGCAGGAATGCCTTCTCCTACGTCACATCCATCCATCTCTCTCTCTTGTTGTTCCGGGTTTGCTCCCGCAGTCGGCACTAACCTCGCGACAACTGCCACCCAGACTACTGCAGGTAGCAGCTCTCGCGAGGCTAGTGACAGTTGAGTTTGGAGAGGCAGAGGAATGTTGTTGTTTTTTTTATTATAATACGGGAGATTTACGGGAGAATACTAATACGGGAGGACGGCGGGAAAGAGGGGTGAAATACGGTAGTTTCCCAGCCAAAACGGGAGACTTGACAGCTATGTCCAACACCTGCGCCGTGGCTGGATCGCCCACTTCACGGATCCAGTGGACATCCGGGGTAAGCGTGTGCAAAGTTTTGGGTGACCCAGAGCGGTATAGCGGCAGGTAATTTGATCTTGGGAGGCGTGTCAAGATGGCGGAGTGAGCGGTCTGACTTTCTGCAGGCTCCGAGACCTAACTTCCGAAAACCTTAAAAAATACAATAATAACCTCAGTCAAGCGTAAAAACTACTAAGCTGGCATTGCATACAAAGCCCTTACATAAATTCGGCTTGCTTCAGCATCTCATAAGTTCACTCTTTTCACATAGCCTAAGCAGACATGGCCGGAGCTAGCAAAGAGCACTGCTACTCATTAGCCGCTCTTCAACAAGCATGTGACGACGATGATATAGACTGGATGGACCAACAAGAAAGTGAAGAAGCGTCTCAAAGCCAAGCTCCTGACACACTACCAGATAGGCAACATACCCCGCTGAAAAGTCCGAACCCAAAGAAAATGAAGAAGACGTCAGCCCAAGAAGAGATCTCCAACAGCGTCCTTCTTAACACCATCCAGAGTCTCACTCGTAAGTTCGATACCCAGAATGACCATATTCAAGCGTTGAATGGCAGCTTAAGGAAAATACTGAAGCAGTTGTCACGATTAAAGAGTCGGTTGACGCGAACACGTCGGCCCTGAAAACAATAATAGAAGACATGGATAAGCTAAAGAAACAGATAGTTACACTACAGAAGGAGAATGCAGATCTGCGTGAATTGTGCCTGGAGCATGCACGTTACAAACGGAGATGGTCGCTACAGCTGAACGGCGTCCCTGAAAGGGAGGGGGAAAACACACGAGAAGAAGTGATCAAGATCCTGACCAAGGTTGTCCCTCTCCGTGCTGAGCATCTGCAAAACACGGTGGATGTTGTACACAGGCTGGGCCAGAAAGTAAGAGCCGACAGACCCAGGCAGATCATCTTACAGTTTTCTATGAGAACTGTCCGCGATCAAGTTTGGAGGCTCTCCAAGAATGCCAAGATCTGCAACGAGATGAAAATCTGCTTCAGAGAGGACTTCTGCAAAGAGGACCGTGAAGCCCATGCTCGTCTCTGGCCAAAAGTGGAGGAAGCCAGGAAAAGGGGACTAAAAGCCTATCTGCGAGATGGACACGCTGTCATTGACGGCCACCGAGTGACTGCTTGAAAAGAAAAGGCAAAAAAGCATCGTTCCTGCTGAACTGTTGAAGGTATACACTGAAAATGTTTCAGCTAATGTTACATATTCATGACAAGATGGACCAAAATCTAGAGGTGCTATGCGCCAGTCTGTAGTTATCAACTGCTAGCTTTGTTAAAAAGCTTTATTCCTCATAGTTAACTAATGAGGCTTTCCAGTGATTGACTGTTGGCCAAGTTAATTATGTTAAGTGTGTTAAAGGGTCATTGTTTACATTAATCCTGCACTTGAGTTATTGAACGCACTCAGGTTTTCCTATATGGTATTTTCTTTATTGTCGTTAAATGTCAGAGGTTTAAGAAACATCACAAAGCGCAAGGCAATATTTCTTTTCTGCAAGGAGCAACCAAGAATTAATTTGATTTTTCTTCAAGAGACGCACTCTATTGATTCAGATGTCAGTCATTGGAAATTCCAATGGGGCTGTGGTGATGCTTTTTTCTCCCATGGCACTTCACATTCAGCAGGTGTAGCAATTCTACTCAAACAACTTTATGGTAATGTTATTTATCATACAGGTGACACAGAGGGTCATTGGCTGATGGTTATCATTGAACTCAATGATTGTAACTACATTCTGGTCAACATTTATGGTTTTAATAACCGTGCCAGAAACAAGAGACTGCTTTCTGATTTAGGTACCATGATAGATGATTGGAAGAATATTTACTCAACAGACAAAATAATTGTTGCAGGTGACTTTAATGTAGTCCCAGACGAATGGCAAGACAGAGTTCCTACCCAGTTCACCACTCACTCTTTTAACCCTTTGATATCTGATTTTTCCAAATCACTTGGTCTCATTGATATATGGCGCAAAATGAATCCTGATAAAAAACAATACACATGGAGTAATAACTTAAGACGGACTCAATGCTCTAGACTTGATTTTTGGTTAATAACGAACAATTTAGTCGAAGTATCCTCAAATTGTGATATTTGCCCTTCTCCCCTTACCGACCACTGTGTAATTACGCTCTCTATTTCACCCACTAACAGTCTTCCACAACCCAGGATGTTCCACTGGAAATTCAACAGTAACCTTTTAAAATCCACCTCATTCTGCAAAAGGATCTTATCCTTGATTGGCGAGGTGAAATTACAAAATGACTCACCCCCCATGAAAATTTGAATCCAAGAAGGTAAGAAATTGGCTGATTCTAGAAGAAAACAACAGTTAGACATTATATCCAAGATCAATTATCTGTGCAGTCAATCCCATCTGGACGATGTCAGTAATACTGAACTCCAGCAGCTGCAGTCTAAATTAGATGACCTTTATACAGAAAAGGCAAAAGGGGCATTCATTCGCTCACGGGCAAGATGGATTGAAGAGGGCGAAAAGAATTCATCATATTTTTTCAATCTAGAAAAAAACAGACAGACTAAAAAAGCAATAAATAAATTATATGTTAATGATTCTTTGAGTGTAGATCAAGATGTGATTGACAGTCACATATTCACATTTTATAAATCTCTTTATAGCTCTAAACTCTCTAATCAAGAAACTGATCTTTTCTTGAATTTGCTAAATAACTGGGCTCCCAAAATAGATGAGGATTTCAAAACGCTGACAGAAGCTGAAATTTCTATAACAGAGCTGGACACTGCCATTTCTCAGATGCCCAGTGGAAAGTCACCAGGTCCAGACGGCCTCACAACAGAATTTTTTAAACATTTCTGGACTGACATTCGAGATCTGATTCATGATGCCTTTAAAGAATGCTTAGGTAACTCTATTTTGTCACCTACTATGAAACAAGGCGTTATCACGCTTGTACCGAAACCAAACAAAGACAAACTGTCTTTGGACAATTGGAGGCCTATTACACTCCTCTGTGTAGATTACAAGCTCTTAGCTCACGTCTATGCTAACAGACTTAAAACAGGGCTTAGAAAGATAATTGATGAAACACAGTCCGCATTTATTAAAGGGAGACATATTCATAACCATACCCGACTAGTCTTAGATATGCTTGACTATAATTCACTGATCCCAGATGATAGCTTCATTTTGTTTCTAGACTTCTTCAAAGCTTTTGATACGATAGAACACCCCTTTTTATTTAAAGCCTTGGAAGTGTTCGGTTTTGGTACAAGCTTCTGTAATGTTATTCGAATGCTTTATACTGATATAAACACTTGTGTATCTCTCAGCCATGGCTTCACAGCGAGGTTCCCAGTCAAAAGGGGTATTCGGCAGGGGTGCCCAATCAGCCCCCTATTATTTATTTTAGCTGCAGAATTGATGGCGATATATCTTAAAAATTCCTCTGAAATTAAAGGCATTGAAATACTGGGGAAGGAATTCATAATAAGCCAGTTTGCGGATGATACGGCACTTTTCTTAAGAAATAAATATTTGGTTTCAAAAGCGTTTGATAAAATAGGTTTTTTCTCGAAAGCTTCTGGTCTGACTTTAAATCTTCGAAAATGTGAACTCCTGGCTGTGCATGGCAGCAATCTGAATAGCATAGCCAATATCCCAATCAAAAACGAGGTCAAATACCTTGGCATAGTAATTACTAAGAATGTCCATGATAGAGAAGATTTGAATATTATTCCCAGAGTGAAGGCAGTACAAAAGGTGCTAAATCATTGGCTCACACGGGACTTATCTATACTGGGTAGGATTCTACTGTCCAAGGTAGAGGGTCTTTTGAGACTTATATACGCTTGCCATTCTCTGCACACTTCTTCAAAAATGATCAAATCTGCTAACTCTGTTATATTCGAGTTTATATGGAAGAACAAAACTCATTATCTCCGTAAATCACAACTGGTTAGGGACTATGATAATGGGGGTTTGAAAGCCATGGAATTTGAGTCTGTAATTGCATCTTTTAGAATCAAATGGTTGAAAGATTGTATGTCTCAATCCCATTCTATATGGTACCACATTCCTAACAAAATTTTCAGTAAGGTTGGAGGGATTGAATTCTTGCTGAAATGTGACTTTGAAGTGTCAAAAATTCCTGTAAAACTATCCAATTTCCACAAACAGGCTTTACAGTTTGGGAAGATGATGTTTACCCATAATTTTTCACCACACAACTCTTTGCTGTGGAACAACAGGGTTATTACCATAAACAAAAAATCTATATTTAAATCTGATTGGTTTAACAATGGGTTAATGTTTGTGTACGATCTACTGAAACCAGATGGACATTTTTTCTCCTTTGAGGATTTCACCACAAAATATATATTATTACTCCAAGAATAGAGTATGAAAAAATCTGCAAAGCAATTCCTACTCCTTTAATTCGACTGATACATAACAGTATGCAGTTTTCTTCAATTACACCCTCTATGCCCACTCTAAGGATTGGAAATGTCAATTTGTTGGATACAAAATGTAATGGCAAATTGATAAGTCGGGTTTTTAAACAAACAGTTTTTGGCGACTTTAATTCATACTCTCTTCAGGACAATATACAGGCTTCCTTAAAGAAACAGGCCCTTTCCTTTTATATGTCTTACCCTGTTCTCCCTAAAGTAAAAGAAACCCATTTTAAAATAGTGTCAGGAATATGCCCTGCCAGTGATTTTCTGCACAAAAGATTTAAATTTGCTGTCGATCCATGTGTCTTTTGCTCTTCAGAGGCTGAAACTATTGAACATCTATTTTTTGAATGTTCCCATGTCACTTTGTTCTGGTCTGAAGTCCATAATTGGTTATCTTTGAAAATGTATAACATACAACCATTTATCTACAATGATATTATCTATTTTATGGACAATTTAGACGTGAACATTTCTGACACTGTTAATCTTGTGATTATTATGGGTAAATATCATATTCATACTTGTAAATGGAATGGAAGCCTTCCCTCTCTAACAGTGTCTCTAACAGTCGGAGGTGTATGAGATTTAAACTTTTAATGATAACGTTGTGAATATCAATCCAAAAAACTTCAAAATGACGGATGCACAACATGGTGCCATGCGCAAGCCATATCCGAAAGCTCAGGTCGATCTGACAAATAGTCTGAGCGTTCAGTGCCCCTCCGCCGTTGTAAAATCACTGTAACTTACGGCTTCAAGGGGCTTATAGCTTTTATAAAACGGTTACCCTACATATAGCTCATAAAATAAACACACACAAAAAATATAATAATAATGCAACAATAAAACTGAGAACTATTCATTCTTCCACCAAGCAAGATCGAGTGGACAGAATGGTTGCCAAGCAACACAGACGCTGCGGTCTACCAGTGGGTTACACTGATTTTACAACGGCATGGAACGCGGCTCAGCCTATCACATTTAAGGATGGGAAGCACCCGTTTTATAAACAATAAATAAATGTGCTTCATATACCCTTTGTGTTTTCATTTAGGCTGTATTATAACGTAGGAATGTTCACAGCTCGCAGCGAGCGCCGGAAAATTTCCCTTATTTTCAAATCCAAAACTTGACAGGTATGGTGCTGGAGCTAATCGCGGCCATTCAACTCTATGTAAACTGCTCCACCAGAAGTGGCTCGGCGCTACGCTCCGCTAAAAATACGCACCGAGTCTATTTTTTGACGGACGCCGCGCGACAAAGCGTCAATTTCCACAGACCAAATGAGTCAAACAGGAAGCCAGGCGCAGAAAAGACGAGAGTATCCGGTCAATTTTCAAAATAAAAACACCCGTGAAAACTGCGGAGCTTATTTCACATCGCTACAACAACATGACGTCAAAGTTTGTGGCCCCCGGCAGGTAGAGAAATCTTTTCTTTGTTTGTTGATGTCTTTTTACCTCCAGTGTTTCCGCAAATTATCGTGTGACATCATGATCTCGCGATCCGTCAATTCCAGCCGCTCGCGTGCGCGCCGCTATAGATACGCTTCCAGTGGACATTGACGCTCGGCACAGGACGGAGGAGTCCGTGCCACGGCCGGACCACGCACGCGACGGATCCAGTGTACACCCTGGGTTATGGCATTCCTTTTCGTCCCTCCACCATATAGGAATAGATGAAGTGGTGCAGTTTGCATTAACATGACATGTTTCAGTAATCTCATGGTAAGTAGTATTTCTTAAGTTTCACCATGCTGTTCTCATCTGCTCATGGTGTTTGCTGACATGGCTACAACATGGTTAGATTGACTAAAACATTGCCTAAACTTCCCATACCAAAGTATGGCTAGGTCAGAAACGTTTGTTTTTCCTTTCAGGCGTGCTGGGTTATGTGCTTGCTAGCTACCATTTCAAGATTGTTCGCCTACAGAAAGCTAGGAAACCTAATGATGTTGTGTGTCTCTCCATATCTCAATGTACGTTCATGTCTTACCCAATGTACAGTTTCTCTATTAACACTATGTAAGAGTATGTACACCTCTTTGTACATCCAACCATCGAACACAGCCTCATTTGGCCATACATGAAAAATCTACTTAAGCTTCCATGATTCTATAGAAAAACATACTTCCTACAGGCACTGCACTAGTTTAATGAATACGCCTAAATAAGTCACGTGATGATATTCACATCAAGAGGAACCAAAAGCCGGCTGAATAAACTGATTCAAAGTAAGGTTGCTGATTAAGAAAAACTGTCAACCTAAATACAGAAAAGAGTGGAAAACAAAATATATAAAAATAAATAAAATAAAAAAAAAAACAGAATAAAAGAGAGCCATAGCGTGTTTAATAAATTGCCATAAACTAACAGGTGGTATTGTTCCTGCCATGGAGGCC
The DNA here is from genome assembly GCA_019142605.1 of Cephalopholis sonnerati. Taxonomy (NCBI): domain Eukaryota; kingdom Metazoa; phylum Chordata; class Actinopteri; order Perciformes; family Serranidae; genus Cephalopholis; species Cephalopholis sonnerati. The sequence continues at coordinate 42,072,384 of JAGQAX010000006.1, read as the reverse complement.
TGGTTGAGGTAGTCCTGATGAGAATTCTGAGGTCAGACGTGTCCTGATGGTTCCATGGTTGCTATGTTGTCTCTAAGTGCATAATTTCATACATTTACTCATTTGAACGAAAACAAATTTTCTATCGGAGAGAAAAGCAAACAGTCAACTTTCACTCCACGATTTTTCTGGAAAACAAACTACAAACTGAGACCTTTTGCTTCTGGAGCTCTTCTTAAGACTTGCTGTCACTGACAAACGGACTCATTCATGGTAGACGTGATATTTTTTTCTTTTTTCAAGACTTCACAAAAAATGCACTGATATAGGCAAAATATTACCAATATTGGCAATATTTTGCCTACATCAGTACTATTTTGGTGTAAATGAATCAAGTTGGACCGACGTTTGATTGTTACCAAGTTTGAATTGTAAATAAAGCTACTTTCTTTGGTTTACCAACTGTCTGTTTTATCTGTCCAACAAATAGCTTAGCATAAACATGCTGAAAAAAAATACAGCCTAGCTTATATACTTTTAACTTCTCTGGTGCTATAGGCCATCGGTGACACAATCATTGAAGCCTTATTATTTGAATATGCTCATAATTCAAACATTTTCCCATTATTTAGGATATTTTTCATTTATGAGTATTTTACACAAAACCTCATTTAAATATTATGATGTCATCATACTGTGAGAGCAACAGAAAGGTGTGAATCGACTGAAGAGATTTTTCTGATATGGTGCTGCCTTTTTCTCATTCAGCAAGAGAGCTTAAAATTGACATATTGTTAAATATCTGGCAAAAATGTCCCTCTGTAAAAGACAGCTATGTCCACTGTATGCATGAGCAGATTATGAGACAATGAGCCCCTCAGCACAGATATGCAAAAGGCCCCACCAGCTCTCCTACACAGGGTCAGACACACTGAGTTTGTGGTGGTTTTGCCTCTTTTTTTGTTTGATTGTGTTTCTTTGTAGACATTTTGTGTCTCTTAAAAGTAATTTTGTGTCTCTTTAAGCGTGAAATGATATTGTTTCAGTAATTTTATGTCTCTTTTAAGAAATTTTGTGTCTCTCTGGGGTCATGTTGTGTCTTTTTAAGTCATGTTGTGTGATTCTGAAGTACTTTTCTCTTTGAGTTCATTTTATGACTTTTCTAGTAATTTTGTCTTTTTTTGAGGTCATTTTGTGTCTCTTTGATTCATTCAGATTCAGATTCAGACACTTTATTGATCCCTAAAAGGGCAATTCTGTTTCAGTTTCAGCCCGTCCAAGAAACATAAAAAAGACAGTGACACGTAACAGGGAGGACAGGAGCAGGAGAACTGTGGGTGGCCATTCGAACGGTTACTTAGATGAAATAAAAGGGAGAACAAGAGGGAGGAAGAGGGGAAAAAAAGCAACTCCCAAACTAGGCTCCTGTAGGGGGGGCACAGTGTGGGAAGACAATATATTTCATTTTTGTCATTTTTTGACTCCTCATTTAGGTCATTTAGCTTCTTTCTATGTCATTTTGTTTCATTGTAGTTATTTTTCTATGTCTTTGAGGTCAATTTGTGTCTCTTTGAAGTCACTATGAGTCATTGTAGTTATTTTTGATCTCTCTGAGGTCAATTTGTGTCATTGTAGTTATTTTTTTGAATCTCTGAGGTAATTTTGAGTGCGGTAACTTGGTGTCTCTTTTAAGTCATGTTGTGTGTCACTGAGGTAAATTTGAGCCTGTTTAATGATTTTCTGTCTCTTTGGTGAATTTGTGTTGTATTGGTTCTTTTGTGCCTGTCTGAGGACATTTTGTGTTTCTCTGAGGTAATGTATCTCTTAAAGGTCATGTTGACTCTTTTTGAGGTCAGTTTGTGTCATTGTAGTTATTTTTTGTCTCTCTGAGGTAACTGTGTGTCTCTTTGAACTCAATTTATGTCATTTTGTGTCCCTTTGAGGTAATTAAGTGTCTGTCTGAGCTCATTTTGAGTCTCCTTGAGGTCAGTTTGTGTCTTCTGTGGTTGTGTGTTTTTTTTTTCTGTTAGCAGTACCTTAGCATCTTATTGTGCTCATTTTGAGTCTCTTCCTGGTCACTACGTGTTACTTTGAGTGACATTTTGCAGTTGAAGGCCAGAGGGGCCCGTGACACTTAGGGTCCCTGGGCCTGTGCCCAGTAGGTCCATTCAGTAATCCATCCATGACTATAAGTATACTGTCAGAAAGCTTCCAGCTTCTTAGAACGACAAACTGGGTTCAGAAATAACATAATTATGATGACTAGAAAAGGCTATAATTTGAATTAGTTTCAAAAGTAGATTGTGACTGAATTTTCCGAGTTTGGCATTAACACGCAGTCAGAAATTATACATTTAACTGTACTCTGTACACTCAAAATTTAGCAGTGGAGACTGTATGCTAATGGGCCAGTTCAATATGTGATGTGATGAATATTCTAGAAGGAAAAGTGATCTCAGGGTTGGATTTTTGTTTTCCCCTTCAGATGGCCCAGCACTAAACGTGGGCCAGCCTCCTTGTTCCTGATGGAAATTGCTGGTGGAGGTTGTAGTTTGAGCATTTCTCCAGAGCTGTCTGCTGCTTGAAGACCAATGTTCTATTTGCACCTCTGTCAACCTCAATCTAAGCCTCTGTCAGCAACCTGCAGCTGTAGCCTCTACCTGCAGATTCTGGCAGAGAAATGTGGCCAGTTCTTCATCTACCCCTGAATCCTGTCTTATTGCCATGTGAAGACCTTAGCCGACCAGGGACCAGAAACACACCGGGGACCAAAGAGCAGAGATGCACTCATAAATATAACCTTTCAGGTAAGACAGACAATCATAACTGTGTAATAATAGCATACCTGGGCTGGGCTATAAGCCACCTCTCTGTTTACATTCAGTTTACATCATCTTCTTCTTCTAAGAGGTATTTACACACGTTGTGTGAGAAAGGAGCACACACACATCAACATAAATCTGACTGACTGAGATGCTGAACCTCATCCACCAGAAAGAGCTTTTCTTCCATCAACTTGTTTGAAGTTACGGTCGTGGGGATCAGGCTGGTGTATAGCACTATGAGATATTTGGCAATGTATCAGTTTCTAACCATGCATTTTCAGTTATCCTGGTTTTTGAATGAATGTTTGAAGTTATTAAACCTGTAGAAGTTGTCAAGTGAAAACAGGGATGCTATATATCGGTGTAATAGAACATCTAGGAATAATATCTAAAATGGAAACTCTCTGGAAACGCTGAGGGCTGAGAGGACAATTCCATCTCCAAGAAGTTTCTACCAGAGATGCTTATTTCACTTCCCCATGCAGAGATGTCCCCCTGGTTTTGTATGAAAGTGTCCTGAGTTTACTTTTTTTATCATGATTTGGCTCTATATAAGTTAATTTGGCTTGAATTGGTGCGAAGATGCTTGTGTGTCTCTCACTTTCTTACGTGTCATCAGTGTCTACTGTCTACAGTTAAAAATATCAGTTTGCCAGTATAAACAGTCTTGAGTTTCAATTTCTAATAAGCCATCAGCAAAAGCTCATCAGTCATCTGCAATTATAAAACATGTTAATGAAGGATTAATCGTGGATTCTTAAAGTTATCCATTGATTTTGCAGTTGTAAATGTTATTAAGTTATTCATAAATTGATTTTGTTCTTGATGACCTGCAGCCCCTTTCCAGAAGGTCAAACATTTATCTCCTTGATGAAAGTACTGGCTCATGATGATGAGAATGATAATGATGATGATGATAAAGATGATGATAGAGGGATCCAAATATGTATCATTGATGTCTTATAAATGATCTTTAACAGAAAAAATAAATGACTTATTAACTTGATAAAGCCATTAATAAATGTGTAGAAACTCTTTACAAAGGCTGACTCAGAGGCGGTACCCAAAAACTTAAGCTAAACTAACAAAGTACATTTTTTAAGGTACTGCACTTGGTAAAAATTTTAGGTATTTATAGTTAACTTGCTTCTTGTGCTTGGAAGGAAATAACCTATTGTACGTTTTACTCCACTACATTTATCTGACAGCACTATTTACTAGTTAGTTCCCAAATCAACAAACAGGGCCTGATCCCTGGGAAGATAGCACAGGAGACACCTTCTTCCAAGGTGTTCAGGTGTCTTTACAATGACAATAACAGAAATTACTGAAGTAAAAATTAACCTGAAAAAGCCTTTTGAGACACCTCTCTCCAGTGGACAGGGAGAAACTTTCCAATACATCTCCAGTGAGGTAAAATTGGAGTATTCCCTGAGAAGATAGCACAGGAGAGAGACCTTCTTCCAAGGCAGGCAGGTGTCTTCAGTGTGAAAATAACATAAATTATTTAAGTACAAATCAACTTGAAAAAGCCTATTGAGACACCTCTCTCCAGTGGACAGGAAAAAAACTTCCAATACATTAACAGTGAAGTAAACTTAGAGTGTTCCCTGGGAAGATAGCACAGGAGAGAACTTCTCAAAAGGCGTGCAGCTGTCTCTATATTAAAAACGGACAGAAATTATAATCACAAAGTTAAACTGAACTGAAAAAGGCTATTGAAATACCTCTCTCCAGTGGACAAGGGACATCTTTCAAAAACACCATCCATGAGGTCAAATTGCTTTCTGGAAAGACAGCGCAACAGAAACCCAAGATGTGCAGGTGTCCTTACTGTGACGATAACAGAAATGATTAGAGTAAAAATCAATCTGAAAGGGCCTATTGAGACACCTCTCTCCAGTGGACAGGGAAAAACTTTCCAATACATCCTCAGTGAATTACAATTGGAATATTCCCAGGGAAGATAGCACAGGTGAGACCTTCGTCCAACACACGCAGGCATTTTTGAAAGACGGGGGACATCTTTCAAAAACACTATCCATGAAATCAAACTGGAGCGTTCCTTGGAAAGACAGTGCAAGAAATGCGCTTTGCTGCACATCTTGGAAGACTAAGATATGCAGCGAAGCATTTGCATTTTTGCAAAACCTAGCTAAAGCAAGCGACAGCTAATCAGGTCAGTTTTTTCTTGAAAGTAACATTTTTTTTTGCTGCGAAAAATGGCAGTTGATGTCGAATAACTACTGTGTTTTAAGATACCTGCTGAAATTATTTTGCAAAACCTAGCTTACCTGTCAACAAAAGCTAATCAGGTCAGTTAGCCTATTAACACAGTCAAAACGTGAGAAAAAAAAAGGCGTCCTCTTCCTCTTCCACTAATGATGGACATTCCCCCATCTCTCTCGACTGTCCATAAATATCAGAAAGTTGGAAAAAAAATTTGCAGTCATGACAAAATATCTGAAACCTACCCAAACAACCGCGTGCCTGCCAAGTGATATTTACTAGACTGGACTGTAGAATGTGACATCACAGGCATAGAACATGGAATGCATAAATTAGGACACAGAACTCTTATACACAAAAGAACACACATGTACCCACCCACACACACAACACAAGGCCTATGAACCTCAATGATATTTAGCACTGGTAATATTAGCATTGGGATGAGCACCAAGTATCAGACAAACTCTCACATTTCTAGAGAAATGTTGTAGTTTGCTCTGGCACTTGGATTCCCTTGCAGGTGAGTTCATACATGTAGTTGTTTGATTGCTGCTTGTGAGCTCACATGCTTCCCATGTGTTCTCACGAGTTTCATCCCACAGTCACAGTGGTGGATGTCTTCAAGTAGTTTTCAAGTAGGGTGTGAATGGGAGTGTCTGTGTTTCTGTGGTCACACTGTGATGCATTGAAGACATGTCCAGGGTGCCCCAGAGCATGCTGGGACTGGCTGCCATCCCCCAAAACCTGACAAAGTAATACAAACGTACCGCCTGGAATCTCTGGTGATCCATATATGACGAATAAGAATTCCATATATACAGTCTTTTTTATTAAACGCGAATGCATCGCCACTTGAAACAAGCAGTGCGCGTTCCATTTCGAATCAATTTCACTGAAACTGGCAATACGAGTACCGGAAATCATTGAATGCAGACTTCAAAATAAAATAGGTATTGTAACCAATTATGGTTTCGTTAGTTTTTTTGTTTGTTTGTTTGTTTTTGCGTGTTTATGGTTAATTGTGGCATATATTAACAAACTTTTTGGCTTTTCTTTGTAGTAGGCTTCATCTGTAAACACAGCTAGAGCCTACTAAGTGACTGCTTATGCTGCTTGAGCACCAACATACACTCCAAGAAAGGGAAATTGGGATTCCAGAAAAGGGAGGACGGGGAAAGCAGACTGTCTTTGTTAAAGAAAATTTCAAAAGGAGCATGGGTGAATTATGAGAAAATGGGCCCCTGGGCACAGATATGCAGAGGACCCCACCACCTCTCCTACACAAGAGCAAGACTCACAGACTTAGCAGCTGGAGGTAGCTTTTTGTAATTGTTTTTAATGAGAATGAAGCTTTTTGCTCACTGTTTTTAATGTTGCTGTGCGCCTGGAGTTTCTGTGCTCTAGGTGGCTGGCATTTTTGCCAGAGTGCTCTGAACTCGTCAAATGAAAAAAATTATACTCAGAGTGGGAAAACGCCCCACATTATCCCCACTTTTTCTTTCAATTGTCCAATAAGATGATTTGAGACCGACCACAAGTTTACTATTGGTAAACAATAGAGGAGAAACTGGTGGAGCTTAGTCGCTGTGCGGGGTTAATGGGCTCCCTGTATTTAGTATACATTTTTATCATGCTAGGCCCAAAAATAGACAGCAGATTGTCAAACTGCCCCTAAGTCATTGTAAAATATGCCTGGAAACAGCCATCATGGGGGCGAAGCTCCTGAACCAACGAGTAGTTCTCCCTGTGATCCACCCTCTTTTAACTACCACATATATCCTGTCCATTTTAGGAACGAGCTACTAATTACTGCGAAATAAATAAATAAAATAAAGCAAATGGTAGACCGACTACACAGAAAGATAGGAGTAAGAAGGTGAAGGGGTGATTGCTTGGCAAAATAAAAAGGCACAGCAAGCATTTTTTTACGAGTGGCATTGAATCAATACAACCTGCAGATTGCCTTCTGTGTGATCAGGGTCTAATCCATCCATGTTTGAGAGACACATGGACCAAGAGAGGAGGGGTAGGGGGCCTCCAGAGACTGCTTATGCACAGGGCCCAGTATTTGATGCTATGCCCCTGTAGTTTTGTGCTGCAAGGTGATTAATGACTGGTTGTGACTTATCTGTTACATAAAAATGTTGAATTTCAATGTACTAATTTGTTTTTGTTTTTTTAAAGAGTTTTTTCTTGTATCAGTCATGTATACATACAACGAATGCTCGACATTAAAACTATCTTATTTATATATTCTGTAGTATTTCCAAATTAAGTGCCACATTAACGCAATAGGTGAGAAGCTTTTATTGTGAAGGTACTGACCGGACGTGGTATTTGTCATTGTTGATAACTTGACGCAGGTCTAGAAGGAGTGACTCGTTGACTGCGGCGACCGCAATTTCGGCAACATGGGAGCCGTTGTGGGATTTATTCTAAACGGATTTTAAGAACCGTCGGGAAAATGGCAGAGAGGTGAGTCTGACAGCACACATGCTGTATTTTTCTCCAGGTCGCGCTTTTATTCGATACCTCATTTGAGAGCAGAGGGGGGTAGCCAGCCCAGCGACGAGGCTAACAGCGGTTCGTTCAGTTGCTGTGCTGAAGCGGGTGTAAGCTAGCTCACCACTTATCACACGATTCAACAATTTTTACAATGAAAAACATATTTGTGAATTATGGCTTGTTTTCTGTCCGCTCACTGGGTTGTTGGTTGTTGTCTCGGGCATTTTTCTCTGGATATTTGTCAAGGTGGAAGGAGCGGTACAAGGAGGCTGTGTATGATGGTGCTGTTGCACCTGTCGGTTTAAATTGCCGTCTCTTTGCTGGAATGCAGCTAACCTGCTCTTTTAGCTGGATGCTAGCAGCAAACCTACCTATGCAGCCAGTATCAGTGAGGCTGAGGCTCGGCTAGCCAGGTTATCCCAATCCTCCCTCACAGCATATCTCATCCTCATGATGGATGGAGGCGCCTCCCATGAGAGGAGGCTCTGGAAATGGAGAAGTGTGGCACCATCCTGTTACCTCTCTTACACCATGTTATTTAGCACTGTAGCTGACAAGATGCAGAAAAGCCCTGAATTACCAGTCTGTGCCTTAATGAGGGGCAGATCTATATGAACTTGCTTAGTGGCAAATTCACGTATTTTTCACAACACATAGTTTTAAGAGGAACTTCGCTCATTTTCAGAATTCATACATGTTATTTCTCTGGTCTAAGACAGTCCAGAATAATAGAAAAAAATGAACAAATCTCTCCCAAATCTACAAACCAGAGTGCTAAAACTCATATGTGTGAAGCGTGAGGGGTATAAAGTCTGGAGCTGCTCCATAGACAATGAATGGTGAAAGATGTTGAAGATGACACTGAGAGCAGCCAGGGGAATGTTCTAAGTATATGGGTGTATTTTCTGTTTCAGAGCTGAGAACACTACAACAGAATAAAGCTAATTTGGGTATAAAAAGAAAACAAACATTCCGCGGGTCTCAGTTTCCCATTTATTGTCTATGGAGCAGCTCCAGACTTTATACCCTATGACATCACAAGTTTGAGACTTACTTCTCTGGTTTCTGGCTTTTAGAGAGAGTAGTGTTCACAAATATTGATTAAATTTTCAAAGGCCATGGAAATAACATATTGGAATTCTTTATTTAGGTGGTGTTCCCCTTTAACAGCCATTTTTGTTTCCTGTGGGAAAAAATCACCCATTTAATTGATTTAAATGGAGTTTGGCATTACAGCAAAGGTAACGTCACATACTGAACGAAGAGACTGTTTTTTTATTTATCAGAGGAGGGGGGTGGCTGGGGTGTTAAAATGTATGACCCTCCCACCAACAAAAATGTAGTTATTAGATGTTTAAGATTTACCCTTTGATGTCTGAAAGTTTTTGACCAAATTTTAAATGATACATACTGTAGAATAAAGTGATTTTGATGAACTATCACCAAAGTTTAGATTTGGTCATGTTTTTTTTTTTTTTTCTCACTGAAGCGTTTGCTGCACATGATGTGTCCAAAGACTGGGAAGTTCAAGAATCCAAGAATATTTTCTGTTTCTACAGTTTCCGGCAATGATAAATGGTGTAATATTGCTGATTTTTAAAGAGAACATTCCTTCCACACCGTGAGTTTGGAAAGCATGTTTTCTTTAAAAATTGGTGGTGAAATAATTACAAAATACAACCATTTAAATGTGCATGCCCCTCCCCAAGCCAAAATAAAAAAAATGTAATGCTGAAATTATTTGACATGCCTCCTCCTTTTTGGACCACCCACCGCTCCTTCATAAATAACTAACAGTCCCAAAATCTAGCCTCCCTATCCCTGTTTTCCGTAGGAGCACAGAGCATAAGATGGAAAAAAGTAATTTTTTCTAGATTAAGCATGTTGTCTTTAAAGTGAGGGTGTGGGCCGCATCTTGAATACAGACAATGGCAGCCTCTCCCCACTAGCAAGCCAGCTCATAAGCGTGAGTTAATAATTGATGGCTGTTAAAGTTGTGCTGCAGGGGTCATTCGGCCTCTTGTAAATCACTCCTGCAGGTCTGCCCTGTGGGCTTTGAAGCATTATACAAATCCAGGCATGTTTGTCAGAGTCCTATAACACAGATCAGAGGCTTAGTTCACTCAACCCACTGATCTGGTCAAAATGCACCATCATCATTCACAAGTGCAGAAAAAATAGATGACTGATGAGATAGCATTTGGTCTTGGGTCAAGATATTATCAGCTTGGAGGGTGCGTTGCAGAATTTATGGCTCCTGAGTGTCCTGAGTTTTAGGACTTGGATAAAAGGTGGCCCGTTTGTGTTTTTGATGACAAAAATTCAACTTTTTGTGTTTTTTTGAACAACCGCAGAGGAGAGCATCACACCAGACACCACACATCTGACCCCCTGCTCCCTGCCATGGCAGAGCTCCAGACTTACTTTTACCACTTGTAGCACTGATGCTTCCTGCTGAAAATTTTGGGGGCACAAGCACAAATTTTAGGAGCACCACTTGCAATGCAACACATTCATTTTTTTTTTACATATCTAAGAAAACCAAAAATGAATGAACAATAATATGTTAATATGTTTTTAATTTACTGTGATATATCTTCAATATGAAGAGTTCTAGTTTTGTACTGTGTTCACTTATCTAGTAGACTGCTGAATCTTGCAGCACAGTACAGTTAGCTGTTGCCCTCATTGCTTGCTGCAGCTGTGCAGTACCCATCCTCTGCTAGACCAGCAGCTTCTCCCTTAATGGTGACCCCCTAAGTTATGATCTACCCTCTTTTTTAGGGTCTCATGTACCCACACAGATCTCCCCTGTGTCCAACAAACTATTTGCTGACAGCCTCTCACCCTCAACCAGACCTACAGCAAGTACCCTCTGTCTGTCCATTTTAGGATATAGCTACTAATTACTGTGAAATAAATAAATGAAATAAAACATATGGTAGATTGATTACACAGGAAGGTTAGGGTAAGAAGGTGATGGGGTAGTTACCTGGCAACAATCAAAAGGCACAGCAAGTGTTTTTCTACTAGTAGCATTGAATTAAAAAATAAAAGGGCTGTGAAGTGCACTGCGTTTTGCGATCTGCAGTACACTCTCTGTGTGATCGGGGCCTAAGCCATTCCTGTAGGAAAGAGTAGGCTTTTGACTTTATCAGCATAAGATCACCTGCTGATTTCTCATCTGAATTGTCCTAATCAGAGTTTTGGGACGGTAGTGGCACAGGAGGGTATGAATGAACTTTTCTTTTGAAAAAATGTGATTGATAGTATGTTACATTGTCACCAAAGGACCAAGTGAGAGCGAGAACATTTATGAAGTGGGATAAGGGCGATGACTTCCGCTACAGAATTTGTCCCCATGCCGCATTGTTATGACGAGAGAGTCTCGCGTTGGATCTCAACTTTAATATGTCTCTCTCTCAATTTCAATTTCAATTTAATAAGCTTTATTGGCATGATTGTAGATTAACAATATTGCCAAAGCCATTACAAATTTGCAAATAATATACAATAATAAACATAAGTATGGAAAGAAAAAATAAATAAATAAATAAATATATATATATATGTGTGTGTATATATATATATATATATATATATATATATATTTCATATATATATATATATAAAACACATCATTTACACATATACATCAATAAAACTTAAAAGAACAATATTGCCAAAGCCATTACAACAATTGATGTTCAACATTTCACATGGGTGGAGTCACAGTTCGATGCAGTGGAGACATATATTGTTGGATGCTGAAGGAGGTTGAGGACATGAAGTTGCAGAGGGCCATGTTTACTTTCTCAGAGATTTGGCCAACAAGGGGCTTTAACTCTGTCAGCTTGGGCACATACACCAGTATAGGTCAGTTATTTTAAATGTTATCATATAAATATTTTGAGACTGAAATGTAGATAGTATGTATAGTATGTAGATAAATCTCTCTCTCTCTCTCTCTCTCTCTCTCTCTCTCTCTCTCTCTCACACACACACACGCACACACACATACACACATACACACCCACACACACACACACACACACACACACACACACACAGACAACACACACACAAAACACAAACAAAACAAAATCAAGAGACATATTTTCAGCATTCTGTCCATAAGTGGTCTCAAATGTGACGGAATGGTCTCAGTCTGGAGCTCTGCATGAGCTTATACACTGGTTCCACTCAGACTTGAGCAAAGGAAGTCCACAGGAATAAAAGCAGCATTTTGAGGTCATTCAGTCTAACCATGCTGATGTCTTGGTTAAAGTCTGATGATGGTGTGTATATTTACAACGTTGTATCGACCAGTGATGCCAGGTGGTTACAGTAGTGTAAAAAGATGATTGGTTAAAGTTATCACTCAGCGCTATCAAACATTCTCTGGGTTCAGCTTCATCAGTGTGAGGATGTGCTACCTCTCTCTGTTATTGTAAACTGAATCTCCGTAGGGTTTTATTTTGTTTCCTTTTTATGCAATTTGTCAGTGATGGAGTCTTCAAATCTCCCAGCAATGATGAGCTTTTTGTGCCTCTTAACAAAAAATCCACAAAGATGTGGGTTCAGCTTATCTTGTCAAGGTGACAAGAGGAAGGTTTCACTAACTGGCATTATGTTTGAGACACAGCTGTAATGTCGTAATTAGAGTTGGGCGGTATTCAGATTTTGATACCGTTAAACCCTCCCCACATTTTCCCGGGGTATACGGTATTACCGTGACTAATTAAAAATCACTTTGTAGAGTTCAGAGGGAGTCACCAAAATGTGGGCTTGCGCCAGTGGCGGCTGCTGGTCTTTCAAACAGGGGAAGCTCACTTTAAATTTACATCATAAAATTTGTCATATTTTAGCTAGGCAGTAACTTATAAAAGGAACATTTAATTGAAGCCGTTTTTCAACCACACTCATGCCATAGAACCATACCTGTCAAGTTTTGGATTTGAAAATAAGGGAAATTTTCCGGCGCTCGCTGCGAGCCGTCCCACCACCCCAACCAAGCTCCAGTATCATCAGTATCAGTACCATCATGGATGACAGCCTAGCCATCATCCTCCTTTCACCTACCCCCTCGACTCAGTGGAGGTGGTAGGTGAAAGGAGGATGATGGCTAGGCTGTCATCCATGATGGAGAATGACTCCCACCCCCTGCAGGACACTTTGAGAACACTGGAGAGCTCCTTCAGCAACAGACTGCTTCACCCAAAGTGTGTGAAGGAACGCTTTCGTAGGTCCTTCCTTCCTGCAGCTATCAGACTCTACAACCAGCAGTGCTCCCAGTAGACCACACACACACACATACATACACACCAACAGACTGCACTATAATGCACATTTGCTAAGACTGTATATATTGTGTATATATTGTGTATTATTTCTATATTTTATACTTCACGTGTGCCTCTTTTAATTTTTTCATACTTTTTATATACTGTTTATATTGCTACTATTTATTGTCTCTGTACTGTTGTTCCCTATCTTTGCTGTCCACTTTGCTGCTGTAGCACTGGAAATTTCCCCACTATGGGACTAATAAAGGATATCTTATCTTATCTTATCTTATCTTATCTTATCTTATCTTATCTTATCCCTTACATTTTAAGACAGGTGTACAAGATATCTAAAAACAATTTGTCAACCGCTTACTAACTACAATTAGGTGATCAGAATCTGATAGGCCAACCTTTGTTGACATTGAAATACTGTGAACATTCCTACGTTATAATACAGCCTAAATGAAAACACAAAGGGTATATGAAGCACATTTATTTATGGTTTATAAAACCGGTGCTTCCCATCCTTAAATGTGATTGGCTGAGCCGCGTTCCATGCCATTGTAAAATCAGTGTAACCCACTGGTAGACCGCAGCGTCTGTGTTGCTTGGCAACCATTCTGTCCACTCGATCTTGCTTGGTGGAAGAATGAATAGTTCTCAGTTTTATTGTTGCATTATTACCAATAAATTGATGATTTTTTTCGTGTGTGTTTATTTTATGGGCTATATGTAGGGTAACCGTTTTATAAAGCTATAAGCCCCGAGAAGCTGTGAGTTACAGTGATTTTACAACGGCGGAGGGGCCCTGAACGCCCCTCCGCCGTTGTAAAATCACTGTAACTCACGGCTTCTCGGGGCTTATTGCTTAAACATATTTTCAGTTCATAATGTGCCCCATCCTGCTCCTCTTTAGGAAAGTAAATTCGCTGTCCCATTTTTCGAGATATTTACAGGACTTCTTTGTTTTTTTGGCAGGAATGCGTTCTCCTTCGTCACATCCATCCATCTCTCTCTTTTGTTGTTCCGGGTTTGTTCCCATTGTCGGCACTAACCTCGCGACAACTGCCACCCGGGCTACAGCAGGTGGCAGTTCTCGTGAGACTAGTGACAGTTCAGTTTGGAGAGGCAGAGGAATGCTTTTTTTATTATTATAATACGGGACATTTACGGGAGAACACTAATATGGGAGGACGGCGGGAAAGAGGGGTAAAATACGGTAGTTTCCCGGCCAAAACAGGAGACTTGACAGCTATGACTCTGTCAGAAGACTCCACTTGCAAAATCCGCGATGGGACTGAGCTGAGCTGTCAAGTGACGGTGTATATCTCCAAATAGCTGTCAATCAAAACGGGATTCAGCCTTTCGACTGATCCTCCAATCATCATGCGGAAGCTCAGCGTCCAGCCCAGCCGAGGCCCGCCCAGAGCTCCATTCACCCCCAGAGACTCTGAGCGTCCGGGGGCGGGACATAATCGTGGCATTTATCCAATGACCGTCGAGTCTCGAGGCAATGAAAAAAACTGTTCCATGCAGTCCCATTGAAGTGCATGGACGCTCAGCTTCTACAGGCAAATGCATTAAGAAAACTGCGCTACGGGAATGTATGAGAAGTTAACAACATCGATAAGTAGCTGATTCTGAACGAACTCGTCTTCGAGATGAACATGTTCTAACACATTTGTAGTCAATGAAATGTTAACACAACCGTACATATTTGACCATTCAATTTTTGACATTTTAGGGGAAGCTGAGCTTCCCTTGCAGTCTTAGAGAAATCGCCTCTGGCTTGCGCCTGTACCGTTCAGAAACAGAATAGCAAACATTACATAGGCCTTAAAATACTGAAAAATGACAACAAAACATGTACAACATTAACAACTTTTATTAACAAATGTTTTAAAAGTGCAAATGCAGCAGTCAAGCAGAATGAAAATAACAAATTGTCTGTGGGCTACAGTCCACTTCCAGCACAGTCATCGACACGAATGAATTAAATTAAAACACAGCCCTATAGCATCCAATACTTATAGGCTTATCAAATAATAATAAAGTAACAATAAATAACAAAGGCAGTAACGAAAATGTGTGCTATACAGCGTATAATGACACCGCAACGGGTACTGTCCATTGGTTTATTTTTAGAACCTATCAACGTCAATCAAATAAATTAAAAGCACAGCTCTACAGCATCCAGTACTAGGGCTTATCAAATAAGAAAAACAGAACAATAAATAACAAGGCAGAACCGAAAATGGAGAGCTTGTGGCACACGCACAGGTACCTTCGGGCAGCCCTCGACATCAGAGGAAAACACCTGGCTCCATTACATTTCCACTCGCTGTCAACGTCTTCATGCGAATCTTGCACACAGCCTCATCGACATTCGCCGGCTCTCCCGTGTCATTTGGTCTGAACCCGAAATGCTGCCAAACTGCAGAAGTTGTGTTTTTAGGGGGGGCCAACTCGCTTGATGCGCAGCTTGCCATCTTTTCTTCTCTTTCTCACTTCTGAGCTGTCACGTGATGACGTCACACCCAAAAACTTTATTAACCGTCATCTCCCCAAACAACAGTTTAGAGAATCATTATAGCCTACTATTAGTTTTAAATTGTAACAGTATTGAATTGAAAACTTAACCACACCTACATAGGTGCTGGACAAACACTAATTATTTAGTGTTACCTCTCCAGTCTCAGGCCCCGAACCATAGTTGGGCGGCCACTGGTATATCGCTAGCTCACTTAGCTTAGCCTGGCTCGTGGCTGGTAACAAGCTTACAAAGAGTCGGGACCAACTCTGCAGTGGAGAACGGGGCACTTTATTCCAGCGATGCAGCAGACTTAATACATAGCCTCTCTGTGATGCATTTGACTCTTGCTTCACTGACAGTGGTAACTTAAACTTTCCCTCTATCGGCATACAGCTATTCACCGTGGATGCGGCTAGACACACTACGTCACACACACACATTACCCACAAAGTCACCTTCTTAAAGGAGTAGGCTTGGCTTGCAACATTAGGCATTGAATAAATTATATTTAATATTATATTAGGCCCCTATAGGCCTATATGCGCAGATTTTTTTTTTTAAATGACGGTAATAAAACTGATACCGTTGCTATTTTTAGATACCGCGGGATACCTTATTACCGTATTATCGCCCAACCCTAGTCGTAATATTTTTATTTTTCAGGCATGCAGAATTTTTGTAGTTTATTCATGAAAACTGTTTTTTTTCTGACATTAAAACTTGACAGTCCCCAAAGATTTTGTTTTCCTGTGCATCTTAGGTTTGCAAGAAGAAACAGAAACACTGCTTAGTAATGTGCAGATATCTCACACATAAATTTGATAAATAAGTTTGAAAAAGTTTCATGACATTTGGTAACTCCTTGGTTACTGATGTCATTTTCCAGATTGCCTTTTGACAACCTTCAGTGAATTTGTTGTTTGCACTCAAGTTGGAAGTATGTGCATTTAAATAAAATGTGTAGGTTAATGTACTGTATGTCTGACTGCAGCTGCTGTCCAAACTCAGAGCAAGATCTTAGCATGTGTTGTAGTTGCACTGCATTCCAGTCTGTTGAGCTGCTGTGAACGGAGAAATTATGTGCACTTCTGTGAATTTCCCCTGGAATGACTTTAAACAAGGCCGATAATTATAAGCTCTTAAAAGAAACTGTTAACGGGAATTCTTATTATCACTTTTGTGATTGCAGTGAAAATATTTTGGCCATTTATTCACAAAAATGAAAATACTGAAGTGGAGGAAATGCGAGGTGCATCACCATC
This sequence comes from Cephalopholis sonnerati, assembly GCA_019142605.1. Taxonomy (NCBI): domain Eukaryota; kingdom Metazoa; phylum Chordata; class Actinopteri; order Perciformes; family Serranidae; genus Cephalopholis; species Cephalopholis sonnerati. The sequence goes on along the minus strand of JAGQAX010000006.1, from coordinate 42,055,760 downwards.
TTTTTTTTTTTTTTTTTTGTAAACAATCTTACTGTTTGTAATTACTTTAATGGTCATGCTGAACTGGAGACCATCCTAAAAAATGTTGTTTACATACAACAACATCTATCTCTCCACACATGACGGCTCCTCACCGCATGTGTCTACATGTCTGGCGGCCAGCTTGACATTTGATCCCAGTAGTAGGGTGGGGCACTGAGCTTATGTGTTGTGCCAGCAGCATGTGGTTGAAATATTCATACCGCTGTGTTCGAGCCACCAAGCTGCTGCCATATCTGTCACATATACTTGTTTTGTTTCTAGCATCTCCTGCTCTGGGACATAAAGAGGCCAGGTATTCAACATGACTGTGAGCTGCGTGCTGAGGGTGGGGGGTTGCTGAACAAAAATCTAGCCTTAACCATAAACACTGTTGTTCTTCCGTCAGCTCTGCAGTTAGTTTGTAACAAATGGTTGCACTTTATCTCACAGAGTGACTCAACTAGCTGCAACTCAAGAGCCTTATTAACAGTCATGTAAAGAGCTGTAGGGATGCACGATATTGGATTTTTTGCTAATATCTGGTATGCTGATATATAACAACCTTTTGGCTGATAGTCCCCATATATCTCCTTTTTCTCAGCTAATTTTAGTGTTCATTAAGTCTCTTCTGTAGTGGAATTACAAACATCATATTGTGCATGCTTACTCTTATCGTGACGTCCCACCAGCAGATGGAGACATGAAGCACAATACTTTTCAGTGTATGTAATATTTATTCATTGTGCCAAATAAGAAAAAGCTTATTAGCTAATTTTAATAGTTAATTTTAAAGCCAATATTGTCCAATGCTGATAATGTACCAATATTATCAGCATGTTGCACAATTCCGATGTTTCACTTTAAAGCCAATATCAGCCGATACCGATGTGCAGATATTTTCGTGCATGCCTAATAATGATGAAATGGAAAATGGTGAATGCAGCCTGTCATAATAGTTAGAGTCTATCATACAATATAACGCCCTACTGAGATTTTACATCATTAGGGGTTCAAGCCTGAAATTATGAAACCCCATCGTTTTTGTGGGAATTTAGTTATTTTTTCTTGAGAAATGTTTTTGCAAATTCCTGTGAGATGGTACTTTGTCATCAGTGAATGGAACTGCTTGCAAATACTGCTTAACAAATATGATGCCAATGAGCTAGATGTTGGCGCTATAATTAAGGCCCAAATATTCCCTTTTGTAAAGGCCGCGCCCCTCAAACCGTAAGTCAAATTAAGATGAAATTTAACACACAAGTCCAGCTCAGTGTGCGCTACAAAGAAGCCTCAAGAACCACTGAGGTCCGCCTCACTCGATTTTCTACCATTTGAAATAAAAACAAAACAAAAAAATAAATAAATAAAATGAAATTTGACATCTCCTCCTACACTGTATGTCTGAGAGAGCAGATAGAGACCAACTTCAGGGAGAACAACCCCACCAGCCACATTGAAAGCCCCAACACATATATCAGGATGCTGTTTGTTGACTTCAGCTCGGCATTTAACTCCATCAGCCCCAGCAGACTCATCAACAAACTGCAGACACTACAACTTGGAACCTCCCTCTGTCTGTGGATCAAGGACTTCCTGACTAACAGACCCCAGCATGTCAGAATGGGTACCTCCACATCCTCCACCATCGTCCTCAATACTGGTGTTCCTCAGGGCTGTGTGCTGAGTCCAGTCTTGTACACACTGTACACTTATGACTGTGTGGCTACTCACGGCTCCAACACCCTCATCAAATTTGCGGATGATACAACTGTTGTGGGGCTCATCAACAACGGTTATGAGACACCATACAGGGAGGAGGTCCAAGCACTGGCGGCCTGGTGCAGTGACAACCACATCAACCTCAACACCAAGAAGACAAAAGAAGTCATTATTGACTTCCGGAAGTCGAGGACCACACTGCACTCAGGCCTGAGCATCAATGGGGAGGAAGTGGAATGGATCACCAGCTTTAAGTTTCTTGGCCTGCACATCTCGGAGGACCTGGGCTGGACTGTGAACATCACCCACATCATCAAAAAGGCCCAGCAGCGTCTCTTCTTTCTGAGAACACTGAGGAGGAACAAACTCCCTCCACCTCTGCTGAGAAACTTCTACCACTGCACAATAGAGAGTGTCCTCACCTATGGCTGTACGGTGTGGTACGCCAGCTGCACTGCATCTGAAAAGAAACAACTGCAGCGGGTCATCAAGACGGCTGAGTGGATCATCGGCTCCCCAATTCCACGCCTAGAGGAGATCTATTCCAGCCGTCTCCTCCGACGGGCCACAAAGATCCAGAATGACCCCGCCCACCCAGGACACTCTCTATTCACCAGCCTTCCCTCTGGCAGACTCAGAGTCATGAGAGCCCGCACCAACAGACTGAAACACAGCTTCTTCCCCATGGCTGTGAAGAGACTGCTACAGGAACCATGAACCCCCCCCCCCCCAGTTTATTTTATGACAAGGACATTGTAGCTACTATAAGAGAGCACCATACGAAATTTCACTGTATTTATTACAGTGACAATAAAGCTTCTTCTTCTTCTTGTACCAAATTTCTGGGGATCATCATTGGATCAAGCTTATTAAAAATGATCAAAAGTTTGTTGATTTCTCATTGGGTTCTGAAGATATTGACCAATAAATTTTAGAGAGGGCGTGGCTCAGCACATAAATAGACCCAACTCCATAACCATAGATCCAATCATCACAAAACTTGCGGGACATGTCTACATCAGTATTCGCAATATACTCTGAAATTTCCATTAAATCAACCACCAGGGGGTGTGGCATAGCACTAATCAGACTATAAATCGGAAATTCTTTGTTCACTTATTAAAAAACTTGCAGGATATGTTAGATAATAATGTCAAACCACATGTGTAAAATTATTTTGAAATTGGTCAATAGGGGGTGTCACCAGTTCAAAACTAGCGCACAGGCCTTTTTTCAAAATTTGGCCATGAATCAATGGCCATTGTCCAAACGTCACTAAATTGAGAGGATATTTTTTATTAAGACACTGGAGCATGTCCCCTAAAGCTTCCTGCAATTGACCAATACAGGGCGACCATTTTTGAAGTCAGTGCGAGTATAGTTTTCAGCTACTCGCTCGTGTAATGTTGTCAAACGAGGGAGCGAGTCCGCCAGTGTAGGCCAATGTGAGTGAGAGGAGTGAGTGATAGTTAGCTGCAAGGATCACGTCATCTACACTCATCAGTAGGCTCGTTCGAAATTAAATGCGCCTCACCTGGAAAGTGGACGAGAGCAGGTGATTGCAGCAGGAGGCGGTGACAACAAGCTGCGGTCAAGTCAGAGGCTGAATCCACATGTCCACCCTCTGGACTTGTGGACTGAGCCCTTGCGGACTTCGGTTGTACGTAGTGTGACGTATTTACTGTCAGCACGTAAAGTCTGCGAGGGCAGAGACTGCAAGCGGCTGGTAGACAGCCCTTGAGACCGTTTTACTCGTTGCTGTGGAAACGTTCAACTATCGCTGCTGTCACATTCATGTCATATAAGTTGATGAATAGTGCCAACTCATCTGTTCCTGCAGATAACAAGATATAAATCCCATATATAGCCTTTTTTGTGACTAAACAAAAATGTATTAATACTAGTGGTGGGACGCGATTAAATAAATTGATCTAATTAATTAGAGGCTTTGTAATTAATTAATCTCGATTAATCGTATTTTTATCAAATAGCAATATTTGACACAATAAGCAAAGTTTTTCAATTCAAATATATTTTGGTTGACAACTGAATCAATGAATAGACATATACGAAATGTTTATATTTCATTTCACTAGAGAGTTTGTTCATTTGTCAAACTTAGACTTAATTATTTTGGCTCTGAACCCCGTCATCTAGTCTATTGTGGACCAGAGTGTGGATACCCGACCCGACCCTGATGGGACCCAGTGGAACCCGACGGGTCGGGTTGGGTTTGGATAACAAATCAGAAATTTTGCCCGGGAGCGGCCCACTTGACATGCTGCTGTGTTGTGCTATGGCCTATTCAAGTGCTGGAATTTGTTATTTATGTGACAACACCTGAACGCAACACAGGCTCCGCTCCAATGAGTGCGTGTGCTGTGCTGCGCTGCTGTGGGAGGGGTGTGTTTGACTGTGAGTAACAGCAGCCTTTTGATGGTCATTTACACACTGTCCATGTGTGATCACTGTAACAAACTGCATCAGCTCGGATCGGATTTGGTCAGGAAAATGCGGCCCGAGCCACGCTCTATTGTGGGCTGGCTACACCGTGTATACATCAGTGTTACGTGTGCCAGAAATTAGGGAACTGAGAAAGGTCAGATTAAATGCATTATTTTTTTAAACGCGGTATTTTTCCTGTAATTAATAATCGAAATTAACGCATTAAAGTCCCAGCCCTAATTAATACATCTCTATGTAAGAGACCATACACGTTCAAAAACAGAAATGTTTGTAAATAAGGACAGGACTATAACTCAATAAATTGGGCATTACTTACATACATTGCAATCATTAAAATATTACCAGACTCATATATCAGTTTGTTCTCAGGCTTTAATTGTTTTAATTATGATAGATTGATTTATTAAAATGCTTTACAGGCTTTCTGTGATTTATGTTCATGGTTCAACCTCCATTTGACAAGAATTCTCATGAAAATCAGCATCATATCAGTTTGCTGCTGCAGAGCAGCTGAGCAGACCTATTGTGTCTGACTATAAGGTAAACATTGTCAGAGTTAATACAAGACAACAGCTTTCATTAAAGATCAGTCAGATATAGTCAGGGCTTCACATTTGTACAAGATTTTCAGAATCCTCACATCCCACTGACCATAAGTCTCTGTGATGCGAAATACTTCAATAATTAAAACAGCCCAATGTTAATATACAGTAGACTACATATAGTTTATGATACAGCTAAAATTGCCCAAAATGTGTATAATTGCATTGCGGGACGATTTAAGGGGTGCCCCTACATTTTCTGCTTGTGCTCCTAAAGTTTTCGGTTAGGGGCCACAGCGCTCCTACTAAAAAAAGTTACTCTGGAGCCCTGCCAATAGGAAGTGACAGTGTTTCCAAAGAAGAGTCTGGTCCTGTAGAGATTTTGACGTAAATAAATAAGCATGCGTCTAATCGTCAAAAAATCTGTTGTTTATCTTAAATGCAGGTGTTGTAAAGGTCTTGACTGCTGGCTTGAACCCTGAATTGCTGCTTGCAGCTATATTTATTATTATTATTATTATTGTTATTGTTGTTGTTGTTGTTATTATTGAAGACACTGTGAAGTGTTACAAAGCCAGCTGACACTGAGCCCATATCCATTAACATGTGATTTGTATCTGCAAAATATATCTGGATATAGTAACATCTGATCATGGACCTTTGCATTTAAAACTGGTATTAAAGGGGGAATCTGCCAGTTTTACACATAAAATTAACTTTGCTCATGATGAGGAGTCCCAGTCATCTTGTGAAATCAGTTGTGTAATGTCCTCTGTGGCTCTGCAACTTGATCTAGTCTGATAATAGAACCCTGACGACATCTTTACTACAGGGTCTCCCACAGAAACAATGTCTCTGCTAATGTCAGAACAAATTTTGAAAAACATGAAATACAATATGAAGTTTATATAGTGTATAACTTTTATTCAGGACCACATAATAAATGAGTGAAGCAATTATTACTAGACATCTAGTAACTACACCGATAACAAAATGAGATGTGTGGGGATCTGTTTGATTCAGCTCAGCAGGTTATCAATAGACCAATCAGTCACCTGTGGGGAGTGGCTGTGGATCAGCGGGTAGAGCAGTTCATTAGCATGGTTCGATCCCCTCCTTCCCGCCAGTGTCTTGCAAGTGTTGAGCAAGACACTGAACCCCTGAAGCTTCCTGGTCAGATCAGTGTCTTGCATGCAATGCTAAATGCCATTGATGTGTGAAGGTGAGTGGGTAAAAGAGAGGTAAATTGTAAACTGCTTTTTCTTATGAGGTTTTTTTTATAGTTTGTAAAAGTAAAGATAAACAGCTCAGTTGGTCACAATCACGTACTTTAAGGAAGTACCTGATGACTGGTGTACCCCTCTAATAAGCTTTTTCATTTCTTTGATTCTGCACACATTGTGATCGTATATGTATATCCAAATAGCCTAAGTATGCAGAGCTGTCAGTCTTGTCTACAAACATGGTGTAAGTCAGGTCAAGGGCAGGCGAGGCAGGATACCCAAGAGTGTGCTCTGATGTGTAAGGAGAGAGTAATGGAACAGTGACAACTGAAGGCATCCAGAGGCCATTTTTTTCTGGCCTTGTTAACAAGGCTCACATTATATATTCTGCGTGCACTTACACTTGCATTAACATGTGTTTTTCCGATCCAGACACAGATCACGTGCCAATACAGTGCCATATATGCACCTGGTATTTCCAGCCCTGCACAGCCATACAGAGCTTGTTATGCTAATTGTGAATAATTATAAAAACAATCACTATGCATCTGAAAATTACATGAGTTCTTGTAGACTTTGAGATCAACCAGTAAGCCAGTGGGTTTAGATGGAGAGATTGTAGTATTTCATGGATACCACATACTGACACCCTGTATTACCTGTGTCAGAGTCCTGTACAGGTCCATTTTTGAAAGCCCCCACCCGCCCCTACCCATAAAGCTGAGTACCAGACCCGACCCATTACCCTTCATTGTGTCTAAGTCGAAGCTGCACCTGCCCACACTTGCAAATATAATCACGCGACCTGACCTGCGACCTGTAATCAAACACACACAGGCTACAGTCACTCACATTAATCTGGGTTCCCTGTTATTGAATTACAAATCCAACAGAGGAAAAGTCTCTTTCACTGGCTGTGCTCGATGCCAGGATGTAGGCTGCCACCTCATCCTCGGGGCTGCAAAGTTTGATCGCTGCAGTCCTTCACTTCGGTGACAAATATGACAATGGGTCAAATGGTCAACTTGTGTCTGTGACTTTCAAAATAAAAGGATATTGATTGATAATAGTAATGTAAATGTCAAAATATTACACATATACTGCACATCTTTTTCATTTGTTTTATTCTGAAAATTAAAAAATATATTTTTGTTCTCACCTGCTGCCCGCAGGTTTTACCCGTGCCTGTACTCCTGCATTTATATATATATATATATATACATATTGTTACCCGTTACACAGTGAGTACCAGACGTGGTGTAGTGCCCTGTGTCCCCCCACAGTACCAAAGTGCAAGTGTGAGATTACAGAGCAGCACTGTGACCTTTTTCAATCAAATGATTTCACACTGATTGCTAACAGTATCACTGTTCAGTCATTTTGGACACTTCAGTCATATCTCTCCAGTTTGTTTCTCGCACATCTGTTTGTGTGTGTGTATTATAGAGGGAGCAAACACCCATATCTGTGTGCTGTAGAAAAAGCATTTGGCGAACAGTAGCACACCAGGCTGTTGGCTTAATAAAATGTTGATATGTACCTCAGGGTTGTTGTGTTTTGCTCTCCTGGGATCCATCTTTGTCCCACTCCCCCCTCCCTCATTACCCACATGAAAGAATCAACAAACTGTTCACTTCCTATTGATGTTGTGACATGAAAGGACAGCAGTTTGTACAAGGCTGCAGTCTGAGCTATTCATTTTTCATCCATGTAATCAGTGAGCAGAGTGGTAGGAAGACGAAGCATCAGGCAGACACATGTCTTCAGTGGGAAAGCTAATGAAAGCCTCAGTATGCTTCAGATAAACTACTAGATGTGTGGTGCCCAGAGTCAAAGCGTTTCTGCTCTGATTGTCTGTCACATGGGGTGAAGATGGGGTGAAAAGCCAGACATCAGTACAATTCAGTATAACTTTCATTTTATATCTTCTGCAGCTCATCTAATTTTTTGGATCATACAGTAGCTACAGGTTTTTGTCATTAATTAGGTTTACTCTCAAAACAGTTTCTGCCTTCTGAATCTACGATGATTTTTAGTAATGCTGTCAACCAAAGAAAATCTTCAGTCTCTTCAACCGATTGATTGGTTGATGTGGAAAAAAAAAATCTGCATATTATCTTTAGATTGACTAAATAGGGCCACAATGCACTGAGTCCACTCTACTTGGTAGCGTTGTGTGTCCACCAAGGCACTTTTTCCTGAGGCCAGCGTATTTTTTGAATTCTTTGCAATGGGAGTGTGGAGTATTAACACTATGCTTCAAACACTGGCAGCATGAGCATTTTTTTTCGCACTGAGCACCGCACTTTTGGAGTTTTTTCTGGTAACCGAGAATGGAAAAATGTTCAGCTTTGAGTAAAACGCTGTGACTGTCAATTTTTACACAGCCCTCCAATCACAATGTAGGAGGGGTGGGGTATGATTATCCAATTAGTTGATTAAATGTTGCTAACCTTCCTACTCAGCACCAGAAATACTAGCTGGTTCAACTTATTATTAGTATACAGGGAGAAAAACAGGAGGAGTTTAGGCTCTTTTCATTAATGTCTTTTGCTGTCTCTCTCCTATCGCCTCACACTTTCTCACCTATATCAAGCCTGGGAACTACAGATGTGGAAACTGTCTGCAATGTAATTCCACTTACAAAATACACACTTTCAACCACCCTCACTCTGGAAAGAGTTTCCACGTTAAAAGCATTATCTCCTGCAAAACAAAGAATGTCATTTACATGTTACAGTGCCCCTGTGGCCTTGCCTACATTGGTAAGACAACAAGACCTTTAAAAACTAGGATTACTGAACATGGGTGTGCTATTAGAAACCATGACCCATCCAGTCCTGTTGTTGTCCATTTCACACAAGCCCGCCACAGTGTCTCCTCATTGAAGTACGTAGGTATTGAGTTTATCAAAATCCCTCGCAGAGGGGGAGATATTTACTCTCTGCTTCTGAGGAGAGAATTGTACTGGATTTACACATTGGACACCCTAGCACCAAAGGGTCTCAATGAGGACTTTAATATAAAACTATTTCTTTGAAACCTGTGATATGGGCCGTTGTGCAATGTTGATGTATGGTTAAAAATATTGATGTATGGTTAAAATGTTTGTGTTAATGTACAAAAAATGTTTTTGTCCTCCACACACAAAAGAACTAAAATGTGTGAGTACTGCCATGTTCTAAATGAAATTATTCCAACTAAAAGTATTGTGGGTAACTAAGAACTAAAACTAAAACAAAAAAATAAAGTAAAAAGTCTTTGAAAAACATTTTAGTTAACCAAAATAATTCGAAAAAATATTGTGGTTGATTATTGTTTAACCAGCCATCCTACATAAAAATAATTTTTAGCTCTATATAGAGGCGCCTCTACCTAGTCAATTGAAAGTGTGACGGCCAGCTGGCCTGATGGTGTTTTATTCTTTTGTCTAGTGTAGTGTAATGTTGAGATTTTTCTATGTATGTATATAGTCACCGTCACTTTTGGTGTCCTTGATCATGTGAAAAAAATGTTTTACTTATGTAATGTGTTAATGTGTAATGGATGTGCTGAATAAATTTATATTGCACTTCAACTGGGAGCTAAAAGTGTGCAGACTTTCTTTGTCTTTTCTCTCGCTGTCTCTCCTATCATTAGTTAGCCACACAGGAGATCCCAGCCCATTCTCATTTCCAATGCGTCCAGTGCTGCCACTTTGTCAGTGATGTTGCACCTTTCGCGGATGTATGATAGACCACTGGGCAGCATCCGTTTGTAATGCTGGAGTGTCCCTCTATGGCAAGTGGGAGGGGAGGTGGATGGGTCCAACAAATCCTGGACTTTCACCCAGGAACCCACTCTTTGCTCCCTGTGTAAATGTAGAGCCAAACCATGATGTTTTTTCTTAATCTAATCACATGCTTTTGTTGCACAAGGAAATAAATGTAAAAAATTAGGTGCTTTACTGACATTATAAGTTTACTTTGAAAAAGACTGTATGTATCTAATAGGGATGCACATGGTTAACCGTTTAACCGTTAACCGATAACAGGAACTTTGACCGATTAATACTATCGGTTAATTTTGTCTTTTAGCTACGTAAGTCAATCAACTCATGGGGGCGTGTCGACAGGTGCAACACATGCCATCACATGCTTTCCGCCACAGTCCACTTTACAGCGAAGATGAAGAGAGCAAAAAGGAGTTCTGTGTGGGCAATGACAATGACGTGCGTCTTCATGCACGCTGGCATCATATGCAACATTAATATTACAGATATCAATGACGGCGCTGCAGATGACACCTTAAGTCGCTGATTAATTCCAGTTGCCTTCATGTTGTACAGTAGGGGAGGGTGTGTATCTTTGTGCGCATTTACGCATGTGGCACAAAACCGGCGTTACATTGAATATTATTTTTTATCTCCAGACACGCCGCGGGTCGTCCAGGTTTACAGTGAAATGGTTCGGTATGAAGCCGCATCATCCAGAAAAACATTAAGCTCCATCAGAACTGTTTAGAAATCGGATTTCAGAAGCTAAAACTTTATTTTGGAAATTAATCAGAACACACAATTAAAGAAATCACCAGCGCGCTCGCTCTCGACATAATTTAAAAAGCAATAGGAGACGATTGAAGCCTACAGTACTGTTAATTATATCTAAATCTTGTAGCTTTTTTTACATTTTAGATGAGTAATCTAACTATTTGCTGTCATTGTAAATCTGCAGTTCAGCAACGGACAGCGCCGAGTCAGTGACTCACTCGGAGTAACGCACATTTCCTTACATGGAAAGCCTTGTCGGAATGGTGGGACGTTTGCGTGTCGGAATAGCGGAATGGCGGAATGTCGGAGTGGCAGCATGTAACCACTCAACAGGGCATTTAAATCTTATCGGTTAACGGTTATTAATCAGTTAAAGGGCGTCGGTTATCGGTCATAAAAAAAATTTAAAATGTGCATCCCTAGTATCTAACAATCAGAAACTGTGCCTTTCCTGTGAAAACTGATTTTGGATTTTGGAAAGATGTACTGCATGTAACAAGCGTAAATTGAAATGCTGCCCTGGAGCATCAGAAACAGATGCAGGAGGGTACCTAGCATGTTGTAAATGTTGTTAAACGGCATTTAATGGCATTATGCTGTAAGTAAATGTTACTGGTAAACTTATCTGTGCCTTCCCTGTATTCAGAGCAAGGGCCAAAGCAAGTACTCTACCTTGTGCTGACATTTATACTTTCCCGGATATTCTGTATTGTAGCGATCAGACACATGCAAAGTGTCTCAGCTAAAAAATGCTGCGCCTCCAAAGCGCTCCCAGCTGGGCTTTTTCAGAGGAGTGCCAGGAAAAAAAATGCTTTGAAAGTAACACCAGTAACTGTCCGACGAATGAGAATTGGTCACCTCCTGCACAGTTGTCATAACTGGAGAAAATTAGCTATAGAAACCAAAACCCTTTTTTTTGTATTAGGCTGTCAGCATGTTTATTTCTGTTGTAAAGTTGGGCATTTTAACATGGGTGTCTATGGGGATTGACTGGCTTCTGGAGCCAGCCTCCAGTGGCCACTCAAAGAACTGCAGTTTTTGGCACTTCTCTGCTGGCTTTCTTTTTATCAGCCCTGGACGTTACTGCTTATTTTCAAAGTTACACAGCCAGAAAATTTGTGTTTTTAGACCAGAAAAGCCCATTTGTCAAACAAATTAATATTTTTATCAAAATTACTAAGCAACACTACAAAATAATGTTTGACAATACAGTAGTTTATTGGTGTGCCCACATATTATAAAAAGTATTTCTCTGTCTTCTGTTTTTTCAGGTCCGCTGCCATATTTACTAAGATTAATGTTTTTATTGACTAGTAATCAGTCATTGTAGGTGAAGTAGTGATATCAAGTGTTCAAATTAAGAAGTGTACATACTAGGGTTGGGGGAAAAAATGAATACAGCATAGTATTGCGATATTTTTGTGTGGTAATGTCATATCATCACACAGTGAAATTATTGACTTTTTAATTACATAAACTATGAATATGACAAATACAAATGAAACTTTAGGTAGTTTACTAAATTAATATAATCAGTTGCTTTTTCAGTCCACTAGATACATTTTGCTGCTGCAAAAAATGGCTGAAGTGAGATAAACAGACTGAAAACTTTAAACTTATTAGATAAAACTGGTGTTGACAAAGTTCCTTTAAGGACATAATTTAAAGTTGAAAAAAGATAATACATCACAATTTATCACAATATATTTTATTGCAATACTCAGTATATTGCAACATAAATAAAATTGCAATAATATTGTTTTGTGACTTAAGTATTGTGATTCCTTCCCCTAGTACATACAGTGCAATTTATTAAAAATATTCTCAAGCCATATTCTAGTTTTTCTTTAAAAATTGCCTGCAAAAATGGGCAGTTTGGGCTGCAGTTTGCTAGCTGGCCAAAGGTTTGCCATCCCTGACCTTATTGGTCTCCCTCTTGTAGAGAAAAGCGAAAAGATTTGAAATAAGACCCAGCTTGTAACAAATCAGAATTATCTTTCTATCCACCAGATGTTACTGCTATTGTTAATGCATAGCAGCAGAGGTTTACTGGCATTAGCAGCCTCCAAGAGCAGTCATGTGTAGCTGTTGGTGAAAAGTGTAATTTCCCCAGTACTGTTCCATCAGCAGAGTCAATGCGGTGTTTCCCAGAGGCGTGAAGGGCATCTGTGGGGTGAATTATTGACCTGCTGTTATTGACCTTTCTGTATTCACACACAGTCCGTGCAATAGAAAATGTTAATGAAAAGAACTCAAGCAGAATACGTAGTAATAGTAACACGGAGTAATGTTTTTTTGCCCACCTGGATCCAACCACAAAGTCCTGCTGTTTGTGTGAAGAGTGGATCTCCACCAAGGCCTGTGCAGATAGACTAGCTTGTGTTGTTAAGTGGATCTCAGTGTTTTTACACAAATTTGCTTGGTGGATTTAAATGTAATTAAAGCTGCAAGCAGCGTTGAACGGGCCCTCGCACCCCACGCAACTCGGGGCCTGGCGCGGCCGCCACCGTGTCGCCAGAGGTCGACCGGCAGACGAGTCGCTGAATGTTCGCCTCCTTCGGACAGTGTAAGAACCAATGCGTTGCGACTTCCCGTCTCCACTGGGTGGCGCTATGACTCTGACTCCTGAGCGTCATGTGGGTGTGTTCATGCCAGGACTATTATCATACATGTGAAGTTTGGAGCAGATTCGACCATTAGATCCCATGTTATAGCAATATCGTGTTTCATGGTGAGACATCAAGTGTCGACGCCATGTCACAGCCACACCGTTCCATGCTGAGCAATTCTCTTAATATGTTTTGATCACACACTTGTGTAGATGGTACACACCAGTTTTGGAGTTAATTGATTCATTTCTGGAGGAGGAGATCATTAAAATACAACACGTGGAAAACGCCAAAAATGACTGTAAATTTCAAAATGGCCGACTTCCTGTCGGGTGTGGCCTATATGTGCAAGAGGCTTTTTTGTGCGTCTGGACACGATACATGTGCATACTGATTTTCGTGCACGTCGGTGAAAGTTGTTATGGGGGACGCTGCACTTTAAGGGGCGTGGCCAAGCCATACGGCCACGCTTATTGATGAAAGTCATACTATACATTCAGGTCTGGACTGTTAACAAACATGTGAAGTTTGGTGAAGAATGGACAATGTATGCCAAAGTTATACTAATTTTGTGTTTTATGGCGAGACATCAAACTTCGCCGCCACCTGACAGCCAAAGCGTTTAACATAGGGAAAATCGTATGATAACTTTTGATCATCAAGTGGTCTAGTTGATGCACGCCAAATTTGAAGCCGATCCGATGAATCATGTAGGAGGAGATAGAAAAAGTATGAGGAGTGCAAATCGCCCAATCTGGCGTCAAATTCAAAATGGCTGACTTCCTGTTGGGTGTAGCCAATGGGTCCAAGAGGGTTTTTTGTGCGTCTGGATGTGATACATATGTGTACCAATTTTCATGCATGTCGGTGAAACGTGCCGCAGGGGCTGATGTTTAAAGGGTGTGGCCAAGCCATTTGGCCACGCCCATCAACGAAATTCACATGACATTGTCAGGGCTGGACTCTTAAAACACGTGAAGTTTCAGGCAGATATGCCCAAGGACACTGAAGTTAAGGCCACTTTCCTACGTTTTGGCGAAGCATCGACTTCGCCGCCCTCTGGGCGCAACGCCGTTTGACGATACGTCACAATCTTCATCATGTAGCAACGTGTTGAGGCCTTTCTGACCAAATTTGAGTTGGATATGCTGAACGTGCTCAGAGCTGCACCTCAAAGTGTAAAAAATCACTTTTCCTGTCGCCAGCAGGGGGCGCTTTGAGAACAGGGGAATTTTTTGATGTAGACGTGTTCAGGGCGGGACTACGATCATACCCAGCAAGTTTTGTGCCGATTGGACCTTTCACGCCCAAGTAATAGCAATTCTGGGTTTTTGGGTTTTTTTTTTTTGAGACATCAAACTTCGCCGCCACCTGACGGCCAAACCGTTTAACGAGGGAAAGATCTTTTAATAACTTTTGATCATCATGTGGTCTAGTTGCAGCACGGCAAATTTGAAGCCGATCCAATGAACCGTCTAGGAGGAGATAGCTCTGAGAGCACACTAGCAAATCGCCAAAATCGGTAAAAAATGGAATATTCAAATCAAAATAGCCGGCTTCCTGTTGGTTTTAGAAAAAAGTCCAAGTGCGCATTTTCGTGCGTCTTGGGATGATACACGACCTCCCCGAATTTCGTGGAATTTGGTCAAACGGGCTGCCGGTGGGAGCCGATTGAAATTTTCTAGGGAGCGCCATTTCGCCATTTTGCAATGGGCATCGTTTAAATTTTGCGTACACATAAATGTCCCCTAGACGAATGTGCACGTCAAATTTGGTGAGTTTTTGAATATGTTAAAGCCCCCAAAAATGCGATCAAGCGAAAAAAAAAAAAAAAATAATAATAATCCTAAGGAAAACAATAGGGTCCTCGCACGGTACGTGCTCGGGCCCTAATTATACCAAAATAGACCCCCTTTACATCTTGCATTAAATGCATTTTGGGTGATTGGATTGCAGTCAGATAGTGCTTGACCACATGACAGTACAAGTGTAAATTCACCTGAAACACATTGACAACGAACTGTGATCTGAAACCTCCTCTGGAGGTGGTCATGGACACATTGTGACCACATTAAACATTTAAATGCAATTGCATTTCAGTCCATATTCAGCAGCCACATGGACATGTGATGTCACGTGCAGTAGGCTGTAGTAGGAAATGTGTATCGCAAACTGTTTCTTGTTATTGGTCGAGACTGAAAAGGAGTTAAAGGACAGGTTCAGATTTTCAGGTCTGAAAACGATACTTGCATGACCATACAGGTATGTACATTAGTTTAGTTTAGTTTATTTGTTTAGGGACAGTGTACATTGATGAACATTGCTGTAAATGTACCAGTTTATAGCTGATTAGCTAATTTTCAACTGTAGTCCCTAGGCAGACTTAAACTGAAAGAGTCATAGGTAACAGTAATCATTGCTTCTGTCGGTCTGTCTGGTCCGGAGAAGATCCCCTCCAAAAGCGGTTTCAGTGTAAGTGATGGGTGACGAAATCTACAGTCCTCATTCTGTGTAAATTCTAAAGTTGAGGTAAATATGAGAGCTTATGATTTTGCACATCAAGATCACACAAACTGGTGTTGTAGAGTTTGAAAGATGTGGCCTTTTACCAGGCTGTGACAGTCTAATGAAAGTCTCTATGCAGTTGCATTATGGTTAATGTAGGATCCAGTATTTTGGAGCTTCACCAACATTTTGGGCCAAAAGTCTGGATATCTGTAGTCCCTCTGTACATCGTACGCCCGTCCATCCCATTCTCGTGAATACAAGATGTCAAGAGCGCCACAAGAGAATTTCTTCAAATTTGGCACGAACATCCACTTGGACTCATAGATGAACTGATTAGATTTTGGTGGTCATATGTCAAAGGTCAAGGTCACTGTGATCTTGTGTCTATTTCATTCTCGTGAAGGCAATATTTCAAGAACACTGTGAGGGGAATTTCCTCAAATTCCTCAAACATTTACTTGGAATCAGTGAAGAATAATATTCAACATCATACACTGAACAAAAATATAAACGCAACACTTTTGTTTTTGCTTCCATTTTTCATGAGCTGAACTCAAAGATCTAAAACATTTTTTTTTTATACACACAAAAGACCATTTCTCTCAAATATTGTTCACAAATCTGTCTAAATCTGTGTTAGTGAGCACTTCTCCTTTGCCCAGATAATCCATCCCCCATAAAAGGCCACTCTAAAATGTTCAGTTTTATCACACAGCACAATGCCACAGATGTCTGAAGTTTTGAGGGAGCGTGCAGTTGGCATGCTGACTGCAGGAATGTCCACCAGAGCTGTTGCCCGTGAATTGAATGTTCATTTCTCTACCATAAGCCGTCTCCAAAGTCGTTTCAGACAATTTGGCAGTACATCCAACCGGCCTCAAAACCGCATACCACATGTAACCACACCAGCCCAGGGCCTCCACATCCAGCATATTCACCTCCAAGATCGTCTGAGACCAGCCACCTGGACAGCTGCTGCAACAATCGGTTTGCATAACCAAAGAATTTCTGCACAAACTGTCAGAAACCGTCTCAGGGAAGCTCATCTGCATGCTCGTCGTCCTCATCGGGGTCTTGACCTGACTGCAGTTCGTCATCGTAACCGACTTGAGTGGGCAAATGCTCACATTCGATGGCGTCTGGCACGTTTTCACTGTTCAGGGCAGATGGCAGACAGCGTGTGTGGCGTCGTGTAGGTGAGCGGTTTGCTGATGTCAACGTTGTGGATCCAGTGGCCCATGGTGGCGGTGGGGTTATGGTATGGGCAGGTGTATGTTATGGACAATGAACACAGGTGCATTTTATTGATGGCATTTTGAATGCACAGAGATATCGTGACGAGATCCTGAGGCCCATTGTTGTGCCATTCATCCACGACTATCACCTCATGTTGCAGCATGATAATGCACGGCCCCATGTTGCAAGGATCTGTACACAATTCCTGGAAGCTGAAAACATCCCAGTTCTTGCATGGCCAGCATACTCACCGGACATGTCATCCATTGAGCATGTTTGGGATGCTCTGGATCGGCGTATACGACAGCGTGTTCCAGTTCCTGCCAATATCCAGCAACTTCGCACAGCCATTGAAGAGGAGTGGACCAGCATTCCACAGACCACAATCAACAACCTGATCAACTCTATGCGAAGGAGATGTGTTGCACTGCGTGAGGCAAATGGTGGTCACACCAGATACTGACTGGTTTTCTGACCCCCCCAGACCCCCCCCAGTAAAGCAAAACTGCACATTTCAGAGTGACCTTTTATTGTGGCCAGCCTAAGGCACACCTGTGCAATATTCATGCTGTCTAATCAGCATCTTGATATGCCACACCTGTGAGGTGGGATGGATTATCTCGGCAAAGGAGAAGTGCTCACTAACACAGATTTAGACAGATTTGTGAACAATATTTGAGAGAAATGGTCTTTTCTGTATACTAGTGCAGTGCCTGTAGGAAGTATGTATTCCCATAGAAAAGTGGAAGCTTAAGTAGATTTTTCATGTATGGCGAAATGAGGCTGTGTTTGATGGTTGGATGTACAAAGAGGTGTACATACTCTTACATAGTGTTAATAGACAAATTGTATATTGGGTAAGACATGGACATACCTTGAGATAAGGAGAGACATGCAAATACAGTTATTTTGCACAGCATGCAAGACTCCGTGCAGCAGAAACCAAGGAAGAGCGCCGTAATCACCTGGTAGACAACACTGCTCTCCAGGCAAGGCTCCGTGATGCTGAGTCACCTGAAGTCCGAGCTGCCCGCCTGGCCAGCAACACCTGTGCAAACTTTTCGGTGACCAAGAGCGGTATAGCAGTAGGATACTTTTATCTTTTATTCCCTGAGGCGTGGCTACAGCTGCAAGCGAGAGCGCGATAGGCTAGATTGGTTACACGGAGGTCTATGGGATTTTAACTTTTATTGATAATATTGTGAATATTAATCCCAAAAACTTCAAAATGAAGGATGCACATCATCGTGCCATGCGCAAGCCATATCCGAAAGCTTAGCTTGATCTGACAAACAGAGAGATATGCAAGCCACAGACAGACACACAGACGCTTCTTGCTTTATAGATGGATAAAAAAAAGTTTTAGATCTTTGAGTTCAGCTCATGAAAAATAGGAGCAAAAACAAAAGTGTTGCGTTTATATTTTGGTTCAGTGTAGAAGAAGAATCATGTAATGCATTCATGTTTTCACAGATATGGACGTTAGTGCAACTTATGCCCAGAGGCATACAACCACAATGCGGTAATTCTAGTTTACACCTGTCCCTTGTAAGTCTCCTAGCATAATGGAGGTGCTATACTAAATTGCTGGAGTGCTCCTTTAAATAATCTATAATGACTAAAATAATGTGGGTCTTGACAGATGTTTTCCCTTTTCTATGCACCTTGGAAGCAGGTGAAGTTATGATAGAAAGCCCTACTGTACTTCTATAGTAACCCCCCCCCAACAAATAATTACATTAAACTGCCTTATTTAATCATACAAGAGATGGATGACCTTTACTGTCCAATGCCCTTTTTCTCATTAAAAAAAGTCCATTTCTATAAATGTTGATTTCCCTACACAGCTAAACTCCTGCATTGGAGTCTGCCATTGCAGATAATTTAAACATGTCAGTTGCATGTCATATTTGATCCATCATAGTGTAGAGTAATTTGTTGACATGGTGCAGCTCTAATCTTTCGCTGTTCGCTTGTCTGTGGGTTGGCAGAGGGCCGAGAGGAGGGGGTTGGGTGGACAGAGGATGGTGAGGACAGCAGAGGGAGGAAAAAAGAGACAAAGCTTTGAGGGAATATTGACAGGCCGTACAGTGGAAAAGTAGCAGCAGTGCTGCACGAACAGCAGCACAGTGAGAACAGCATGTTGCCTCCATCACTTTGTGCCCCAAAATGAATGTGACGCAGTGTTGAGCTATCGAGCTCTCTGCTGCTATTGTTGGCCACTGATTGCTCATGGCTGCAGCAAAGCCTGTTTGAATTAGAATAGGAAAGTGAGCAGAGATAGCAGCATATTGACTGGTATTGACAGTGGATTGAGGGGGAGAGGGAGGGGTGAGCGAGATCGAGGGCGTATTGATGGATGAAGAGAGCAAGAGAGAGAGCACTTTCTCTCTCTAATAGGATTATTGTGTAAATGTGTTTGTCTGAAGGGCTGCCCCTAGAGGGTCCCAAATCTGTGTGTGTTTGTGTGTGTGTGTGGACTCAGTGGTAGAAAAGGAGTAGAAAAGTGGTATTGGATGTTTAAAATGGAAAACAACACAGATGTACAATTGGCCATGTTTAATTTTGAAGTTATAGTAGTGTGTTATTTATGCTATTACAGATCTGCTTCAGTGTCCCTGTCAGTATGTGGGACCCATGATGGTAGTTGGGGTCCCAATATTGAACATACATAAAATTTGAACATTCAAAATTTCAAAATTCAAAATTTAATGGATTTTAGTTGATGTAACATAAACAAAATCTTACCATTCATATGCAGATGATACACAATTATAGATCTAACTTTTTCATAATAACCTCAGCCCCTGAAATGACCTGGTTAACTACATCAGTGACATTAACATCTGGATGACCAAAAACTTTCTACAATTAAACAAAGACAAAACTGAGATTCTTGTGGTGGGCTTTAAAAATCAGAGGGAGGAGATCAGTGCTAAACTGATTTCACTGTCTTTAAAACCCAGTGAGCAGGTCCAGAAATCAGGTGTTATCATGGCTCCAGAACTTAACTTTACTAGCCATATTACAAGTATCTCAAGGACAGGATTTTACCACCTTAAAAACATTTCCAAATTTAGATCCATCCTGTCACAGTCAGACACTGAAAAATTGGTTCATGCTCATCTCCTCCAGACTAGATTACTGTAATGACCAGGAGAGAAATGTGTAAAATGTACTTTCAATCAAATAATAACTCACTTCAATCAAAAAAAAATATTTTCAATCAAAACAAAGGGTTCAAATGCAATTTTTTGGGTCTCAAATATTTTTTGATTGATTTTTTGATTGAAAAGGTGTTTTTCTGATTGAAGTGAAGTTTTTTTAGATTGAAAATATTTTTTTTGATTGAAGAAACTTTTTTTTTTGATTGAATAATGAAGACACAAATCTACCTTCATAATTTTACAGCTGTACATCTTACACCCGATAAATTACACTTAAACATAGCGCTATCATTTTTTTTCTGTACATTTGGCCGAAGTGCTGTAACAAAACCTTTAAAATCATAGGAAAAACCCACATTTTTATAAATTGTATCAGCATTTTTCCACGTTTCCCACATCATTGAAATGAAGGGCCCTACATTCTTTTAAAATGAATATTGCAAAAAATGTTGAATTTCAAGATGTAGTGTGTGTCACATATGTTTTGTATGGGCTACAGCCATTATTTATTGGAGGGTTTTTGATATACGTTGTAAATAATTTTTGGATAACAGGTGTTATTTTGTATGATCACCTCATTGTAGGTGTAGCTATCGTTTTAACAGAAAACTGCTGACCAAAACTGCTTTTTGGTCACATGTAGTTTGTTGGTGAAGACCTTGTAGGTCAGAACATTGCATCACTACTCAAGGGGTGTAACGGTAGGGGTTGGGGAAAAAACTGATACAGCATAGTATCAGAATATTTTTGTGTAGCAATATGGTATTGGTACACTGCTAAACGCAGATTTTTTTATTATGTAAAATTATTAATATGACAAATAGAAATAAAATTTTAGGTTTAGAATCATAGCCCAACTTCTGTCAAATTTGTGCCATTTGCTTTCATTGCCAAATGCTTTGGGCATGTGTAGCGTTGTTTCCTCACACTTGGGGCGCTTGACTTTGCGAGGCTGGAGGAGCATTAATCGACAATAATTAGGATTGTCAAACAGTTAATTTTTTAAAAATCGCGATTACTTGAATTTCAATAGTTAATTGCGATTAGTCACATTTTTAATTGCATGTTTAAAAATAAATTATTTCAGTTTTGAAGTCCATATTAACAAGGTGAAGCAATCCTTACCAGAGTGCCTTGATTGGAAATCAAGTGAATGCACAGAAACTGACTTTATAATCTTGATTTTTAGATTTATTTATTTCAAATCAGAGCTGCACTGCTATAACAATGTGGTCTTAAACCATAACAGCATGCCAGCCTGTGGACGTCCCTTAGACCCAACTTTTCCACAAGTTGACTGGTCCGCAGACAATTGCCACCCATTTAGCAAAAGCTGTAGTTAACCTCTTCAGTTTAGTTTTATCCACAGGTGGAGTGGCAGTTTGCTCACTCCAAAATAGTGCTTTTCTGGCTTTTGCAATGAGGTTTCCTGTAGATGTCAGTCTAATAAGCTGCACATGTACGCTTAGTTCGTAGATGGTAGTGACTCCAACTGCTGCATGTAGATCTGTTGCCTATTTTAGTACATTGATGTGATATGACTACCTTTAATATGGATACGACAAACCTTTATTGTGGTTTTAACTGGTCCTAACTCTGAGTAACACCTGAAAGATATCATTAGATATTGATTTAAATTCATTCATGAGTAAATGTAGCCATTTACAGGGAGGAGATGTTCTAATTTTTTTGTGTGTCTCTATGTTCTAGGCATGATAAATTAATCATGAATCACCAAAGCCTGCGGTCTGGCAGGAGTTCTGGTGAAACTGGAGCCCCAGAGCTTTACTTTGGAGTGGAACGGTGGGAGGGTGGGGTTGTTAACAAGCAGGAGGCAATTTTAATTAGCCATGCTGCTGTTGAAGAGCTCATCAGCTTTATGTGGGGATCTCTCTCTCTCTTATAACACACACACACACACACACATAATCAGACACACACTCAAATTACTTAGGAAGCTTGTGGAAATGAAACATCCCCCATCAGGCTTTATTGTTGTAGGTGGTGGAGGGGGTGGGGAGGGATGGTGGGAATGAAGGCAGCACAGCAAGACAGGAAGCTGGAGTGTGACACTTTATTTGTACACAATAAACACACACCCCCAATTTTTATTTAGCCCTCAGACTCTGTGCATCTTATTGTTGTTCCCCTGTTTTTCGTTGTGTGGGGGGTGGACGGCCCGAGGAACAACTACCAGTAGCAATTACATCATATCTGGGATTGGATGCATCAGTTATTTGCATAATGACCAACATCTGAACTTCTGGCTCTCCTATGATGCTGAGCCTTAACCCCAACCTTGTGATCAGAGGGTCAACTCAAGGTCAATAATTTCACTTTATTGATATTTTTTAATTATTGGTTAACTTATTGGTCCCAGAATGTTAATGACAAATGTCCATTAATAGTTAGTTGTCCCACAGTCCCCAAGAAAGGGCTTCAATTTAATAAACTCAGAGGGTGACTTTTTGCTCCTCAAGAGTTAAAAGGGCCATTTTAGTCAATGACTAAACCTTTCTGTGAAACCACCCCTTAGAGGAAACCTGCACTTCTCATTTACCCTGTATGACAAAAAAAAATAGAGAATAATCTTAATAATCAGGGTTGGATTTTACCATTTGACCCCAAATTAAAGGGGCACCTAACTGCTACGCTTTATTAATAATGACAAATATTAAATAATGTCACTGTTTTAACTCATTGTACCCTGAAATAACTGACAATAAAGGTCCACAAAGCACTACTTTAAGGAGAGCAACAGCATGTTTCTCTTTAAGAGGAAAACGCTGTACCACTACATTTATCTGACACAGGAATGTTACTGGTTATGTTGCGGATTCAGATGTTTAGGCATGAAATGTAACAATTAAATTATGATGCATTATTATTCAATAAACTGTTCAGCATTACAAAACAATGCAACACCCCACCTGGAACCTTGACTTACTGCTCAGAGGGAACTCATTCAGAGGCTCTGCCGGCAGCAGCGCAGCGTTTCTTCCTCTCCTTTTTTGCCGTGCGCAAAAGGGTGGGGGCGTCAAAGTCGGATAATAAATCAGAAATTCTGCTCGGGTTTGGCCCGCTTGACATGCTGTTGTGTTATTCTATGGCCTATTCAAGTGCTGGAATTTGTTATTTACATGACAACGCCTGAACGCAACACGGGCTCCGCTCCGTTGTAATGGGAAGGGGTAATATAATGGTAGGGGAAACACTGGTTGTGTGCAAATTGTGCAACAAAGAATTTTCTTATCACCACAACACTTCAAACTTACGGTATCACCTCAATGCAAAACATGTTGCTGTGAGCACCAGAGCTAGCGTTAAGCTACGACAGTCCTGGTACAGGCCACATTTTCCTGACCGAACCCGACCCGAGTTCGAGACAGTTGTAACCAAGCCGGGCCCAAACCCGACAGCCTTTCTGATTTTTAAAGTCCAAACCCGACCGAGCCTAACGCAGTTTATTACCTGACATAGTTATTGTTGTCATGGTTACAACTTGTCTGTTTACTATTACTGTCAAACATGGACAGTGTGTAAATGACCAGACATAGCAGTGCAGCATGGCACTGTACACACACTGTACACACACTCAGTAGGAGCGGGGCCTGTGTTACTTTCAGGCATTGTCACGTAAATAACAAATTCCAGCACTTGAATAGACCATAGCACAATACAGCAGCATGTCAAGTGGGCCGAACCCAAGCAAAATTTCCGATTTGTTATCCAAACCCGGGTCGGGTCAGGCTCGTGTCGGGTATCCACACTCTGGCCCACCATAGACCAGATGACAGGGTTCAGAGCCAAAATAAGTAAGTCTACGTCTGACAAATTAACAAACTCTGGTGAAATGAAAAATAAACATTTTTGTTGTTTAAGTTCATATATATGTCTCTATCTGTATATATACATATAAAAAAGTTTTCGGACACCCTTAAAATTTTATACAATCTCAAATATTATCATAAAATATTTGTGGAAAAATCTTTTGTGTTTCAAAAGGTGTGGCTGCATTAGACAGACGAATAATACAAATGATATTTTATTTGTTTATTGTTTACAAGAAAAACTAACAAAACTAAATTCTTGACAGTTTCAATATGTCAGTTCTCAACATTGTCGGTATCAAAGTCAACAAATAACAGAGAATGTGTTCAAAACTGAACAAAAAATAAATAAACCATCACATCATCAAATTAATATTTAATAGTCCTGCCATTAGCACGCAGTAGAGCTCCAATCCTGGCTGGCATGCTCCCCACAAGCCTTTCACACTGTTGAGGGGTAATCTTGTCCCATTCTTCTTGAATTACTGCTTTTAATTCTTCTAAATTCTTTGGTTTACGCTTTGAAACAGACCTTTTGATAATCCACCACAGATTTTCAATGGGGCTCATGTCTGGGGATTGAGCTGGCCACTCTAAGACCTGGATACTGTGCTCCTGCAGCCAAGTTCTACTGGCCCTGGATGTGTGGCAAGGGGCATTATCTTGTTGAAACATCCAGTTTTGACCTCGACAGAACAGTCCACATGCTTAAGGGAGCATGTGGGTTTCGAGAATGGCACAATACTTGGCAGAGTTCAATGTGCCATTACAGACAGTGAGATGACCAACACCAGCAGCACTCATGCATCCCCAAACCATGATACTGCCTCCACCATGCTTGACAGTGGGTACTGTACATGCTGGAGATAATGCTTCGCCTGGCCTTCTGCGTACTCTCACATTAGCAGGAGGAAGATAAAGCTGGAAACTGGACTCATCTGACCACAGAATCTTCTTCCAATTCCTGGCTGTCCAGTTCTTGTGTGCTTGGGCCCAACGACGCCAGGCTAACCTCTGTCTCTCATGATCTAAAAGTCAGCCACGTACAGTGCGGGTGGAACACTGGACACCAGTTTGGTTTGACCACTGCTGCTGAAGCTACTGTGATGTCATTCGACAGTTTTTCCTGTACATGCGGATCAGGATGCGGTCATTTCTCGCTGAAGAAACCCTTGGACGCCCAGATCTTGGTTTGTCTTCCAAGCTGTTAGTTCGTCTGTATTTCTGCAGAGTGTATCCAACTGCTGAAGGACTGCATCTGCACTTCCTGGCTATCTGGCGGCAGCTGTACCCTTCCTGGCTGAGAATCTGTATCTTCAGGCGTGTTTCCTGCATTAGGTTCCTTGTTTTAGCCATTTTTGTCTCTGAAGAACTTTCGAATATGCTGGCTTTATATAGACACGAAGCACGGCAACAAAAATTGTGTCTTTAAATAAAAAGCACGACCTTCATTAGTGGATCACTGGTACCAAAGTGACCCAATAGTCAAAATTTCTTATGTATTTTTATGGATCGTCATTGTTGCAATTTGTCATATCGTCAAGAACATCGTTATCACAAAAATACCCTGAAATATTGTGATTTCAGTTGAAATGTTGAAATCGAACCTACGGCTGCTACGGCAAAGACATTGCCTTTGTACATGGGACGCCCACCCTACCCACTGAGCTACTGGGAGCCCTGATACTGTGGCTTATTAATAGTTTTATTTAAGAAATCAATTTTTGAGTACTCCTTTTACTGCTGCCATTACAAACATTCCCAGCTGGAAAAAGAGTGAAAATAGAGAGTAGGGCTGCACAATTTTGGCTTCCCACAATTAAATGAATATGATTGTCTGTGATATTGACATTTCAAACGCATGCTCCACTCACAGATAACTGAGCAGCATATCAAATGAAGCGCTTCCTAAACTAACAGCAGCCTCCAGTTTGGGAGAGCTGTCATGCCGCTATGTGTGCACCCTGCAGCAGCGCACTGTTAAAAAACTTTCCTGAATGTGGCAATTGCAGACGGTAAGACAAAAATCATTCGTCATCAACCATCATCATCTGTTGTTTGTACACAGGAGAGAAGAAATCATATGCAAACAGTGTATGAGATGTGTCTGCGCCACAAAGCAACACAACAAACTTTTAAAACCTTCTGAAAGGACACCACAATCTACAGTACGATGAATGCATGAAGGCCAAGAAGAATAACCCACTAAAAACATGTTTGACTGTGTGCTGAGTATGTGGACACAGCTCTCACTTTGGTTATACTGTTTTTCTGCGTTTCCTAATTCTCATCTTAAATGTTTTCAGAGACATAACGTTTTTTTTATCAGTGGCGGCATCTTTTTTCAATTGTTCCCAATGAGGAGAGAGCGTATGTGGCTGCATGCGGCAGCCAGAGAAAAAGTGCCATGCCCAGCATCTTTTTTCAGAGCGCTCTGGCTTTTTTGTGGGGCTGCTTTTAGTTAATATTCTCTGAACTTTTCAGAAAGGCGCCAGTGACCTCACTGCCACTTCTTTAGCTAGGCTACTGTCTACTGTGACATGTTGCTGGTGAGTTTTGTGCTTCTATCGCTGTTAGCTTTGTAAACTTGACCCTCTGTTAATGTAGTGGTGCATTTGCTACCTAGCTTACGTCTGTGTCAAGATATTGTTGTCATAGAAACATATCTATGCAGAGTACATCATTAAAACACACCCGTACAGATGCTTGCCATGTAAAATGTAGCACAAAAAAAAGGTATGGACATGATAAAACATAGACTGCTTTACTATTTTACCTTTACTGGACAGTCACAAAAGAATGTTTCTATGGGTTTAATTGGTCCCACAGGGCAGCTCTGCCCTGTCTCTCTTTCTCTCAGCAAGCAGCAGGATGATGAGGTCTTGTCTTATCCCCCATTTCGTTGGGTGTGATGGAATGACAGTAGCAGCACTGGTCAGATGTTTGTTAAATTCAGAGTTTCTTATATTTCTAATCTGTGTAGTGTTAGAACACAGATGTTGCACAGATCTGAGAACTTTCTTTCAGCAGGAGTCACAGCCTTTTTCCACTGCAGGAATGTAATGTAACGTGTGTCTGCTGGCACAGCTTACTTTCAGGTGTTGTTTGCAGTGCTGTCGCTTGTTATTGGTCAACTATTTGTAATGTCACATCACAACAGGGACGTCTACAACAAACACAATGTCTGGTGTTTAAAGGAAATGGGGATGCAACACACCACTGAACATGGCAGGACAAAACCTGAAGTCCTTTACTGAAGCAAAAGTGCCAATACAACAGTGTAATGATTTATGGGGGAGGGAAGAAGGAAAACTTAAGTTCTGCTACAATTTTTTTTCCCTTAATTATTGGATAATTTTACAATTCTTAGAACAGTTAAATGAGACCATGTGAGAAGTTTAGAGGTGAAATCACAGTGACAACTCATAGACATTTGAAACATGGCAAGGACCCACATGTAGATAGAGCTTTTCAGCAAGTAACAAGGCAAAATAGCTGGTAACTTCTGCTTTAATCTGTAACTATTGTATTTGATAAACTTATGTTTCTTCATGTAAAATCTTAATATATTTCCCTCTAAAATATAGTAGAGTAGTCTT
The DNA here is from genome assembly GCA_019142605.1 of Cephalopholis sonnerati. Lineage (NCBI taxonomy): Eukaryota > Metazoa > Chordata > Actinopteri > Perciformes > Serranidae > Cephalopholis > Cephalopholis sonnerati. The sequence continues at coordinate 42,028,312 of JAGQAX010000006.1, read as the reverse complement.
TTGAAATGGTATTGGAGCAAATGGATCAAATTCTAACTGTGCGTTCAGACCAAAAGAGGCAAAAGAGGCAAGGACGCCCGAGGCTGCGCGAGAAACAGGACAGCTTCCAAAGCGGCAAAATATTTTAGCCGCTTTGGTCGCTCTTCACGTGACTGACGTCAAAGTTAAATCGCGCTAGTCATTTAAAGGAGCCACGAAGCAGACTTCTTGACAGCGGCATAGTGCTCGCAGACCATGTTAATGATACAATAATAACAGTTATGAGCGGGAGTTAATTTAATGTCATAACCGCCTCACCCCATTTTTCCCCTTTCTTCCAAAAAAGTAAAACGCTCTTTGGCCACAGGATTGTTATGTTTTCCGGCTCCGGGGTAATTTTCTTTAGGCCTATAGAACACACACACACACACACACACACGGGTGCAAATGCGCGCTCCTTACGTCTCAGCTGCAGCATCTCTGTGCACAATTACGCATGTGGTGTTGTCTGCTTGTCTTTCGTTTGGTGTCATACAAGTTCGTCAAGTTCGTGTGTGTGTGTGTGTGTGTGTGTGTGTGTGTGTGTGTGTGTGTGGCCAAAGAGTGTTCCTTTTTTGGAAGAACGCGGAAAATGGGGTGAGGCGGTTAGCGAATTAAATTAACTCCCGCTCATAATTGTTATTATTGTATCATCAACATGGTCTGCGACGACTATAAATATGCGTGTTTAACCCTCAAAATCATATCGACTCATCATGGATTTGGATGATATGACTGTGATGTGTGCTGCTGCCTGCCTGTACACCCGAAGAAGACGCCGTCGCCGGGTTTGGGTGCACGAGATTCTCCGGCGCCGTGAGGAGCTCGGAGAATTTCATCGGCTGGTGCTGGAGCTGCGGCTGGACAGAGAACGGTTCCAGCGGTACTTCAGGTTGGACGTCCAGCAGTTCGACGGAACTAGGAACCAAAGTTACATGTGTTGTGCTTTGGGGCCCGCTCGAGCGAAGGACACCTCTACTCTGATTGGTTGCCGGCGGTTGCCGCTGAACCGTGTCATAGCTAATTACCATAAAGTTAACCGAGGTTCAACTTTTCATCTGGTGCCGCTTTGGACGCTTTAGCCGCTTTGGACGCTCTGGACGCGCGGCTGACGGCAGCTGGCGCTTTGGCCGCTCAGGACGCCAGGCTCTCATTGAAAATGTATTAACTTCCGGCGTCCTTGCCTCTTTTGCCTCTTTTGGTCTGAACGTACAGTAAGAGCCATTTCACAGAGGTTGTGATGCTCAGAAAAACATGTACCCTCTGATTTACAGACATCTCTTTCACAATGTAAGTCTTTTTTGGCCTCATGGCATCACATGATGGACCTGGATGTTGTAACTCCACTGTTGGGCCACTATGTGAAATTGGCTTTAAAGCTCTTCACAGTTCCTGGGGGCTTGGTGCAGCTGCACAATGTTAGACTAGAGAGAAAGAAATATTTAATGTGCCGCCCTCTAAAATCACTTGAATAAATGCATTATGCCAATCATCATCTCTTATTGATAAAGAAAATAGAAATATGAATTAGGGTAGTCCAAATTTAATGTCCCAATTTTATGAAACAAACAGGAGAATTCTCTCTCTAGTACGATTAAATAATGACGTTGATGGCAATGTATTAGCAGATTCACTATGAGAACAGTGGGAGTGTCCCTTGTGCTCATGATGGTTATTAATTTTAGCTTTAACAGCAAAATAAGTCTTAAAATCCATCAGTAATGGAACCTGTGGGAGATCAGAAAACAGTCTGCTTCCTCACTACAGTGTTTCCCACACGTTCATTTATTCGTGGTGGCCCGCCATGAATAAATTTTGGCCGCCAGGAATACATTTTTCGGCTTTTGACTCGACCTGCCTCCGGACTGTTTGCTTTGTGGATGTCGCGTGTCGTTACAATTCTGGAGCATTGGGTGGCGGTATGCATTGTAACGCCGCCTATAAATTAATAAGATGCAGAAGAAGAAGTCGTGGCGGAAGAGGCGTGGAACAACAAAGGTAAGACGTGCCGGTACAAAGTGGTCAAATAAGCCCAAAAGTGGTCCGAACAACTCTAACTCATCATGTTATATCAGCCTGTGTCTGTGTCAAACCTGGAAGCTCAAAATGTGCAGAGACATTAACTGTTACTGTACGTTAGCCGACAGGCACCCGTTGAGCTGCTGCCGCTAGCCCCGTAATGTTAGCCTACATAAATCGGCTCTGCTCATTAGTAATTAACTTGGATGTTCACTCTTTTACACAGATGAGTATAGAAAAATATTTTCTGAAGAAGAAAAGACCTCGTCTTGAAGAGGAGGTAGGTTCCGGACCTCACGGGGTATTATCAAAACGGTATAAGACGCTTAAGAAACGCATGGAATAGTGACAAGACTTCCATCAGTGTGAAATGTATTTGCTTTCAATATTTCCAGGCTTCAACTAGCGCCGCAGCTGTGGCAGCAGATGCAGCTGCGGCAGAGAGAGAGAGGGGGAGGAGGAGGAAGGGATAGTAGTGGGGGGTAACGTTACGTCAGATAACGTCAGATAAAGAGTGCAAACTTTGCAAGCAGTAGAGATATAAATGTCTCTATATCTAAATATACTTGTATATCTAGTAAAAAATAAATACAAGCTATTATTCATATCTTTTATTACTATGTATATCTATTAATCTATAAAAACTAAAAGAGTAAATGTAGGCTATTATTTATCTTTTTATTAAAATGTATATCTATCAGTGGTGGCTGCTGGTCTTTCAAACAGGGGAAGCTCACTTTAAATTTACATCACAAAATTTGTCATAAAATAGCGAGGCAGTAACTTATAAAAGGAAGCCGTTTTTCAACCACACTCATGCCATAGAGCCATACCTGTCAAGTTTTGGATTTGAAAATAAGGGAAATTTTCCGGCGCTCGCTGCGAGCCGTCCCACCACCCCAACCAAGCTCCAGTATCCCTGACATTTTAAGACAGGTGTATAAGATATCTAGAAACAACTTGTCAACCGCTTACTAACTACAATTAGGTGATCAGAATCTGATAGGCCTACCTTTGTTGACACTGAAATGCTGTGAACATTCCTACGTTATAATACAGCCTAAATGAAAACACAAAGGGTATATGAAGCACATTTATTTATGGTTTATAAAACGGGTGCTTCCCATCCTTAAATGTGATTGGCTGAGCCGCGTTCCATGCCGTTGTAAAATCAGTGTAAGCCACTGGTAGACGGCAGCGTCTGTGTTGCTTGGCAACCATTCTGTCCACTCGATCTTGCTTGGTGGAAGAATGAATAGTTCTCAGTTTTATTGTTGCATTATTACCAATAAATTGTTGATTCTTTTTCGTGTGTGTTTATTTTATGGGCTATATGTATGGTAACCGTTTTATAAAAGCAATAAGCCCCGAGAAGCCGTGAGTTACAGTGATTTTACAACGGCGGAGGGGCCCTGAACGCCCCTCAGCTGAACGAACTCGTGGAGATGAACGTGTTCTAACGCATTTGTAGTCAATGAAATGTTAACACAACTGTACATATTTGACCATTTAATTTTTGACATTTTAGGGGAAGCTGAGCTTCCCTTGCAGTCTTAGAGAAATCGCCTCTGATATCTATATATGTAGATCTTAAGTAAAAATTTACTGAATGCAGGCTATTTTCATCAATACTTGTACATAATTCATCTATTGTTCTATTCTGTAAATATTTCTATTCAAGTACATTTGTATAGCAATTATATATGTATGTATATAGTGTTTACAATTGCACCTTTGCATATTCATGTGTGTATATAGTGTTCACAATTACAGTTTTGCAGTTCCATTCAAAATGTGGGTTTTGACCACACCACCACAAATAGATCCTTGATCTGTGGGAAACACTGCACTATCATAACATTTTTAACTCACCAAGGTTTTCTCTCATGCACTCACTCTTTCACTCTCTCTCTGCTACTTCTTGCACACCAGTTGCTAAATATGTCATTGCAGTTCTGTCCATAAAGGTGCAATCGTGTCTGAATAAAGTCATAAGAAACATTAATATAAAAGTCACCTATGTCTGATTGACACAAAGCCATCACTTTAAAAGTTAGATGAAGCCAGCAGTGATACATATGTCATATCTGAAAAGGGCTCTGGTCTACCCGGTCTTTCGTCCCACTGGGCCTCTTCATGGAGCCTGTCCAGGTCATGGCCCTCTTTCCCTCCACTAAAGCTTCTGATTGGTTCACACGGTGTAGGCAGAGGGGTCACAGGGTCAAACACACAGATAGAAGTGTTCTGCTTAGTATTCAAGAAGTACAAAGACACTTCAAATCATCCCCCACAATCAATAGTGTGGGGAGGAAAAGTAGCTCACAGTTATGTTTAGTGGCTGTGTGTGTGCTGCTGGCTGTTAGAGCTGTAAAAAACTATTGACTGACCACAGATTTGTGATAAAAGTGTTTAAACTTTATTCATTCAGTCAGGGTGGGGTAGAATCAGATTAGCATGCCAACAACTCACTACACTTAAGACATACTAGAGCCAGACCAATATATCAGTCAGCTGATTTTATCAGCCGATACTGGCCTTTCGCAGATATATTGGTATGGCTTAAATGTTGTCCGATATGCACTGAAATGTTTCTTTTAAACAGGACAAGAAGGCAGAAAAATATACTTGGAGTAACTTAAAAGTATTATAATTCCCAACGAAATTCACTGTTTCAGTGCACTGATGTAATTTTTGACAATTAAGTTTATTGCTAAACTGTAAAATACCCCGCTGCCATTATCTTTGTCACAAAGGTTGGATAACCTTATTTGAGAGATAATTGCATGGCATGGGGATATATATATATATATATATATATATATATATGTATGTATATGTATGTATGTATGTATATATATATATATATATATATATGTATGTATGTATGTATGTATGTGTATATATATATATATATATATATATATATATATATATATATATATATGCACATGCCATGCAATTATCTCTCAAATAAGGTTTGACAGACAACCTGATCAACTCTATGCAAAGGAGATGTGTTGCACTGTGTGAGGCTTTTCTGACCCCCCCAGAACCCCCAATAAAGCAAAACTGCACATTTCAGAGTGGCCTTTTATTGTAGTCAGCCTAAGGCACACCTGTGCAATATTCATGCTGTCTAATCAGCATCTTGATATGCCACACCTGTGAGGTGGGATGGATTATCTCGGCAAAGGAGAAGTGCTCACTAACACAGATTTAGACAGATTTGTGAACAATATTTGAGAGAAATGGTCTTTTGTGTATATAAAAAAAAGTTTTAGATCTTTGAGTTCAGCTCATGAAAAATGGGAGCAAAAACATGTTGCATTTATATTTTTGTTCAGTGTATGTATATATATACATATATATATATATATGTGTATGTATGTGTGTGTGTGTGTGTGTGTGTGTATGTATATATATTTATATATATATGTATGTGTATATATATATATATATATATATTTGTAATCGACGTGTATGTGTGTGTACATATATATATATATATATATATATATGTCAGTGTTTCCCCTACCCCCTACCATTATATTAGGGGGGCGCCCCCCCAGAAGGTCAAGTTAATTTTATTTAATTTTATTTTCTATATAGCGCCAGATCACAACAGAAGTCATTTAAGGTTACCTTTCCTATAGAACAGGTCTATACCTTGTCCTTTTATTAAACTAACTAAAAAAACCTCATGTTATTTATCTTATTTACACCACAGCATGTCATTTCTGTCGCGCATTTACAGTTCTCCTCTGCTCTCTGTATCGTGCACAGCGGAGTTTCGCCCCAAACACACACACAGACACGTGCACACACAGGTGAGCACACTAGAGCGCGGCTCGGGCCGCATTTTCCTGACTGAACCCGACCCGAGTCAGAGACAATTATAAGCGAGCCCGACCCAAAAACAACGCAGTTTGTTACCTGGCATAGTTATTGTTATGTCAGTGTGTAAATGACCATCAAAAGACTGCTGTTACTCACAGTCAAACAGCACAGCAGCGCAGCACTGCACACACACTCAGTCGGAGCGGAGTCTGTGTTGCGTTCCAGCATTGTCACGTAGACTTCTGAAAGGAGAAACTTATTTACAATTTGTAGAAGTTCTGAGGCCGTGCAATGTGGAGCATTTTTGAAAACCAGACACAACTGGTGTCAGACTGCAGCTTGTCTATGGCTGATTTTGTTTTGACACTGTCTAAGCATCAGGAACCGCTGACAGTCAGGGGTCAACTCTCTGTATATCCATTAATCCTCTGTGTTTTAAGATTGTTTCCTCTAGTGGCCTCAGATTGGGTTCTCAGTCCTTCAGACAGCCCTGCACTTATCTTGGACAGAAAGAACAGCAACCTGTGTTTTCAGACTTCACAGTGCAGTTACCGGCTGCCACACAGCCTTAACATTGTTGTTTCATTGTTAATGAACAGAAGTAAAGCAATGTTCTGCTCACCACTGGATTTGAATGCAGCCTTAGCTGTGATTATAATGATGCAGCTATGAGGCTTATTTCACACGTCAATCCATGCATGACAAATGCCTGTGCATGTGTGTGTGTGCGTGTGTGTGTGTGTGTGTGTGTGTGTGTGTGTGTGGTGTGTGTGACTGACAGTTTGAGCTAATGAAGTCTGTGGCAGGTATTCAGTTTCAGGACACATCATCCATGTGCAGCACCAAAGGGTCACGGAATTGCGAAGGCCACGGTTGCTAGGAAACCATCTCCCTACGCTTTTGTGTTGAAGAGCCTCCAGCATAAACTACCGCATCACACCTACAGACACAAATACACACACACACACACACACACACACACACACACACACACACACACACACACACACACACACACACACACACACACACACACACAACACAGGCAGATGAGTGAAGACTGGCTGTGATCTGAGTTATGAGCTGGGGATGTTTTTAGTGTCAGTCCTGGGAACACTATACACTATATTTAAGTATATTAAGATTTATAGTAAGTTCAGAGGGGTCTGGCTGCAGACCTCCAGCGTGAGGCCGCTTCCGGTGCAGGCTCCTCTCTCAGGCCGCCTCCAGCGTCAGGCCTGGAAATAACAAACTTTTTGTGCGTCTCCAAAAGGACCCCAGCATTTTCGTCAGTTGCCTACAAGTGACGGACTTTTGCTTTTTGACTGCCGCCGTGTCCGACTTTTGCCAGCTGACTACCACCGTGCCAGTAAGTGAAAATGACAATTTATATATCCCAAAAAACAAATGCACGGGTTGCATATGTTTGTCGTATTACCAGCCACTCTACGCACGTAAATTACCGAAAGTTACATATGTTACACTAACGGTGGCTAGGGTTGACTACGACGCTCAGGTTATTTTTTTGTCTAAATAAACATGAAATGTTTTGCCATCGTTCACTCGGTTTATACTTTTACTAATTGAAATATGTATGTACTATGAACTTAACATTACTTTTTTCTGTTTTCTGCATCACTGAATTATTCAAACAAGTGTAGGGCATAAAGTGGAACGCTGCACAGCTTGCTGTAAGTTGTTTCACTCAAGTGAGTGATGTGCTGTTATTTTTACGTGAATAATAAAATTTATGGCACTGTACAGCAGTTTTGCTATGGGAAGACTACCTTTTTTTCTCTCTGTCTTTTCCATAGGACAAAGTTGGGGCTAGGGTAATGTATGAATGCAAAAAGGCAGCAGAGTGGGTTGAAACAGCACTTGTTTTCAGACAAGGTGGAGTTGCCCAGTGTGATCACAATGGGAGAGGAGGAACTGGCGGAGGCTGTGTAGCAGTATGACAGATTTAGGGAAGAAGACGAGAGTTCTATGGTTGATGACCTGGAGAAAGAAGCAATCCTGGAGCCATTTAAATTCAAGTTCTACAAAATGGAAGACGTGGATATTTTGTGAGGAGAGTGCTGCCAAACGAGGGTACTTGTCATACACCAAATGTGAAATTGAGGACTAATGATGTTCAATAAAAGGCAGAACAAACAGAATGAAAATTTGTCATTTTATAGATTTTTTTTTTTTTTTAAATCATGCACCTAATAATTTATTTTAATTATACCATGAAGAACACAGGTAAGTTAGTGCAGTTTAAGAAAATGAATACAGCTTTAACTATTCCTCACCTCCACACATGCTGACATTTTTAAATTTGAGCATAGCTGAAAATCTGATTGGCCTCTATGTCTTTTAAAGATGTTCAGGTGTAAAGTATATCATATAAAAGACATAGGTGGAATCAAAATAATGTATTTAACTTAAATAAATGTTATACATGAGATGTTGAGACTATGGAAAAAAAGCTTAGATTAATTATGTTGCTGTGTTGATTGATGGTTTCCCTTCAAAGGAGCTTCAGGTTCACAGTGTAAGCAGATGCATAAGCTTTCTTTGTCATGGAATAATATTTTCCACATTAAGTTCAGATCTTTGCAATAAATTAACGTTAAACCTTTCAACGGTAAATTACATATGAGAGGTGTGTTTGTTTTTTGACTGGAAGAGAGGCTCCAACTGTCCAATAGACAAGCATTGTGTTTTTCTATGAACTTAGCTACAGCTATATGGACAGAGTTTATACCCCAATTTGACAGTTGAATTAATGCAATAATGTTCCTGGCTTTGAGTTGAAAATACTTCAACTCAAAGCGGAAAAACACCCCACGTCATCTCTTTTTTTGTCATCTTTTTTCCCGTTGTCCAATTGGATGATTTGAGAGGCGGCAGGTCTTCTGTGGTGCTCACGACAACAAATATACAGTTGGTAAACAATGGAGGAGAAACTGGTGGTAGCAGTTGCTGAATACCCAGAGCTGTACGTCATGCTAAAATATGCCTGGAAAAGGTCATCATCAAGGCAAAGCTCCACTCCTCTCTCAGCCTCTTTTTTAGGGTCTCATCTACCCACACAGATCTCCATTTCCCTGTGCCCAACAAACTATTTTCTGACATACTCTTACTCTCAACCACACAGTAAGTACCCTCTGTCCATTTTAGAAGCTAGCTACTAATTACTGTCAAATAACTAAAAGAAATAACTAAACAGTAGATTGGTTACATAGGAAGGATAGAATAAGGAGGGGAGTCCCTTGTTGCCTGGCAACAATAAAAAGGCACAGCAAGTGTTTTTTTTTTTTTTTTTTTCAGTTGTTGCATTCAATTAAAAACATTTTTTAAAAACTGTGGTGCGCCTTGTGTTTTACATCCTGCAAAACACTTTCTGTGTGATTGGGGCCTAAGTCAACCACCAATTATTGTCACTATTTGATGATCTGCCATTCATTTTCTTTCTTTCTATTTTTGTTGATAAATTGTCAGAAAATAGTAAAAATATCAGTTGAAATAACAGTAATCAACTAAATAACAGTTGATTAATTTTCTGTTAAACATCTAATAAATCAATAAGCTGATCGTTTTAGCTTCATATGGTACAGGTAATTTTATGCCACAATAGCACCTTACCACAACAGTAGTAGCGTCCCATAATCTGTATCTACACAGATCTAATATCCACAACTACTGTCCTGTTTTCAGCATGAAAAAGACACAACTTTGGGTTGAACTTCCCTGTACCCACAGTAAATCTACAGTTTGTGTGGAACACTGTGTTAGGTGTTTTAACTTTTAATTTTTCCCCAAAAGGTAAACGAAAGTACCAAAGGACTTCATTAATAGAAGCATGCAATTATTTATAATATTTTGAGCTAAACAAAGTGATGTGTTAGTAGTATAGCAATTAGCTGATCTGATGGAGGGCTCTGTAGTTCTAAGGCTGGGTCAACGGACAGCAGACATTAAGCGTAACACATGCACACACCTTATGCTACCAGGTAAAATCTGTTTCCCAAAGCTGCTGTTTGGAAGCCTCTGCCTCCACTATGTGAACACGCTGCTGCTTTGTCTGCCGCTGCAGCTATTTTTAGTGTGTGGGTGTTTAGAGGTCCAGATCAGCCTACCAGATCATGGAAGCTCCACAGAGACCCCCCCACCACCACTGGTGCACGAACACACACAGAGCACTACACAACAGTATGGGTGGGGGTGGTGATGAGGAATGAAATCTGATGAAATGAGACAAAATAGTGGCACTGCAAGTGCTCAGCACACAGAAGCCTATCTGATCCCTCCATCAGTTGAAAGGGAGGTGGAGAACTGCTGTGGAACATCAGATATGGTAGCATCGGATTAAAGACAGTGTAAGCTATAAGAAATGATACGAATCGCCAAATCATCATGTTCTTACCATAGTCTGCAGAGTTGGAAATTAGCACCAGCCACCAGCCACACAGTAATATATGCAAGCAGAAAAAAAAACATAATCTATTGAATAGCTGGTAGATTTTATATCTGTCCACCTGCCAATTTGGCTGGTGGACAGAAAAGTTAATTTTCCAACCAAGATAGACAGTTAAAGATGGAATATGTGTCTCTACTTCCACCCACTGTACAAAAATGAAGCCAAAATATTCTAGATAAGGTGCTGCCATCTTGCACTGGTGATGTCATTTGGAATCAGAGTCTGCACAGTAGCTATCTTCGCAGTATTGAGTTCCTGCACATACAACCCCCCCGACCAATTGTTGGGAGTGCCATTGATGGCAAGCACAATGATTGGCACACACAGCTGTCAATCATGGTGTCAAAACCTATTTTTAAAATATTAAATAACTAATTATTTCCAAACTTATTAGACAACACTTACATACAACAGGGTGATAAGGGGAGCTGTCATGCCATCCATCTGTTACACAGTCTGTGGTTCTGACTGATTATGGGGTGGTCATGGCCTATCTGAATACAGTCGTGAATATTTTCATAACAGTGATCTGTAACAGTTTGGAAGGCACTGACAAATGGGACTGTCCTTCCATAAGGACATCAGATCAGCTCCAGGTAGCTTGTAAAGGTAATGTGGAATTTTCATTTGTAATGTTAAGTTTGGAGGATTTTTAACTCTCAACCAGCCAGGGCAAAAAGAAGGTTGCTTCCCTGACAGGGCACAATAATTGAACTAATCCACTTTACTGCTACTCTTTGTTATGTGACCGTGAGAGGAGGAGAGTGTGAGATTGCAGAGGACATCACTCTACTGCTAAATGTTTGTCAAGGAGGGGAGACAACGTTCATTGATCTCTTAATGAAGGAAATGAAAGGGAGTGTGAAGGCTCACATAGAGAGCAGCCTCAGGGCAACCTTTGTGCATGCTGGATGTCATTCATGTGTATAGATATTGCTGGCTGGCTCTTAATGAGAAAACAGACGCATCAAGATTTTTTCAGCCCTACTCCTGTACTGATGGACCATCAAAACTGTATGAATGAGATCGACGTAGCTGTACAGTTGTTGATACTTCCACCCTTGTAAGCAGGACAGAGCTTACATGAACATGATGTCAGACTGAAAAATAAAGTCCAAATAAAAAAAAGAAATTAAGCCTGATAATCAGGCTGATAAATACTTTAAACAGCTTTGAGAATAGCTTTGGATTACCTGGTGTTTTATAAGTGGCTGTTAATATGTCTGTCTTGTTTGTTAGTATCAACTTTAGCTTCAGAAATCTTTAGCCAGCAGCAGAGACTGAACAGTGGGGGAACAGAAAGCAATTGAACTACTGCTATGACAATGTGGTATTGTGTTTTTTGGTTGTCTGTCCGTCCCATTCTTGTGAACACGGAATGTCAAGGACACCTTAAGGGAATTTCTTCAGATCTGGCACAAACATTTACTTGGACTCAAAGATGGACTGATTAGAATCTGGTGGTCAAAGGTCACTGTGACCTTGCATCCATCTCTCTCTTGTGAAGGTGATATCTCAAGAAGGCCTTAAGGGAGTTTCCTCAGCTTTGGCACAAACATCCACTTAAACTCAAGGATGAACTGATAAGAATTTGGTGATTGACGGTCACGGTCACGGTCACTGTGACCTCACAGAATGTTTTTGGCCATAACCCAAGAATTCATTTGCTAATTATGACAAAACTTCACACAAATGTCTAACAGGATAAAATGATGATGTGATGAAATTTTATATCTCAAAGGTCAAAGATCAACTTCACTGTGACATCATAACGTTCTGTAAAAAACACTTCCCTGGTCATTGCTCGACGTCATAGCTTAAGAACAGAAGGGGAGACATTTGATCAGATACTAAATTGGTGACACTCATGGGTGTCCACCTTGAAATTGTGCTGATTGTATAGATCTTCTGTGCTGTTGGGGAGAAGATGTGTGTGAAGCATCCATGTTTTCACAGACATGGATAAACTGTAAGTGCAACACGACAGGTGCCAGAGGCATACAATAATGAAGTGGTAATTCTAATATTTCAATTAATTATCAATACTGTTACAAGCAAGAAATCTGGTGATCCTAAACTATATTATGCAGGAATAGTTGACCACTGCATACAGTGCTGACTTGGGTTGCCTCGGGTACATCGGTTTCAAGGTATACCGTGATATTAAAATTGACGGTTATCTTACCTTTCACATTTGCTTATCTACGATATCGAAAAAAATGCAACTGGACAGAAAATTTCCCCTTTATTTAAGTTAAGTCATGCAGTAATTAAACGTTTGTTCAACCAAAACTAATCCTTCTGTTTACGTTCTGCTAAGGATCATTCTGACAGATAATAGTAATAATTCTGTAATGCAGACCATGAAACCGCAGTATTTTCTGAGACGCTTGTTGTATTGTGAAAATCTCATACCGTTGAAAACAGATGAAGAATGGCACTTAATCTGTGTATTTCAATGGAAAAGCACTAAATCTCATGCATGGAAAGAATTTAACCGTAAAAATGTAGTTAGATTTTTTATCACTCCTCTTATGACAGCATACTAAGACAATGGAAGTGCTCAGTGCTGGAGGAAGTGTGGCTGTCATACTTCAAACCCCTACCATGTGTTTTGGGAATGTCAGTATATACAGAATTATTGGAAAGTAATACACAGGGCAATACAATCCATCTTTAATATCTATATACTATTAGATTTCAAAGTTATATATTTAGGCTATATACCCCCTGAGGTAAAAGGTGTTTGCAAATACTTAATAGGTATATTGCTGGCACCAGGGAAAAAGGCTCTGTCCAGAAAATGGATGATGCACGTTGGTCCTACAACAAATGACGGGATAGATGTGACAATGGAGATTTACATGATGGATAAGGTTACTTTCTCTGTACACCTTAATTCATACAACTCTGGGAAAAATGGGTGCAATACATCAAACCTTTGAGATCTGACTTTGTTAGGATAATTACTTGAAGGAACATACTTAACTTTTTATTTATTAATTTTCCTTTTTTTCACCTCTGTGATCTCTGCTTTGTCCACATATTGTATTGTAACATGCATGAAGCCGAACTGCTACAAGCATTTTATTTACTCAATTTTATTTCATTTTAGCCTTTATCTCTACAGATGCAACCACTTCAAATTTCCATTTGGCCCGTGGTAGAGCCGTGACCGATCCGTGACAGGTCCCTGCCGTCACCTGGCCGGGCTCGTAGATCCCACGCGATGACCTAGAGAATAAGAGGCCGGCTGGTAACGCCCATTAGTTTAATTTGTAGAAACCAGTTGCAATGGTCTGTCTATCCACCAGGAGGAGCAGTGAGTGTGGAAGCTGAAGCGGTTTACTTCCCACACAGAGCATATTTAATGATTATCAGACTACCATATCACAGGTCATAAATAATATGCTGCAGCGTTTTGTTATTCAAAAGAACTGCACGAAAATTAAAGTGATATGGCTGGGAACCAAGCGATAGTACAGTGAAAACAAAACTGCGTTTGAATCATTAGTCTTAGCGGCTGAGTTTATCTGCAGTTGTAATGATAATAATGTCATATAGTTATATACATATATTTATATTACTGTGCTAGCGCTGTTAGATTGCTGTTAGACCACCCCACTCTGTGTACAGAATGTGCGAAAGACAAGGATTTTTTTAAACCTCAGCGAAAAATGTTGTTTTTCAAAGACCACGTGTCAACAAATATGGACTGAAAGAGAATCTTTCATTATATAAAAACAGCTTGTGAATACTGGAAATGATTACATAGATCTTTTCTTTTTTAATTATTATTTTGACGTTCAGACTGTACAGCGCTCTGCACATGGCACACAGCACGGCTTCACCTCATCGATCTGCCGCTGTCTGTCTAAACAGATTCATGGAAATGATATTTCACAATTCTTTATATTATAATCTAACGGAATTCGTTAAAGCAAGTCATTTGGTGCTTGCAAAGTCATGATATCAAGCTGAGAGAGATTCACTCTGTTCGGTTCACAAGCGGCGCGGTGTTTCTCAATACTCAATAAAGTCACCGGTATCACTCAAAGATAAACTGAACAAAATGTCTTGTATAAACAATGGCGTTCATGTAGAGCGTTGCCCATTCAGCTGTTTCACATAGTGTGAAAATGACTTCTTGGCTCAAACACATAATTAGCATTACGATAAACCCTTTCGTTCCCTCTGAATGGGCAGTGTGCCATCTGAAGAAGATTCCCAGCCTCCACTTTTGTTGCAAACATTCAACAACACATTGTCACTGTCGATGTCTGAACTACCTCACAATAGTGACATTTTACAGTTCTTCATATATATTGATATGTATATTGATACAGGTTGTGCAATTCTGAGTGTTGTAATTTTCTCATGTTTTTTTATTTTATTTGTAGCCTTTTGTAAACAACGTGAACAGATATACTCATGTTAAAGACCCTATGAACATAGATATTCAGATTGAAACCCATTCAAATCACCATTTTTGATCCTGCTCGAATACAAAGTATAAAACATGCATCCTTTCATTTCTCCACTTCATTTGAAGCCCGTGGCTTGTAAGGGTGTGCCCGAGGGATTTCCTTCCCAATGACGTCATGTTTACCATATTTGTAAATTCTTAATATTAATTATGAATTTGTCACAGGCACCTTTCACAAAGTTGATGAAGATTCCCGCAACTTACAAACTCAAAGGGAGCGCAGGTGAAATATAGTGGTCTTCTGGAAGTAGCCTCCACACATCATTAGCATTACCATGAACCTTTTCGTCCTTACTGAATGTGTGAATGTGCGATCTGAACAGCTTTCCACCCCCCACTGTCACACACATCATCACAGAGAGTGAGTCTCTTGAGCAACTTTTTCAAAATGATTTTAGTAATTATTTTCAGGCACCAAGTTATTTTCAGAACATTTCTCATTATTCTGAGTGACTACTTAAGTATTTTCAGATAGGGGAGACCAGGGCCAATTGTAACAAAATTTTAGTTTTTCTTTAATAACTAATGTGTTTATAACACCATGTAATTGAATAAATGGGCGTGTTACAGTGAATTCCAGGCACACCCCCAGAAAGGTGAGGGGGGAGGTGGTATTTGGCTGGAAACTGGCTGGCTTTCGGATGGCCTGGGAAATTTGAAGTGGCTGCATCTGTACCTCTCTGGTTGTGTATCGTTTTGTTATATTTGTATACTCCCTTTTTCATAGCCATCTTCTTGAAAATGGACAGAAATAGAAAATGAGTCAATCCAAATTAGGGGTGTGCCCTATCATTTTGTTCACGATAATACTGGTATAATTTTTAATGTCATACGAAAAATTCATATCGTGATACTCACGATATTTCAACTTGTTGACATATTGACTACATACTGTTACCCACAGCAACAACAAGCATGGCTGAACACGAAATTATCACAGACTCCGCGGTGGTTACAAAAAGAGGAGCAGTTTCAGTATTGTAGAATAAACTGTGGTGTCCTGAATGTTTAATGAACAGACCCATACTTCTCAAAGTCTTAGCAACTTACCGCGAGTTACCCTCCCTGCAGAAGGAACTCATTCAGCGGCTCTGCCGGCAGCGCCTCTCTTCTCTCCCTGTGTGCACATGGGAGTTTGTGTCATCAAGTGATTTTGTCATAAACCTTTGGTAATGTCAACGTATGTGCTGCTCACGGCTTGACAAAGAGTACATATATGTGAATGTGCAATAGTCATGGCAGCATAACAGCCTATCACAGGTTACAGCCTGATGATTTACATGTATATAGATCCCAGGGTACATTTTTTGTATTTGGGAGCTGTTTAAATGCGTAATTTGGTGGTAGGTTTTATTTAGTTGAACTATTCATATTGTATACGGAATCTGAATCTCACTCTGAGTTACTGTTGTTGTTTACAAACTACAGAAATGACAGCTCATTTTTTAGTCTTTACTGAATATTTAAAGGCAAACTGTTAGGTTAACATGTAAAACTATATCACTTATTTTGTTGCAATTCTATTTTCTTAAATTGATAATATATTTTTAAATTATTTTTCATATCATCAAGAATATCGTTATCGCAAAAATACCATAAAATATAGTAATATTATTTTAGGGCCATATCACCCACCCCTAATCCAAATGAATATGAGGGTAGGAGGATGTATTTGTGCTATAAGATTATTTTTTGCAACCTTCCTTTCTATGTTTGAGCGTAGGTATGGGTTTTTTTTAAGTTTATTTATTTATTTTGAAGTTCATTTACTTGTATTTAATTTTTGACAGTTTTCTTTTTCTCTCACTCCCACAGTTTGTATATTTATCTGCATTGACAAAGGATCTGGACTGCATTTCTAAAATAAAAAGAAAGTTAAAAAAAAAAAAAAAATCTCATACCACTGCAACCCCAACTGTGCTGACTAGTGGTCTTAGTAGTCGACTGCTCGAATAGTCATGTCAATGAAACCCTTCAATAAAGTTAACAAAAGAATACTGCACTGCGTTACTCATTTTAGCTTTAGTGTTGAAAGTAGCAGTGCATTAATAGTCATCTTTGTAATTAATGTAATCAGTAGTTCATGCAGCAAAACTGTATGTCTTGTCAAGATTCAAACTCAGTATCATGTAACATTACATCAGTATGTTAAACAGAGAGGAACTTGTTTTAGAACCTGTTGTTCCTGACATGGTCATGTTAAGTGTTTGTGGGTTTTCATTTTTACTGTATCGCATCCACAGAAGGGGGCCACATAATGGTGTTGTCATGTGTGACCTGAAGTAATTACAGCCTCACAGTAACAAGAAACCCCGGAGATGTTCACACTCTTTACTGTGTCTGTTTTCTGGGACTAAACCCACTGTGCATGTTTTAATTCGTTGTATTTTCACAGCTGGCAGCCACAGGGAATACTTAGCAGGATGATATGGTGATGATGAAGAGTTCACTTGACTCCTGAACAGACAGACAGGTGAGCATGTGCCAGCATGCAACACACAGACAGATAGAAGATGTCTCCAAGCTGCCAGTGTCAGCTGCCAGTCTGGCTGCAGGTCAGAGGACAGCTGCTGGCCTGAGTGTCACACAAGTGACACTGAGAGCTGAGCGATACATATTCTTTGAATCATAACACTGACTTACAGTAACAACATGATGCTCGAAATTGGTAATGATTCTTGGTTTATATACACCAAAACTTACTGCCTGCGATTGTATGCCTCTGCGCACCAGTCAAGTTCCTCTTACAAATTACATCCATGTCTGTGAAGGCATGGACGCTTCACACCCATTGTACCCCCAACAGCACAGAAGATCTATATGATCAGCACAGTTTCAAGATCTTGGGTGTCCACTGACCAAATATTTCCCCTTCTGTTCCTGAGATATGACTCTGAATAATGGGCAATTTATATAGAATATTATGATGTCACAGTGAAGTTGACCTTTGACTTTTGGATATAAAATATCATCACTTCATTATTTTATCCTGTTAGACATTTGTGTAAGGTTTTGTCATAAGTAGTAGTGAGTTACGGGCAAAAACATATTTTGTGAGGTCACACCTTGACCTTTGACCTTCAACCACAATATTGTAATCAGTTTATTCTTTAGTCCAAGTGAATGTTTGTGCCAAACTTGAAAAAATACCCTCAGATGTCCTTGAGATATCATGTTCACAAGAATGAGACAGACAAGGTCACAGTGACCTTGACCTTTGACCTATGACCACCAAAAATTAATCATTTCATCACTGATACCCCCTTTACACCTTGCATGAATATGCGTTTTTTGTGATCGGATTGCAGTCAGATTGCCTTTGACCACCATGCTAGCCGAGGATAGAGTCATGGTGAGACGAAGTGTCTGCTCTCCATTTTGTCTGACAAAAGTGTCCATACAATAACGTGCGTTCACAGGCTGCTAACATTGTGTTGTTGTCGTTATTGCGACGCACAGGATATGACGTTGTAGTCATAGTATTCGCAGAAGAGGATGTACGTCAGCGGGACGGAGCGTGATCGGATAGCAAACAGAACTAGATGTGCAGATCTGCACTAGTAACTCGGCATAACTTTCAAGAGCAGGTCACATTAGAAAAAAATGTGTTTCAGGGCTGACACGTTCTCTGTGTGGGAGTTAGTGTCATAACACTGATGCTCAAATGCAGATTCTCAGATCCTTCTCTCATGTAAAAGTAAAATATGTTTTTACATAAATCAGCCTCTTTTTCTTGTTTGTCCAAATAACTCATCACCATCGTCATTATCATAACGTAAAAATCTGATTAGCATTTTTTTCATGTTTTTATATTGAAGTGGGTCTAATGTTTAACTTTTTCTAATTATACTGTTTTATATTACTAATAATAACTAACCACAGTACAGATGTAGCAATCATGTGTTTGATTAGAGTCATTTTGTTGGGTTCAGATTTTCATATGTATGAGATAAAGATATTAAAATGTCAGCCAGAAACAGAGTTTCCAACCAACTCATGGACCTTATGTTTGCTAGCTTGCTCATCACAGCTAAGAAAAACTGCAAGCAACAGTTTACAAATCAGCAAAACAGACAGACTTTTACTGAAAATGAGAAGCTGCTTTCGTCTACCTCTGTCTGAGGTCAGGAAACCCAGCCGTCATTATAAGCTGCATACATGCACTGCTAGATCATAAAGCTCGACAGTCCGAGCAACACTAACTAAGGTGGGCGAGGCTTGGTAAAGGGTCAGTTGTGCTGTGATGCTTTTGAACCAGTCATTGACCTTTTACTGACCAGTGAAATTTTGTGCCTAGGGAAAATGTAACCTACAGGTTTGGTGATGACAAAAAAGCAATTCTCTGTGGAGGCCACTGACTATTAAAATATGGATGGCACTTATGATTTTTGAAGGCGGGATGTGGTTTAACTGCTTGCTGCCATTCTAATAATGAAGCCAGAAATCCATGTTAAGTCAAATTAGGGCACCTGGGTGGTATTTCATTTCAAGACACAGACAACAAGAGCTAGAACATCATGCGTTTTGAAATATGATGAATCATTGTGTGTTCTGCGAGAGATTTGGAGTTGGCATTTAGTGATACTTTATTTTGAAGAATATTTGGACATCAGGTAGAGATGATGACCAAATCAAGCTGGTAATTCTGCCCCCAACAATCATGTAGGTCATTGTTTAGTCAGTACTGACTTACATAAGACATCAGCCATGATTGCTAATATTAAGGTAAGTGACTGAGGGTGCGTGTGTGCGTGTGGAAAGTGAAAGAGCAGGTCATGCATTTAACATGAGGCAGCTTGAAACTGGACAGAGCAGCCATGAATGTTTCATTAGATCCACAGAGTTCATTAGCCTGTGTGCGTATGTGTATGTGTTTAGTGTGTGTGTGTGTGTGTGTGTGTGTGTGTGTTTCATGCATGTACGGGACTGAGAGAGCAGTGGGGTGTGGTTAAAAGTGCAGCTTCACCAATATGATGGTAAGGCATTCTCTCCTGTTCCCATGTCTTCCTATCTCTGTGGTAGTGCAATCTGCAGTCTAATAGCAGATGCCACATTGCAGACTGTGTGCATATGTGTGTCTGTGTTTGTGTGTATGTGTGCATGGCTGTAAGACAGATGCTGGGTCCTGTCACACTTCTCTGTAGAGACTGCAATCTGCAGGGCTTCTAAAGAGAAGCCTTGAGATTTCAAATTTTCAATTTGCTACTGACCCTTTTACAGCTGACATCATCGAAAATAGGCCTGCATATGGTGGCAACAGAGGTGGTGTGTTTTTGCCCAGCCATCCAGACTAGTTTGCGAGATTTAAACACTAAATTAAAATTATTACCAGCTAGGGTTGGACGGTAGCTACTTTTTCATACCGTCATACCTCCCTGAAATTTCACTGGGGTATAGAGGTGACTTTGCTACATTCCGCAATCTCTCCCAGACTAATAAATAAACTAAAAACAGACTCACAAAATGTCAAGAGAGGTAACATTCTTACACCTATTTTCCTTAGTAAACAGAATGATATAACCATACACTCTCTAAATTCATGTTTTTGTGCCTCTGTGGCAGTGACAGCCATGGTCGGGGGCATTATGTTTTTGACCATCTGTCTGTCCATACGTTTGTCCCATCCTCGTGAATATGATATCTCAAGAATGCCTCAAGGAAATTTCTTCAAATTTGGCACAAATAAACTGATTAGTTTTTGGTGGTCATAGGTCAGAGGTCAAGGTCACTGTGACCTTATCTGTGTTACTCTCATGAACGTGATATCTCATGAACATCTGAGAGAATTTCTTCAAGTTTGGCACAAACATTCACTTGAACTCCAGGATGAACTGATTGGTGGTCAAAGATTGGTGGTAACAAGGTTACTGTGACCTTGTCTGTCTCATTCTCGTGAATGTGATATCTCAGGAATGCCATGAGAGAAGTTCTTCAAATTTCTTCAAAAACCTTCTTCAGATGTTCACTTACATACAACTCAACAATGAACTGATTGGATTTCAGTTGTCAAAGATCAAGGTCAATGTGACCTCATTCTCGTGAACACGTTATCTCAAGAGCACCCTAAAGGAATTTCTTAAAATTTTACACAAACATCCACTTGGACTGAAGAATAAACAGATTAGAATTTTGTGGTTTGAGAGTCAAAGGACAAGGTCAGTGTGACCTCTCAAAATAGGTTTTTGCCCATAACTCAAGAATTCATACACTAATTATGACAAAACTTCACACAAATGTCTGATAGGATAAAATAATGAATTGATGATATTTTATATCCAAAGGTCAAAGGTCAACTTCACCGTACCATCATAATGTTCTGCATAAAACACATTATTCAGTGTCTATCTCAGGAACAGGAGGGGAGACATTTTAACAGATACTAAATTGATGACACTAATCTTGGGGTTCTTCCTTAAAGCTGTGCCAATTGCATAGATCATCTGTGCTGTTGGGGGTACAGTGGGTGTGAAGCATCCATGTTTTCACAGACATATGTGTAAACTTTGAGAGAAACTTGACTGGTGCGTGAAGGCATACACCTGGGGGGCGGTAATTCTAGTTTATCAAATTTCTATCTTGAATAATGATCTAAACCTAAAAATAAAAATTATTTGCATTTTTCTTCACAGAAATGAATAACTGAAGCCTCATGAAGCATTTTTTTTTATTTTCTGAGCCCACTAGAGCTTTTGTTCAACAAAGGGTTGAAAGCACACTGAATTGCTATTCTTTGAGCCCCTCTCTTTAAACCAAGAGCACCATCTAGTGGGCTCAGAAAATAAAGAAAATGCTTCATGAGGCTTCATTTGGCCATCATTAATAAAATGCTAATATATGGGCCTACTAAATATATTTTTAACAGGTTTCCTTAAAATAAAGAAGGCCTTGAGACCACCCATGAAGCTTTGGTGACCCCTAGTAGGGTCCCCAATGTGGGAACCAATGCAGTAAATCATCAGGCTCTGCACTATGTTAGCTAGCAAGTCAACAACACAAAATAATAATGTAGGTACATTCCCTGTTAGGATGTAGTTTTCTAGTTTGTCAGTTAAAAGACACACCTTGTGTCCTTGTCTTTGGCTAGTGAAGATTTCTGATTTCAAGACACAAATCTATGAGTCATGGTATTTTACGTTCTGTGCATGACCACAATTAACACAGTTGTTAAGCATTGTTAAGTGACTTGTATGCTTGTAATTTCTGGCTGGTGTAGTGTTTACACTGGGTTTCTCGGGAAACTGAATATTGTGCCACTTGCTACTGCCTTCTAAACACTCAGTAATGGCACACAGATCTGGACGTCGGTCGCTATTTGTCAAAATTAAAATTAAGGGTAGCACTCGCAGCCTTTGGTGCTTGTATATAGGGATGGGTATCGTTAAGATTTTAATAATACTAAGTCAAGTCAAGTCAAGTCAAGTCAAAGTTTATTACAGCCCAAAATCACAAAAAAATGCCTCAGTGGGCTGTACATAAAAACACATAAGCAAATTACAAATAACATTATTGTATACAACAAATAACAAAATGTATAAAAACAAGTGAAATGAAGATGTAGAACAAAATAAACAGAACATTTTACATGTATAGTGACATATTATAAAAACAAAAATAACATTGGCACTTATATATAAAAAAAAAAACACATAAATTGATGCACACAAAGACTGAGTAGTAGATAACAATGATGTAGTATGTAAGGACAGAGACTATGTAATGTTAAAGGCAGATGCAAAGAGGGGTGTTTTGAGTTTACTTTTGAAAGAATCGACTGCGCTAGCTTCACGGATTTGAATGAGATGGCAGTTCCAGAGGAGAGGGGCTCGGTATGAGAAGGCTCTACCACCTGCTGATGATTTATTTTATGCATTTTGTGCATGGTGCGTGTTGTGTCTTTGTGACAACAACCAGTGAGTACCAGGTTGTTCAGAGGTTTTGTGCCAAAAAACACAGGCCTAGGTTCGTTACTGCAGACGTTATCACCTTCTATTTTTTAATATTTTTGTCATATGGTGTTGATCTGGAAAGGGAAGACACCAGTGCGTCAGTGCTGGTTAGTTGGTTTTATTTGTTGTGGAACCGACCGGAGGTGTTGATGTACGGAGTTTCAAGCACTCTTCATTTTCTAGTGGGTGGATTTTCAAATGATGATATAAATTTGTTGCACTGCTACCTTTTGTGGCAACGCTTTTGCGGCATATTTTGTACAACACTGTTGTTTGTTCAACTTCTTCCTTCTTGAACCCAAACCACCGTCAGACGATGGATCCTGTGGTCTTTTTCTTTGGAATTAATTCGTCTTCCTCCATCTTCTGTTTCTGTTCGCACATGCCGCTACCTTTCTGCTGAGTGAGGGTGTATGATGTAGCGTGCGCGAGAGTATAGGATGTATGTAGGTGTGCTTGTTTTGTCTTTTTATGAGAAGGAGAGGCGAGAAAGAGTGAGAAAAGCCTGTAGTTTAATGCCCGCGGCTAAAAGCAACTGTGTGACAATGTATACTTGAATATTCACGATATAGTCATTTTCTACATGTACAGAGAACAAGCTGGGATACATCAAGTATATTCGATATATCGCCCAGCCCTAGGGTAGCACGTAAATAGTAAAGAGAATGGGACCAAGCACAGATCCTTGTGGTACACCATAATTGACCTTTTTGCGTTCTGAAGAGTAGTCATTATCAAATACAAAGTGAGAACTGTCGGTAAGGTAGGATTTGAACCAGGAGAGAGCAGAGTCGGTGAGTCCTGTGTAGTTTTCTAGACGGTGAAGTAGGATGTGGTGATCAATTGTGTCAAACACTGCGCTGAGGTCTAGCAACAGCAGCTACTGCTTTTTCTGGGATTTTTTCAAGAAAGGGGAGATTTGTAATTGGTGTGTAGTTATTGATCACATCGGGGTCCAGGTTATGTTTCTTGAGTAGTGGCTTGATTACGCCTGTTTTAAAAGCTGCAGGTGCTCTTCCAGTGACTGTTAATTATATGTAGTAGTAGTAGTGGACTTAGCATTAGGAAGAGGTCCTTAATAATAATAAAAATAAAGCAATAATAATAAGAATTGTTTTGAATTCAATTTCAGGGAAAACAATGGTAGAAACCTCATCAACCTCAATAAATTACTTTTATAGACAAAAACATACCTGAGATGGGGTAACAGAAGATTAACTACAACCTAGGCAGTCAAAAATATTGCATTTCTCCACCTGTAAGTGATGCATTTTCATGAGATGTTTGGAAAGATTGCTCGTGTCTGCCCTAACCTGCAAAGGAGGTGTTGAACTTGTGGGAACAAGCAATGTTGGTATCAACTCTTGTGAAGTATAAACCATACTAAGGAGTGTTTTGCTCTCTTTGCCATTGTCACTCCATACGTTTTACATGCATAGTTAAGTGGAGTTACGATTATAGCTCGATTACGCCATTTAATTGGACTGTTGTCCTTGTCCCAGTATACGAGCACGGGAGGGGAATCGATTTATTGGCCGAAGTAAGTCTGACTACACTACATGGCGATATGCCCCCTTACAGCTTTTTAGTATTGGACTTTTTTCCGGTTGACCTATTACTTGACAGACCAAACAATTGCCATTCTGTGTATCCCATCCACATCTTTTAAAATATTTAAGTCTTTCAGCTGACACAACATGAACTGTGTCAACTTGTCTGTCTAAAAAGGCACAGCTTTGGATGTAGATTTCTTCATATTGTTATTGGCTTTCTTCTCTGTTACGCATTTAATGCTTTTTTGACTTTGGGGTCAAAGCCTGGGGCGGAAACTGTGGAGCATGTGCAGAGCACCTCGGCCAGTTTGGGTCCGATTGACTGTATCTATGCAGAAGTAATTTGACTCCCAATCACATTATCTGGGTGTGTTAGTCCGACTTTGAGATATTTGATATAGTACGATTTTAGTCTGACTAAGATGTTCACATGTATTTTAAAAGTCGGACTTACACAATAAATTGATTGGACTTGAGACTGTTGACTGAGTTGACAAAGATGGCGCCGGTGCGTTTGGCTGTCCGTCTGTTGCTCTTGTTTTGGTTGGTGTTTTTGTTGTGCCTACAGATCGAGTCTCTGCTGGTGTACGATCGCCAAACTCTGATGGATCTGCGACATAATGTCAGAGATCTGAGTGTGTTTGATCATGGTGGACACAAAACTTTGCCTCCACTTCTATCGGGAATCCCGACTCACCTGCACCGGGCCTCGGCCTTACCCCCTTGGCGGAAGCGTCTCCGTTGCCGCGGTAAACGCAGCGGTCGGCTGGTGAAGTTGAAGGTCTGCCTGGGAAGCACTTCCTCAATTTCGTCCATCTCCTGGACAGGACATGGATTATCTCTTCCCTTCGTTGTGCCCTGGCGTTTCCTGGACCCCATCGACACCTGCCTGGTACCTGTTGTCGGCCTGGATGAGGGATTCCGGCCGCGCCGCCCCTGCTCTCCTTGGCTCCGCCAGCGCGGGTTGAATCTCCGGAACCTGAGGACGCTGCCCCGGGCCCCCCGTTCCGCCGAACTACAGACCGAATCTTCCGCCAGGATTGGCCTGGTGAACGCCAGATCACTGGCAAACAAAACGTTTATCCTGATGGACTTCTTCAGCTCCCGTGGCCTGGATTTCCTCTGTGTGACAGAGACCTGGATCGGTGCTGGTGAGTGCAGCGCTCTTGTTGAACTTATTCCGGATGGCTGTTCTTATTTTAACTCCCCGCGGACATCGGGCCGTGGAGGAGGAACGGCGACTGTTTATAAAAATGACTTTAAATGTAAGCAGTGCGCCGCATCATCGTCTTTTTCCAGCTTTGAAGTGTCTTTATTTGAAGTGTGTCGTTCCGACCCGGTGCTGTGCGCCGTCATCTACCGACCCCCCAAATACAATAAGGACTTTGTGAATGACTTCTCTGATTTTCTGGCTGGAATCATGCCCAACTATGATCGTGTCCTCATTGTTGGGGATTTTAACATACATGTGTGCTGTCCTGATAAGCCGCTGGTGAAGGACATTTTAAGCCTCATCGACTCTTTTAACTTGGTGCAGTGTGTGTCTGGTCCCACACACGAACATGGACACACATTAGACCTCGTTCTCTCCCATGGTTTGTCTGTCTTTAACCTTGAGATTGGTGATAAGGTATTCTCTGATCATATGCCCGTAATATTTAATGTTGGTTTCTCCTGTGCTGCACTTAAATCTAGCGCTCCTGCTCAGCGCTGTCGGACTTTTAACCCTCTCACTGCCGGTCAGTTCTCTGCTGCTTTCGACCAGCTCTGTGCCCCCTCCAACTCAACTTCTCTGGATACGGAGGAGCTCAGTTCTTGGTTTCACTCCTCCTGCCAAACCATACTGGACTCTGTGGCTCCATTAAAAACTGTGCAGCCTAAAGCTAAACCGGAGCCCTGGTTCAATGACAGAACTCGTGCAGCTAGAAGGGAGTGCCGCAGAGCTGAACGCAGGTGGAAGAAGGACAAGCTGCGGGTGTCATTTCTAATGTTAAAGGACTGCTGGCGTCACTACCAGTACACTGTTAAAGAGGCTAAAAGAGAACACTTGTCAGACATTATTGTGTCAAACCGCCACAACCCACGTGTGTTATTTAAAACTATTGACTCTGTTCTTAATGCCCCACAGCCTGTCTGCTTGGAAGCATCCACTGAAATGTGCAATAACTTCCTGCACTTTTTTATTGATAAGGTTGTTATCACGAGGGCTCTCATCTCAGCTCCTGCCGCTGACCCCTCTGCTTCTGTCCGTTGCCCGGCTGTGTTCGATAAGTTTGAGCCTGTGACTTTGTCATTTTTAAAAGATGTGGTTGGCCATATGAAGCCATCAGGTTCCCGTCATGATGCTGTCCCTCCTCATTTTGTAAAAGAGGTTTTCCCCAGTATCAGTCAGTCAGTTCTGGCCATTATTAACAGCAGTCTGTCTTCTGGTGTCGTCCCCATTAGTTTTAAACATGCAGTAGTGCAACCACTGCTGAAGAAACCTGGCCTTGATAACACTGTATTGGCTAACTTTAGGCCCATCTCTAAGTTGCCTTTTATTTCTAAAGTCCTGGAGAAAGTTGTTTATGCTCAACTGAAGTCTTTTTTGGATGAGCATGATATTCTGGAGGTCTTCCAGTCAGGTTTTAAGACTCTGCATAGCACAGAGTCAGCATTGCTAAGGGTCTTCAATGACATCCTCCTGGCTAACGACTCTGGAGATTATGTGATTCTTGTCCTGCTGGACCTAACTGCTGCCTTTGATACAGTGGACCACAATATTTTATTATCCCGGTTGCAGCACCTAGTGGGCATTTGTGGTAGTGCTCTGCAATGGTTTAGGTCCTATCTGACAGACAGAACTATGTGTGTAAGCCTTGCTGGTTCTGAATCCTCCCCCGCTCCTCTGTCATTTGGGGTGCCACAGGGCTCAATTTCAGGGCCTCTCCTTTTTTCATTGTACTTACTTCCTCTGGGCTCCATTCTCAGAAAGCATGGCATCTCGTTTCACTGTTATGCTGATGACAGTCAGATATATGTGCCACAAAATAAGAAGGATGCTTTCTCAATCAAACCACTTCTGTTATGTCTTGATGACATTAAAGCCTGGATGGCCCTAAACTTTTAAAATTTTAACGAAAAGAAAACTGAAGTGATGGTGTTTGGTCCCAGTGGCTCCTGTGAACCTCCCCCTGTTGACTTGGGCCCCTTGGCACTGTATGTGAAGCCAACTGTTTCTAACTTGGGTTTTAAGATGGACAGTGATTTTAAACTAGATTGTCAAATAGGTGCAATAGTGAAGTCCAGCTTCTTTCATCTGAGGCAGTTGGCAAAAGTGAAGCCCATTCTTGCACGTGAGCACTTTGAGACTGTGATTCATGTCTTCATTACGTCTCGGCTTGATTACTGCAATGCACTTTATTTTGGAGTCAGCCAGTCTTCCCTCTCACATCTCCAGTTGGTACAAAATGCGGCTGCTCGTCTTTTAACTGGAGCACATAAGAGGGAGCACATAACGCCCGTTCTGGCCTCTCTCCACTGGCTGCCTGTGCACTTCAGGGTTCGTTTTAAGATTCCTTTATTTGTTTTTAAATCTTTAAATGGTCTCGCCCCTCCTTACCTGTCTGAGCTGCTTCACCCTCACGCCCCTGCTCGGTGCCTCAGGTCAGCTGATCAGCTGCTCCTGGAGGTACCGAGGTCTAAGCGGAAGCTCAGAGGGGATAGAGTCTTTTCTGTTGCTGCTGCCAAACTATGGAATGATCTGCCTTTGCACATCAGACAGGCTTCTTCACTGTCCATTTTTAAAACTAATTTTAAAACCCATTTTTATTCATTGGCTTTCGACCCAGCATGAGACTTTGCTCCTGTTTTATTATTTTTATTGTTTTTAACTGTTTTTATGGTTTATTTTATGTCTTATGGTTATTTATGTACAGCACTTTGTTTTCAGCTGTAGTTGTTTTTAAAGTGCTTTATAAATAAAGTTGAGTTGAGTTGAGTTGAGATTTTTTTCTAATATCATGTAAATGTACTGACTGAGAGCAGGGCCTCTGTGTGTGCGTGTGTGTGTGTGCGTGTGTGTGCTTGTGTGTGTGTGACACAGAGTGGCAGAGCTGGCCCCGTCCTTTGCACGTGCAGCAGGCTGTGAGGCAATGACACAGAGAGCTCTCCTCTAGGTGAATAGCAAAAATGCATCAATGACAGATGTCTTAATCTTATTGTGAATTAGAAATGGAGTTGAAATGGAGTTGGTCAGATAAAAGCTGTTCAAGATAATGCTTATGTAACCTAAATTAACAAGAAATATATCTTCTGAATTTCTCCAATACTGATAGCAGAACCGTTAACATCAGACCTTATCAATACTATACTATATCAATAGTCATAGTGAATTGCAATACAAGTCTAAAATATCACAATTAGATTATTTTACTGTTTTGTTCAGTTTTAATAACAACCATTAATGTAAAGTAAGACACTAATAGCATAAATGATAGAACATACAGCATCTCTTCAGAAAAAGAATTCAGTGGAAGTCAACAGTGTGTAACACTGTATGCTGTTTATTTAGCTGCAGTTCTGCTACTTCTTACAGCTGACCAGCTGGTTGAGTCAGGGAGCAGGTGGTCTTAAAGGAAGGGAATCACACCTTTAGAGCCCTGGGGTGGCGGTGTGGAGGGAGCGCTGACAGACTGCACTACAACTGTGGGTTTGTAGTGTTTACACTCATGTGCCTGTATTCTTCTCACAGTTTCTGTGTGTACTTCAGTGCATATTTCAGCAGTATTTGAGCTAAAGCAGCTGAAGATGTGGACACTTTACAACAAAAAGAATATTGGATTTTTCCACGTAGTATTGAAAACTCCCTTCTCAGGCTATATCCACACGAAGACGTGTCTTTTTGAAACCGCCAAAGAAAATGATCGGATCGCAATAGTGTTCTGTAAACACGGAGCCGTCTTCAAAAATGTAGGCGTCAAGATGAAGCCAGTTCAAGCCACTGATAGATAGATAGATAGATATACAGTACAGGCCAAAAGTTTGGACACACCTTCTCACTCAATACATTTTCTTTATTTTCATGACTATTTACATTGTAGATTCTCACTGAAGGCATCAAAACTATGAATGAACACATGTGGAGTTATGTACTTAACAAAAAAAGGTGAAATAACTGAAAACATGTTTTATATTCTAGTTTCTTCAAAATAGCCACCCTTTGCTCTGATTACTGCTTTGCACACTCTTGGCATTCTCTCCATGAGCTTCAAGAGGTAGTCACCTGAAATGGTTTTCCAACAGTCTTGAAGGAGTTCCCAGAGGTGTTTAGCACTTGTTGGCCCCTTTGCCTTCACTCTGCGGTCCAGCTCACCCCAAACCATCTCGATTGGGTTCAGATCCGGTGACTGTGGAGGCCAGGTCATCTGCCGCAGCACTCCATCACTCTCCTTCTTGGTCAAATAGCCCTAAATGATCGTCCAACTAAACGCAAACCGGATGGGATGGCATGTCGCTGCAGGATGCTGTGGTAGCCATGCTGGTTCAGTGTGCCTTCAATTTTGAATAAATCCCCAACAGTGTCACCAGCAAAACACCCCCACACCATCACACCTCCTCCTCCATGCTTCACAGTGGGAACCAGGCATGTGGAATCCATCCGTTCACCTTTTCTGCGTCTCACAAAGACACGGCGGTTGGAACCAAAGATATCAAATTTGGACTCATCAGACCAAAGCACAGATTTCCACTGGTCTAATGTCCATTCCTTGTGTTTCTTGGCCCAAACAAATCTCTTCTGCTTGTTGCCTCTCCTTAGCAGTGGTTTCCTAGCAGCTATTTGACCATGAAGGCCTGATTCGCGCAGTCTCCTCTTAACAGTTGTTCTAGAGATGGGTCTGCTGCTAGAACTCTGTGTGGCATTCATCTGGTCTCTGATCTGAGCTGCTGTTAACTTGCGATTTCTGAGGCTGGTGACTCAGATGAACTTATCCTCAGAAGCAGAGGTGACTCTTGGTCTTCCTTTCCTGGGTCGGTCCTCATGTGTGCCAGTTTCATTGTAGTGCTTGATGGTTTTTGCGACTCCACTTGGGGACACATTTAAAGTTTTTTCAATTTTCCGGACTGACTGACCTTCATTTCTTAAAGTAATGATGGCCACTCGTTTTTCTTTAGTTAGCTAATTGGTTCTTGCCATAATATGAATTTTAACAGCTGTCCAATAGGGCTGTCGGCTGTGTATTAACCTGACTTCTGCACAACACAACTGATGGTCCCAACCCCATTGATAAAGCAAGAAATTCCACTAATTAACCCTGATAAGGCACACCTGTGAAGTGAAAACCATTTCAGGTGACCACCTCTTGAAGCTCATGGAGAGAATGCCAAGAGTGTGCAAAGCAGTAATCAGAGCAAAGGGTGGCTATTTTGAAGAAACTAGAATATAAAACATGTTTTCAGTTATTTCACCTTTTTTTGTTAAGTACATAACTCCACATGTGTTCATTCATAGTTTTGATGCAAACTGAGTAGCAGGTGGCACCTTGTATGGTAGCCTCGGCCACTGGTGTGTGAATGGGTGAATGTGACTCGTAGTGTAAAAAGCGCTTTGAGTGGTCAGATGACTAGAAAGGCGCTATACAAATGCAGGTCCATTTACCATTACCATTTATATACCAGCCAGGAGATGGCGCGCCACTAAAAACCGGAGCATACAGCTCTAAACCGGAGAAGAAGACAAGGAGCATGCAAAAAAGCTTGCGCGGTGTTTATAAACAGGAGAAGAAGAAGATCTAGAACAAGCACAGCAAGAAGATGACGAAAACGTTGATTGGGAGCCGTGTCAGTCGAAGTATGCCGATATAATGGACTCGTTTCAGGCACAGTATCCAAAACAACCGACAGAGAAAGATTTCCCGCACGACGTTATCGGCATATCAAAATCTCAGATCACCGCCAAATTCAAAAAATATCTGCACAAAGTACAGACAAGCAGTGGACACTGGGCGTTGGAGTGGCCAGGGACGAGTGGTCACTTATCTGTCCTACGGACAGTCAGTGTGTTTTGTTTGCACATTTCCAGTAATTATAATAATAATAATAAAAATGTTTATTTTCACTAGACACACAATTCACACACTTTCAAACTAGCAGTATACTGAGGTCACATTTGGAGAATGCACAAAGCGTTTAAGACCAGCTGGTGTTTTGGTCAGTCACGTTGGCCAGTCTTTAGTTAAGGGTCAAGATACTTTGTAAACACTCTCCTTACTCGCCACATTAGAAAATAAACTCAGCAACACACTGTGAAATATGTATTTAGTCATCAGGGCTGGGAGTATGTTAGTGATTTACCCTACTTCCTTTATATCATATAAAAAATGAATGCCAAGAGTTATTTCTTTTAATCCTACTATATATTACTATGACTGAAGTCTGCTGCTAAATTCAGCTTCATGTTTCACTCAGAACAGTCTTTAATAAATCATAAGTTTTAAAAACGTGTAAACTGCGTGGTTAACACAGATGAGCGGAGGATTAGCTGGGAAACTTCACATTTTTTCACTTTACATGGAGCTACAGTTAATACTGAATTATGTGTTAGTATCTCTTAATAAGTCATCAGAGATCATAAATCGTCTGTAGAGGGAGCAGATGTTTACCTTAAGCTAGCTCGGAACTTTATTTTAACGGAGCAAGGCGAGCTAATTGCTAGCGTGCTCGGTTGCTTTGAGATGGCTGTCAGAGATGGCAGAGGTATGATCACATAATCCTGTTTGAGCTATAACAGGTGGCGTGTTCCACCTTTTATTTCCCAGTAGCTCTTGGAAAGAAGAATAGAGTACTGTAAACAAACTGCAGCGTAAATAGTTGTCTATTGCTGTTTGTAATCCGCCATTGTTGTTGTGATGGGGTAAAGTCAGAGGTTAGAGAGGTGGGGCTATGACATCATTGCTGGCCAAAAGTTGCTATTGGCCGTAAACACTAAGACGCAAAGCCGGCGTCTTCAGATTTATGCACTCTGGAACCCGGTTTTCAAAAACATGCGGTTTCGACCTCTGAAAACGCCGGCTTCGTGTGGATGGGCCCTCAGACTGCTAATGATGGCCATGTAAGTGTCACTGTCAGCAGTGTGCTAGTAGTGCTGACTTGCTAGACCCTGCTGAAGGAAATACTGTGGTGCTAACAGGTTCCATTAATAGTTGAGCAGCACAGAGCCAGACTCAACCGTTCTACTCCTTGTTACTGGAGAAAGAAACGATCATGAACACCCAATTTAGTCTGCTGCAACTAACAATTTTCATTAATCTGACAGTTATTTTCATGATTAATGGATTAAACATTTGGTCTATAAAACATCAGGAAATGGTCAAATGAGTAATAAAATTAAACATTACCCATCACAATTTTCCCAAGGCCCAACAGTCTAAAACCTAAACATCTTTAGTTTCCTGTCATTAAAGACTAAGGAAACTGGTAAATATTCACATTTGGAACCCTGAAACCAGAGAATTGTAACATTTCTTTTAAATTACAGTTAATCAGGTATCAAAATTGCTGTTGATTAATTTGCTGTCAATTACTAAGCAATTAATTGACTAACATTTAAAATAGAGATTATGCAGTTTCCAGAGAGAGCCTGTTACACTCCAGAGATGAGTCTTATGGCCTTAAACTACTGTCATGATATTGGTAGATATTACAAAGATACACTACATACTGTAAGATAAGGCAAAGAGGCACAGCTGTGGCTCTGTAATAACTCTCTGATCAGAGTCATTGATGCAAACTGATCTGTACTGATGTTAGTCAGCTGTGGTAGGTCCAGCTGATCAATATGGGACTTTAAACCAGCATCCAGTTGGTCACTGTTAAACTAACTTTAGCCTGCTGTTTGACTGCTTGCCACTGACATTTTTCTCACAGACCCCTTTGTGAGTGTAACTGTCAAATTTTCTTATTTTTTTTCCTCTGATGTAGGGATGCAGTGCTCTAACTAAGAAAAAGTGAACTGACAATGTGATGATCACTGTCACCGCAGCCAAACACATTTTGTGGTCAGTATAAGTAACTATGGGGGCTGTGGCAACATTATAAATATGACACTTCTATTTACATTTTACAGAATTTTAAAAGTACTTTATTAGGGGTGGGGGAAAAAATTGATATAGCACAGTATTGCGATATTTTCACAGCAAAATTGTTTTATCACGCAGAGACAGTTATCAATTTTTTAATTATAGAAATAATTCATATTACAAATACAAATAAGACTTTAGGTGGCCTACAAGAATAATAATCACTTTAGTTGTTCTTTTATCTCAGACATGTATGAAGGTGTTACATACCTTTTTTAGGCTTCTTGACATGTTTCGGCAGATGCTTCCGCCTTCCTCAGAAGTGTCACTTGGTGGTGGTTGTGACGTGTCTTTATCAGCTGATCTGTCAATTAGCTGGTGTTAGGGAAGCACAACCATCCTGTCAATTTTGACAGGACAACCATGCCTCCCGCTGTCCGTCCGTCGCCTCTCCAGGGCGCTGCTCCAGGTGTGGGAGAGCATGTGTGCCCCCTTGTCCTTGTTCATTGTCCCTGGGCCCTGCTTCCTTATCTCAATAGCCTCCCTGATCCAGCGTTGGTGTTTGTTGTCCTCAGTGCCGATGACTCTGGCCTTGTCCCAGTCGACAAGATGGTTTTCTCTGTTACAGTGATCTGTTATGGCTGATTTGTAGGTTTCTTATTGTGCCTTTTCTTTTATTGATCTTGTTTGTCTTTTTCCGTCTCCTTCTCGCTTTCCTTTTGATGTTCTTTTCTCCATGTGCTGAAGCTCCTCCCTGTATGTTTTATTGCATGATCGGCATGGTATCTCATATATGATGTTGCATTTATTGTTTTGTTTGATCTTGTCTTTTGGGTGTACCAGAATTTGTCATAGTTTTGTGTGTGGTTTGACTGGTGTGTTTATGTTGTATTTCCTCATTGTTCTTTGGATGTGTTCAGTGACTGACGCACGGTAGCTTCACCACTCCTCTGTTTTCTGTTTTGTTTGTGTGCTTCTTTTTCTCTCGCTGTGTGGTTTCTTTCTTCTTTATCTATCCTGCGCCTTTCTCTATTGCCCATTGTGGATACTGGCATTTTTTCAGTGCATCCTGTATGTGCTTTTCTTCCTGTGCTCTGTCTTCCAGATCTGTTATTATTGCTTTGCCTTCACATAGCGTTCTGAGCACTGATAATTTGTGTGTTTTGGCATGTTCTGATGTCCATAGTAAATCCTGGTCTGTGTGTGTGGGTTTTCTGTGGATTTTTATTTTGATGTCTCTGTGTGGGGAATTTTGATGTCCAGAAAGGGTATGGATTGTTCTGTTTCCTCCTCGTGTGTGAATTTGATGTTCCTGGTGGTGTCTATGGTGTTTAAATGGTCCATGAGTTTTTGGAGTGTGTCCTGCTTTTATTTTCTCCAAAATGTCATCCACATAGGGTTTCCACAGTGTGGGTCTGTACTCCTCCGGTGTCGATGTTATGAAAAATCCGCATATGATGGCAGAAAGTGGGTCCCCCATGGCAAAACCTTCCTTCTGTTTGTATATTGTGTTTCTGAACTGGAAATAAGTTGATGTGGCAATGAATTGAAGAAGTTGTATGATGTCCTGAGCAATTAAGTTGGTGCGTCTCTTGAGTGTTCTGTCTGTTTGGAGCTGGTTCTGAACGATCTGTATTGTTGCTTGTACTGGTGTGTTGGTGAAGAGTGATATGACATCGTGTGATATGAATATTTCCTCTGGCCCTACTTTGATGTTTTTCAATTCTTCTGCTAGCTGTTTTGAGTTCCTGTTGTGTTGATCCATTTGCCCTAAAAGTGGTTTTATTATTTCTGCCAGTGCTTTTGATAAGTTGTATGTGACTGAACCAATGCTGTCTACAAAGGGTGTAAGGGTGCTCCTGGTTTGTGTATTTTCGGTGTGCCATAAATCCTGGGGGTGACGTTGGCTGTAGATGGTTGTAAGTCTGCTTGTCTATTTTGTTTTCGTTTAGTGGTGGTTTTAGTAGTGCAGAATGGTCACGCCTCCCTAACATCAGCTGATTGACACATCAGCTGATAAAGACTCACAACCACTACCAAGTGACACTTCTGAGGAGGGCTGAAGCTTCTGCCGAAACATGTCAAGAAGCCTAAAAAAGGTATGTAACACCTTAATACATTTCTGAGATAAAAGAACAACTAAAGTGATTATCAGAAACTGAAGATATAATGAACACCATTGAGCTAAGTATAATCAATTGCTTTTTCAGTGCCCTAGATCCATTTTGCTGTGCCTGGCCTGCAAGTGAGATGAACAGACTAAGAACTTTATCATATTAGATAAAATAGATGTTGACAAAGTTTTCCTTTGAGGATGTACATTAAAGCTGAAAAAAGGAAATAACTATGTATAACAATATATCACAGTATGTTTAATCGCAATACCCACAACAGAACACAATCGGAATCACAACAGATTTAAAATCACAGAAATATTGTATTGTGGCTTAAGTATCGTGATAATATTGTACCATGGATCCTCTGGTGATTCCCAACCGTAGTACTAAACAGTGTGATATGGCATACCCATAGATTACATTTTTTTTTAATAATTAGAAAAATAGAATTTGGTTACTTTGTTAAATGTCATTCAGTACTGTCATTCAGGAGCCGTATTCACAAAGCTTTCCAGTAAAAAGAGTAACTCCTAATGACAAAATTATAAGAAAATTCTTAGAATAATGACATTCCCTTAAAACTTCCCCTTAGAGATAAGACTAGATCCTGGTAGAGTTAAAACTAATTCAACAATGTGTCGTAGCCTTTAAGAGAGTTCCAAAGGTGAAATACTGTTAGGAGTAGGGAGGAGGAATTTTAAGGTTTTTAAGGGCTCATTCATGCTTAATGTTAGAGACGGAGACAGAGAAAGACAGAGTCTTCTATGCTCTGCATTCATTTCATCCATATCTGTGGATGAAATAAAGTTCTAGTCTTGACCATCCAGCACTGCATTATTGATCATTAGGCTAAAAAAATGTTCCAGATTTGGGACATGAAAGATGACTTCACTTGGTGCATTCAGCTCAGTAATGTAAGTCAGCTGAACTGATCACACCACTTATCTTTTCATCCAGCCACCAGTCAGCAAGACCCACCTATAACATTAACATCAGCCAGCTAACATCTAATGCCAACTTGCCGACACTATTAACTAACACACCAGACCAACGTCATTTGTAGCATTAGCATTAATGTTACTGACCATACAGTGCATCTGGAAAGTATTCAAAGCGCTTCACTTTTTCCACATTTTGTTACGTTACAGCCTTATTCCAAAATGGATTAAATTCATTTTTTTCCTCAAAATTCTACACACATCACCCCATAATGACAATGTGAAAAAGTTGTTTTGAGATTTTTGCAAATTAGTAAAAATAAAAAACTCAGAAATCACAAGTACATAAGTATTCACAGCCTTTGCCATGAAGCTCAAAATTGAGCTCAGGTGCATCCTGTTTCCACTGATCATCCTTGAGATGTTTCTGCAGCTTAATTGGAGTCCACCTGTGGTAAATTCAGTTGATTGGACATGATTTGGAAAGGCACACATCAGAGCACAAACCAAGCATGAAGTCAAAGGAATGGTCTGCAGACCTCCGAGACAGGGTT
This sequence comes from Cephalopholis sonnerati, assembly GCA_019142605.1. NCBI lineage: Eukaryota > Metazoa > Chordata > Actinopteri > Perciformes > Serranidae > Cephalopholis > Cephalopholis sonnerati. Next base: position 41,991,323 of record JAGQAX010000006.1, on the reverse strand, counting down.
GTCTCGAGGCACAAATCTGGGGAAGGATACAGAAAAATTTCTGCTGCTTTGAAGGTCCCAATGAGCACAGTGGCCTCCATCATCCGTAAGTGGAAGAAGTGCGGAACCACCAGGACTCTTCCTAGAGCTGGCCGGCCGTCTAAACTGAGCAATCAGGGGAGAAAGGCCTGAGTCAGGGAGGTGACCAAGAACCCGATGGTCACTCTTTCAGAGCTCCAGAGTTCCTCTGTGGAGAGAGGAGAACCTTCCAGAAGGACAACTATCTCTGCAGCAATCCACCAGTCAGGCCTGTATGGTAGAGTGGCCAGACGGAAGCCACTCCTTTGTAAAAGGCACATGGCAGCCCGCCTGGAGTTGGCCAAAAGGCACCTGAAGGACTCTCAGACCATGAGAAACAAAATTCTCTGGTCTGATGAGACAAAGATTGAACTCTTTGGTGTGAATGCCAGGCGTCACGTTTGGAGGAAACCAGGCACCACTCATCACCTGGCCAATACCATCCCTACAGTAAAGCATGGTGGTGGCAGCATCATGCTGTGGGGATATTTTTCAGTGGCAGGAACTGGAAGACTAGTCAGGATAGAGGGAAAGATGACCGCAGCAATGTACAGAGACATCCTGGATGAAAACCTGCTCCAGAGAGCTCTTGACCTCAGACTGGGGTGACGGTTCATCTTTCAGCAGGACACTGACCCCAAGCACACAGCCAAGATATCAAAGGAGTGGCTTCAGGACAACTCTGTGAATGTCTTTGAGTGGCCCAGCCAGAGCCCAGACTTGAATCCGATTGAACATCTCTGGAGAGATCTGAAAATGGCTGTGCACCGACGCTTCCCATCCAACCTGATGGAGCTTGAGAGGTGCTGCAAAGAGGAATGGGCGAAACTGCCCAAAGATAGGTGTGCCAAGCTTGTGGCATCATATTCAAAAAGACTTGAGGGTGTAATTGCTGTCAAAGGTGCATCAACAAAGTATTGAGCAAAGGCTGTGAATACTTATGTACATGTGATTTCTCAGTTTTTTTTATTTTTAATAAATTTGCAAAAACCTCAAAAAAAACTTTTTTCACGTTGTCATCATGGGATGTTGTGTGTAGAATTTTGAGGAAAAAAATGAATTTAATCCATTTTGAAATAAGGCTGCAACATAACAAAATGTGGAAAAAGTGAAGCGCTGTGAATACATTCCGGATGCACTGTATGCAGATTGGTGATACTTTCTTTGGTGGGTGAGCCCTGAAGTCCTTACAGAAGAGAAGAGTGGTCTAATTCATCTCTTCAACACCAAGCCAGTTTATTTATATTTTGACTGTAAGAGCAGCAACTTTCTTTGCAGTCTCATTTGCTGGGGTTGGTGTTGGAGAAGGCCCAGGGTCTGAGTTGGTTTCTCTAGTAACAGTTGGAGCTTTTTTAACGAGGCACATAGAGGTCCATCACAGTCAGCGGATTGCCTCGTTAGAGCAGTGTGTGTGTGTGTGTGTGTGTGTGTGTGTGTGTGTGTGTGTGTGTGTGTGTAAACAACAGTGCTGTTTATGTGAGTGTGTGTTAGAAACAGAAATGGAAATGACGTGAACTGAATTAAAGTAAAATGATGCTTAATGCAGGATTAGGATATTAGTCTAAAATGGTTAATATATATATTTTTTTCAAAGTCTTGGGGGCAGTTTGTACCCCTGGATTATGATTTTTAGGGACTGAGATCTAACCTTTACCCTCCTTAATTTCCGATGCTGCCTCCAGCATCAGGCGTGCTGGTCTTCACAGGGCCATGATTAAACCAATTGATGGCAGATTAAGTAAAACAAAGAGTGACAGGAGAGGCCTGGGTCCTACTGGTGCTCAGCCAGAAGGGAATAATAACAGCAGTGGAGTGTGGATGAGATCTAGAACCCATACTGCTGATCCATGAGGAGAAAAGCTTCGTCTGTTGAATTCATCTTAAAAGCTGTTTTTAGTAATATGGCCTTTTTTTAAAAACATACCTACTTTGCCGAATTAACATCGGGGTGGATGCACACCTGCTACACTGTCAACCTCAATCCATTCATGACTCGGAATTATAATGTAAAGTCCCCACAAATGCCCCAGACTGTCAAAATGACATAAAAAACTTTATGTTCTCTTGTGAGTTTGACGTAATTTTTTCATGTTAAGTCAACAGTTTTTGAGTTTTGAGTTAATTTGAGAAAATTTTATAAAGCTGATTTTGCCTAATAAGGTTAAGGCCAATAAACAACACTATCACTGTGCACATATTGTGGCATGTTGGGGCTAAATGGGTGGGGTTTCCCAACATGCCGTGAAACAATGTGTTTAAGGCAATAAGTCGAAGAAAGCTGTGTTTAAATGCGTTCTAAATCACTCACGTTACCCATTACATGTTTATGTTTATGTTTATGTATTTCTAATGGGTCATAGTTAATGTTGTGGTAAAGACATTTTGCACCATGAGTTAAGTTGTATGCACAGTTAGTCACCTCCCTCTTGTGTGACGATGAGGGTGCCCAACACAAAGTTGAGTTGAGGTGAGAAAAGGAGCATTTCCTGGTTCAGGGTACATTTCTCTGCCTTATCCCAGTAAACAAGAAACTCGTGCCCCAATATATCTTAACAGCTCCACCAAATTTAAAAACCTTGTTGTAAAATGTGAAATTAGTGTTTTTGTGTTCATGTAACATAAATTTAAATGCTCAAACAACAACAAAAGAGTTATGTGAAACTGATATAAAATTCCTGTCAGACAAGGGTCATATGACACATTTATTTTGTGTCTGGTGCACTCAAAACTTTAATCTTACTGTATTGTACTAAACAAAGCTTTTGAGCGCAAGCTGTCTCCAAAAAAATTTGAAGTTAAGCATGTGGAATGGGGTTACAATGTATATTGTATGGTATTTTACTATTCTAATTTGCAATGTTAATTTATGGTACACTTATCATTATGGTAGATTTTTAAGGGAATATGGCTGTCAGTATCCGAAAGTTTTAAAGGTCTGACATTTATTAGCTAATATTCATTTTGTTTGCCGTACCTGACAGAGCATATTTGCAATTGAATACACACTTGTGCCATGAGAGGTAGAAAACTTCCTGTTTTGATTCTCGCCACTTGTGTGCCTGTCTCCTGCAGGCCTGCTTAAGAGCATGTGTTTTATCATTACACAGCGGTGTGGACCTCTGTGATCATCGTGCTTTGGTAGAAAACAGAGCAGCTGAATCTAGTTGGAAAACCCCAACTGACACGACTGTTCTGAATGTGATGTAATCATATACACATTTATAATAAGGCCTATATTGGAATATCCAAATGGAATATGCTGTTTACGTGACCTGCATCAAATTTTGAATATTGTCATATTTGGAATAATAGTGGAATATCAGTGTGAATCATAGGCGGAGTTTGAGATTCGTGCCGGGGGGGGGCAAAAAAGAAAATCCGACTATAGGCCTAGACAGTTTTGAGATCTGACCCTACCACACTGGGTGAAGCCTAACAATTTTACATACAACAGTGCATTATGACTCATAAATACTAAATAAACACCACAGACATTAAATTGCAAAGCAGATTTTAACTTACATTGCAAGATGTCCTAGTGGAGAAGCAAACGTCTTTGTTTGTGCCCTGCGTATACGTCTACTATGGTCTCAGGTGACAGCTGCGCTGTGATGTCACTCTCGATGTGAAGTAGTGCAAGGGACGAAGATCTTGTTGCCCCCATGGTAGATCGCAACCAGTTCCGAATTCTCCACATAGCTGAAAAAATTCTCTCCGAAGTAGCGGATCCAATGGGCAAAGTCAGCGCTAGCTGGATCTATTTGTACAGATTTGGATAGCTCTGTTTTTTGACGGTTTTTTGAAGATGTTCCAAGGAAACCGGCTCTGCAGTAGAGGCTTTGGCAAGCTCCATTTCGGCTTCAGCAAAGTCAGAGTTCACTCTAAATGGCCGGGCATACTTCTCTAATGGAGGTGTTATGTCACGAGTAGTTGGCTATCACGTTATGACTAGCAGAATTGCTGCAGGAAAGATTTTTTATTTTTACAAGAACAGTCAAATGAATTCAGGTATATTATCTGCCATCACTGTGTGTGTTTTGTGTCACTTAAAATATTTATAAATTATATTCATATCAGAAGTAATTTTTGGAATTAATTTGGAAACACAGTTAGTGTTAGGCCCCAGTCACACAGAAGGTGTTATGCAGGTAGCAAAATGCAAGGTGCATTACACTGCCTTTTTTCTTTTTTTTAATTGAAAGCCACTTGTAAAAAACACTTGCTGTGCCATTTTATTGTTGACAGGCAACCACCCCATGACCTCCTTACCCTAACCTTCCTGTGTAACCAATCTACTATTTATTTATGTATTTATTTATTTATTTTAATGTTATTTATTTCACAGTAATTAGTAGCTAGCTCCTAAAATGGACAGGCAGAGCATACTTGCTGTAGCTCTGGTTGAAGGCGAGAGGCTGTCAGAAACTAGTTTGTTGGACACAGGGAAGCAGAGATCTGTGTATAGCTCTGGGTATCCAGCAACCACTACCACCAGCTTCTCCTCCATTGTTTACCAACTGTAAACTTGTTAAATTATCCTACTGGACAATAGGACAAAAACAGAGATGATGGCAGTTTTCCGTTCTGAGTTAAAATTTTTCTCAATTCAAGGAGTTGAGAGCACAGAAATGCGTGGCAACACAAAAGCAATGAGCAACACCATGGACCCCACCATGGGGTCCAGAGCCTTCAGCTGCTCTGCCCCTCACCTCTGGAACTCCCTCCCTCCTGACATCAGGAACACTGACTCATTACCTATTTTCAAATCCCACCTGAAAACCCACATTTTTCAACAGGCCTACTCTCTTTAATTACCATTGCCCTGCTGCAGATTTCTCATTTTACTGTGTTGATGTTTGATGTGTCTTTTACCCCTTTTAAATCTAATTGTCTTTTACTTGTTCTGTAAGGTGACCTTGAGTGCTTTGAAAGGCGCCTTTAAATAAAATGCATTATTATTAATATTAATAAAAAGCTTCATTCTAATTAAAAACAATTATAAAAAACCACCTCCAGCTGCTCAAACACTTTGTGAATGATTGGGGCCTTAATTTTTCACAGGCCTCCATGCTGCGTTACTATTTAATATTTACTAACCTGTTTTCTTGCCTGTCTGTGACATTGAATGTGATACGCCAGAAAAAACATACAACTATTTTAGCAGGTTTATCTGTATTTAAAAACCGATGTGTATGCACTAATTTTGATAGAATCTGTATTAGATTAAGGTACTATCTACTCAATACTCGATGCTACACACACACACGCACGCATGCATGCACACACGCACACACACACACACACACACACACACTGTGGTTTGTACTCAAGAGGTGTGGAAGGTTGACTCAGCCCTACTGCTTAGGTTAGCATGGTAATATTAGCACGCCAATAAGTGATAATGATCTCTCCCACTGTCAGCTGGGAGATTGCCCTGTATCAGTGGGAATTATGGCAAATGGCATTGAATGCTGCCTTCATAAAAGCACCTGAATGATTTTCCTGGCCATGGTTTGTTGCTCGTAGTGGTTTCATTCACAATCCCCGTAACAACAGTGCTCTTTGTAAAATACAGTCCATCTGTGTGTGAGCATTCTTGGCATCATGAGCCTGAAAATCTGGTATTTTTTCCTCTCTCTGATGCTGCAGACAGAACAGAAGGTGTTTCTACAGTCAGCTAATAAATACTGAGATGACTGTGAAACTTATGTAGGTCAATAGTAATAGATGCTCATGGCTGATATCTCCAGGTGGTGTTTGCTAAGATGGATGTGTGTCACATAGACAGTCAGGGGATCTGGTCCGACAACATCAGGTTGATCTGCCCTCAGCCTTTCTGCCAAGACTAAAATACCTTAAACTGTCCCTAAGAGGGTGGCACAGCAGGCAGCAGGGCTGTGCTGAAAGCTCCTGGCTGGTGATAAGCTGGAGTGTGGACAGGCAGCTGGAGTAGGACAGCACCACAGCAGAGAGGGGAAATGTCACAGATGTTACATTAGTCAGCCCAAACAACAGGAATCGACAGTTATTATGACATTTGATTAATTAGTTTTTTAATAAAATTGCCACATTTGATAGTTCCAAGTTATTAAAGGACAGAACTGGTTTTTCCCCCAAACTAGCCTTATATTAATTTGATATGTATAGGTTTTTCTTTTTTTACTGTTTAATGACATCACTTTATGGTCAAGGATATTGCCATGGGCATTTTTACTGTCTCGTGATGTTTTAAAGATCAAACAATTAAAATAATCAGATTAATGAGTCATGTAAACAATTATTTGTTGCAGCCCTACAAGACATCAAGTTTTAAATTATGCCTGATGTATGTGTTAGCAGGGTAGGCATTTACATTATTTCGGACTAAGCAACAGGCAAAACAATATAATAAAATGTAAGGCAAATAACGATTGAATGAAAGTTGGTGCTGATATAATGATTAAGTAACAAATCCAGTGTTGATATGACTAATTGTGATAGATAGCTGCTGTTAATTTGTTTGTGCTGCTTCACAGTTTGCTCAGTTACAATACTGCACAATCATACCAGAGATTTTAAAATAGGCCAATGAGACTTTTTGACAGCTGGCACGGAGAACAAAGAGTTTGGAGAGTTTTCCCTTTTTTATGTCTCTATGCTGGCGATAGCAGTGGCTGGAGGTATTATGTTTTTTTTATGTTTTATGACAGAACTTCACACAAATGTTTAATAGGATAAAATAATGAAGTGATTACATTTTATATCCCGGAGGTCTAAGGTCAACTTCACTGTGACATCATAATGTTCTGCAAAAACACTGTTCTATCCATTACTCAACATCATATCTCAGGAACAGAAGGGGAGACATTTGGTCAGATACTGAATTGGTGACACTAATCTTGGGTGTCCACATCGAAACTGTGCTGATTGTATAGATCTTCTGTCCATGCTTTTACAGACATGGATGTAATTTGTGAGAGAAACATGACTGGTGCACAGAGGCAGACAACAGTGGGGCGGTTGATTCTATTAAATGCTGCTGAGGAGGAAAAGTTGGTTTATCATTAAAAACAAATGCAATGGAAACAGACTTTGGGAATAAATCAAGATGTACGTAAAGTATGTGACTTAATTGTCGCTCAAACTTCCATTTTACTGAGGAGATGAAAAAAGTAACAGACAAAAACACAAACATTAGATCTGTGTTGGGCAATGAGGAGACTATAACCAATCTTAAATTAAAATGTGAAATAAATGTAAATGCCATATTTCCATCACTTTTTCTATATGGCGTTCCATTGTTTTAAGTTTGACTGGCACTCTTTTTATTATACCTGGCAAATTTCTAGTCTTTCTCAGCCTGTTCAGCCTGTCAGCGCTATCAATTAGCTCCCTCTACTGAAAGTCTCTCGCCAAGTTTAACGTTAGTTCCCCCATGCACTTTTATCTGACGTGGTGACATTGCCACATGAGATCAGAGGAATTAAATTCACACATTTTAAACAACTTTTTTTCTGACAGGCACCCTATCATATGGTATTCAAAGTTTTAATCAAATATTCAGATAGCTTGTGAGTTATAGTAGTACTATTTACAGACTGTGTTGTTGCAACCCTTGCAGCTGGGGCTACTCCAGCCCCCACCTTCCCGCACCTCTCCATAACAGTAGTGGATGGAAATACACATTAATTAATTTTTTTTTCTGCCAGTTTTCTGTAATCCAGGTCAAAATTTACACTACTTTGCTCTAATGAAAGTGCGCAACGTTAGCATGCCCAGCTAACGAGCTCACTACCTACAGAGGTAATGTTTGAATTTTGGACGGAGCCAGGCTGTGTCCACCTGCTTCTGGTCATTATGCTAAGCTAGGCTAATGATGTCCTGGCTCCAGATCTATAACTTAACACAGAGACATGAGACTGATACCCATCTTCTCATTTCACTCTCAGAAAAAAAGTAATAAGGCATATTTCCAAAATATTAAACTATTTTCTTAAATAATTTCTTGTATCTGTTAAGAGAATACAACCCGCTGAGAGTGAGAGTAGGATGTGCTGGAGTGAATTAACTTTTATTTACACATACAGACCTCTGTTAGAAATGTTTACTATTCACACACATTAAAGTGTGAGAGAGAAGGTGGGAGGGGGCATCTTTGGGTCAGCGGACATGGAGGCCCCCTGCTTGCTCTCCTCACAATGAATGGGACTCCCTGCCCCTCACCCCCTGCTGCCTCCTCTCCTCACAAGGGGACATGGGTCAAAGGCCATCAGTTGCTGCAGCCACAGATTAAGAGCTCTGTGTTTGTGTGTGCATGTGTGTGTGTTGATAAAAGCAAGGAGCATAGAACAGCAAACTTGACTGAGAGGCTTGTAAATGGAGAGAGGGTGAAAGACACAGAGTAGATGCAGAAAAACAAAGTTCTAGAGACAGGGAGGGGACATATGATAGGGCACCACACGCTCAGTCAGCTGTCGACGTTGTGAAGCATCGATTGTGGCTGGTCATGTTGTAAAGGCCAGCAGTATGACTGTCAGTGGAGAGACATGTTAGAGCCACACTCTGTAGCTAGATCACACCCAGCTCCCTCTCCTGCATAGCTGTCAAAATCATTAGTGTGAGTAGCCTCAGGAGAGCTGCTGGCTTCTTCTGTACCTGGAGATACAATTCAACATTTTGAGTGTCACCTTCATTTGCTGTGAGCATCACTACATAGAGCTGTGAGTTAATCTGAGTTTCCAGATTTTCAGAAGTTAACCTAGTTTAGCACAAAGAGTGAAGGCAGGGGCAAACAGCCAGTGTGTGTATAGATTTGACAGATGAGATACAATGTTCATTAGTGCATTATGTTTTCGGGCTGTCTGTACGTTCGTACATCTGGAATTTGGCACAAATGTCCACTTAAACTTAACAATGAACTGATTAGTTTTTTCGTGGCCATAGGTCAAGGTCAGTGTGACCTTGTGTGTCTCATGTTTGTGAATGCGATATCTCAGTTTCTTCAGATTTGGCACAAACTTTCACTTGGACTCAACAATGAACTGATTGGATTTCGGTGGTCAAAGGTCAAGGTCAAGGTCAGTGTGACCTTGCATCTGTCTTATTCTCTTGAACACAATATCTAAAGAACACCTTTAGGGAATTCTTTTAATTTGACACAAATATCCACTTAGACTCAACAACAAACTGATTAGACTTTTGTGGTTAAAGGTCAAGACATTTGAATTTTTGCACAACCCTACAGTGTGCCTACAGTCGTTTTTGAAGGAGACTTGCATTTTATATTTTTATACTTTTTATACTTAAAAATACAACGAGCCCTTCACAAGATGAAATAAAACAGTACACCTGAAGTATCCAAAGAGCACCTGTATGTGACTACTATCAAGACCCAGCAGTGCTGCTACTCATTTGTCCTCACAAACAAATGTTGTTGATTGATGACTGAAATGATGATTTTGCAACTGCATGGCCTTTTTCTCGCCTTAGATTCAAAAATTGATTCTGGTAACTATTATTCATCCATGAAGCACAATTATGCAGTGTCCTGTATGGGTCCATTTTTTATAACCCGCCCCCGCCCATACCCATGAAGCTCATTACCCGACATTATGTCTAAGTCAAAGCCGCACCTGCCTGCACCCGGTAATAAAAGTCCCCCGACCTGACACACACCCGTGATTAAAACACACACAGGCTGCAGTCATTTACATTAAGTTGGGTTCTCCAGTCCTGAATTACAAATCCAGTGGAGGAAAAGTCTCTTTCACTGGCTGTGTTCGATGCTGGGATGGTGAAAACATTCCGCATAATCACCCCCATGTTAGCAAACATTTTAAGATGCTCCTTCCACCATCATAAAACCTCAATAGGATCCTCCTTGGTTGTCTTGAAATTGATGTAGGCTGCCACCTCATCCTCGGGGCTACAAAGTTTCATTGCTGGAGTCCTCCACGTCGGTAAAGAATGTGACATAGGGTCAAAGGTTCGACTTGTGTCACTGACTTTCAAAGTAAAAGGAATCGCAGCTTGATAATAGTGATTTTGAGTCAAAATATTACACAAATACTGCACATTCTGAAAAATAAAAAATATATTTTTGTTCTCACCTGCTGCCTGCCTGCGTGTAGCTTAATTTTACCCGTGCCCGTACCCGTGAATTTATATATATGTACATATTGTTACCTGTTACACAGCTTTTTGCGGGTTACCCATCAGGTACCTAACCTGATGCATGACTCTGCAACAATGGAGAGTTCATCTAGTCAGGTATTGGAAGGTTCAGACTGATGAGTGAGTGAAGGGGATGACTGTCAACTGTTCTTAAAATTACATCTGTCTTACACATTGTAGACTGGCTTCACAGTACTACCATAAATCTCAGTCTGTCTAATTATTTATTGTTTTAAATGGGATTTGAAGATATTTTCTAACACAGTGAACCAGGGGAGTTTCATGTCCATTCAAGCCTTTAAGTGCTCTGCCACATGTCACCTTACATTGTGTATGAGAAAATGATGACTGTAAGAACCCTGGACAACCAAAATAACTCGTATACACTCTAAAGAGTAATGCATACAGCCAGTGAGGGAGACTTTCTAAATGGCATACTTTTTCAGGGATGCACCAATCTGACCTTTTCTCTCCTGATGTCTATTCCACTACCTTAACTCTCAACACACAATTCTTAACATAAGTCTGCTCTTAACATAACTTCTTAACTACAAGGGGGGACATATAGATACTCCATATTTTCTTTCAGACTTGAGCCTATCTTAAAGGTTCTCTGTCAAAAATGAGCTCACCACAGCAAATGAAGACAGCAGAGCAGAAAATATTTAGTTATTTACTATGGATTGCTCTTTGGTACTGTTTAATGCACAGGCATTTTCATGTTCACTCAAGCATAGAGGTGCTCTAACTGTCAGTCACCTATGTGTGGGCAAACAAATGGGACTTCAAGCACATCCTGACTCCAGCTCAGTAGTTAACATACAAACAGCAGATTGATATCCATATTCTCATCTTACCCTGACAAAGAAATTGACTAAATGCAGTTCCCATAGTGTCGATGTATTCCCTTATAGCTTCATTATTTCATGCCATATTATTTTTGTCCACATGATGGATATCAGTCCAATATTCACTTTCCTTTTAGTTCTTATTTGGCCTCCATCAACCCCTGAGAAAAATGTCTCTTTAGCTGCTAAATGCTTCTCTATGTTCACCAGCTGGTCTCTCACTGTTTCTGTCCGCTGTTTGCTGCTGAACAGGTAACATACAGTGGGTGTTTTTAGAGCTTTTCACTGAAAATAGCTGCCTGTTGGAAATAAAAATGATGAGAGAGGAGTTTGTAGTCTGGAAAAACTAAGACAATGAGCTGAAAGAGTCTAAAAGCTCCACAGAGCTGAGAGGAACTGCAGGGTTGGTGATAATTTTCTGTGGATTCTTTTCCATGATCACCTTTCACATCATATTACATTACATCAGCTGATTCATTGTTCTTACAAAATAAAAAATGACTAAAGCAGCTTTAATGAAAATAAAGAAAAGCAAAATAGCTCCCCACTAAAGATGTGCTCCCCACTAAAGATGGAGTCAGTTTAATTATCAGACGACACATTGGCAGAGTTCATTAAATAACGTGGTGTGACTAGGTATCAAAAGGACCAGCAGGGGGCAGGTGGTCAGGTTAAGTCTATCTTCTTGTGCTCATCTATCTACAAGTCTTTTCTACTCTTTCTTCTTCACTGTGTGAATGTCCCACCTCTCAGAGCACACACACACTCTCTCTCACACAAATTACACTATTTAATCTTGGTTACAATCACATAATCTTGACTGCTCAATGCTGCTTAGCAGAGCAGAAAAGAGAGATGAAGGGAAGGAGGACAAGGGCAAAAAAGACAAACCTCTGTGGTACAACAGAAACACAGCAGGAACACCGAGAGAAAAAAAGGAGTATGTAAAGAAATCAATACAAATATGTAAAAGATGAAAACATACACAAGGCCAAAATAAGCTCTTCACATTTCAGGAAGAATATGTTGTCAGAATTTATTAGATTTGGGGTTGATGTCAAATGGAATTTTGACAAGTGAGTTTTGAGGTTTAAAGTAACCTTGTGTAATCTTATTGTCATAATGTCTTTCACATTATTTAGATGACACAAGTCACTGTTTGTAGAAAATAGAGACGTTCACAAGGAAACTACTAGTATATCTATCAATAAAGCAAGAAACGTCTGTGTGTGTGTCTGTGGCTCGCATATCTCTCTGTTTGTCAGATCAAGCTAAGCTTTCGGATATGGCTTGCGCATAGCATGATGGTGTGCATCCTTCATTTTGAAGTTTTTGGGATTAATATTCACAATATTATCATTAAAAGTTAAAATCCCATAGACCTCCGTGTAACCAATCTAGCCTATCACGCTCACACTCGCAGCTATAGCCACGCCTCAGGGAATAAAAGATCAAAGTATCCTACTGCTATACCGCTCTGGGTCACCCAAAACTTTGCACAGGCTTACCCCGGATGTCAACTGGATCCGTCATGTGCGCGATTCAGCCACGGCGCGGGTGCCGGAGCTAATCGCGGCCATTCAGGTCAATGTAAACTGCTCCACCAGAAGCCGCTCAGGCGCTCCGCTCTGCTAAAAATATGCGCCTGGTCTATTTTTTGACGGACGCCATGCGACAACGTGTCAATTTCCACAGACCAAATGAGTCAAACACAAGAAGAAGCTTTATTGTCACTGCAATAAATACAGTGAAATTTCGTTCGGTGCTCTTCTGTAGCAGCTACAATGTCCTTGTCATAAAATATACTGGTGGGGGGGGGGCTCTCATGACTCTGAGTCTGCCAGAGGGAAGGCTGGTGAATAGAGAGTGTCCTGGGTGGGCGGGGTCATCCCGAATCTTTGTGGCCCGTCGGAGGAGACGGCTGGAATAGATCTCCTCTAGGCGTGGAAGTGGGGAGCCGATGATCCACTCAGCCGTCTTGATGACCCGCTGCAGTTGTTTCTTTTCAGATGCAGGGCAGCTGGCGTACCACACCGTACAGCCATAGGTGAGGACACTCTCTATTGTGCAGTGGTAGAAGTTTTTTAGCAGAGGTGGAGGGAGTTTGTTCCTCCTCAGTGTTCTCAGAAAGAAGAGACGCTGCTGGGCCTTTTTGATGATGTGGGTGGTGTTCACAGTCCAGCCCAGGTCCTCCGAGATGTGCAGGCCAAGAAACTTAAAGCTGGTGACTTCCTCCCCATCAATGCTCAGGCCTGAGTGCAGTGTGGACCTCGACTTCCGGAAGTCAATAATGACTTCTTTTGTCTTCTTGGTGTTGAGGTTAAGGTGGATGTCACTGCACCAGGCCGCCAGTGCTTGGACCTCCTCCCTGTATGGTGTCTCATAACCGTTGTTGATGAGCCCTACAATGGTTGTATCATCCGCAAATTTGATGAGGGTGTTGGAGCCATGAGTAGCGACACAGTCATAAGTGTACAGTGTGTACAAGACTGGACTCAGCACACAGTCCTGAGGAACACCAGTATTGAGGACGATGGTGGAGGATGTGGAGGTGCCCATTCTGACATGCTGGGGTCTGTTCGTCAGGAAGTCCTTGATCCACAGACAGAGGGAAGTTCCAAGTTGTAGTGTCTGCAGTTTGTTGATGAGTCTGCTGGGGCTGATGGAGTTAAATGCCGAGCTGAAGTCAACAAATAGCATCCTGATATATGTGTTGGGGCTTTCAATGTGGCTGAGAGCGGTGTGGAGGGTGATGGAGATGGCGTCGTCTGTGGATCTGTTGGATCTGTAGGCGAACTGATATTGATCAAAGCCAGGTGGGATGTGGGCCTTGACATGCTGTAACACCAGTCTCTCCATACATTTCATGATCACTGGTGTCAGGGCCACAGGCCGGTAATCATTCAACCCTGTGATGGCAGAGGATTTGGGCACAGGGATTATGGTGGCAGTTTTCAGGCAGGTGGGGACAGTGGCTTGCTGCAGTGAACGGTTGAGGATGTTAGTGAATACTGCAGCAAGCTGGTGAGCACATGATTTCAGCACCCTCCCTGGTACTCCATCCGGTCCTGGTGCTTTCCTGGTGTCGATGCCACGCAGGACTCGCAGTACCTGATGTTGTTGGATGGTGGGGGGCTGGTCGTGCTCTGATGATGCCAGCTGTGTGTCCGCTGTCTGTCTGTTGTCCTCTTCAAAGCGGGAGAAAAAGGTGTTAAGCTGGTCTGGGAGAGAAATGTCAGTGGAGGGGAGGGTGTTGTGGCATTGTTTGTAGTCAGTTATATTCTGTATGCCTTTCCACATGGAGCGGGGGTTGTTCTCCCTGAAGTTTGCCTCTATCTGCTCTCTGTACTTTGTTTTAGCAGCCTTGATGCCTCTGTCCAGGTCCGCTCTAGCCTTCCTGTAGGCTTCCCTGTCCCTTGACCTCAGTGCTGAATCCCTGGCCTGGAGTAGTGCTCTGATATTGGCAAAACCAGGGTTTTTGGTTGGGAAATGTTTTCACCTGTTTCCTTGATGTTACATTATCCATGCAGAAACTGATGTATGATAGTACAGAGGAGGTGTGGAGTTCAATGTCTGGGTCTTCAAAGAGCTCCCATATGGTGTCCTCAAAACAGTCCTGCAAGGATAGTGTGGCCTCCTCAGTCCAGCACTGCACTGACTTGTACTGTGGTTTAGAGGTGGGGGGAGTGGTGGGCTCTGTAGGCTCCAGAGATGTTGGTGTAGACCTGGTCTAGTGTTCTGCACTTCCTTGTTTGAATGTCAACATTCTTGTAAAATCTGGGGAGCACAGCCTTTAAGTTGGTGTGATTAAAGTCTCCAGCCACGATGAAGAAGCCCTCTGGGTGTTTGTTTTGTTGCCTGGTGATGCTATCATGCAGCCTGCTCATAGCTACGTTAGCATTACCTCGCGGGTGGATATACACGGCAGTTACAAACACTTGGGTTATTTCCCTGGGCAAATAAAAAGGTCTGCACTTCAACATTAGAAACTCCAGGTCTGGACAGCAGTGTTTCTCAATAATGGCGGTGTCCATGCACCAACTGTTGTTAATATAGACGCACACACCTCCTCCTCTCCTCTTACCGGAGTCCAGTGTGCAATCTGCCCGGAAGATTGTACGTCCTGCTAGCTCCACGGCTAGGTCCGGCATGTTTTCATGCAACCAGGTCTCTGTTATCACCATGATACAGCTGTCTATCCGGTTCTTAACGTCCCGTAGTTTCATCTCGCCCATCTTGTTAACCAGGGAGCGGACGTTGGCGAGAAAGACGCTTGGAACCGCTGGTTTGTGCGGAGCCGCTGTTAGCCTAGCTCTGATGCCGGCTCGTTTGCCTCGTTTCCGGCGTCTTTCGCAGCGCCGCCGTCGCCTCCTTTCTGTCCTCTCTCGCCGGCATATCCTCTCCGGGAACGAGTCGAACCCTTCTGGGGGGGTCCAGCCGGTCCAGTGTTGTTTCAGGCTTAAAACTTCAGTTCGGGTGTAAGTCCTTTTCAGTGTGTTGCTGCTAACTGAAGAAAAGCACCGGGTCGCTGCATCTACATGCGCCGCCATCTTGCGACAGGAAGTCAGGCGCAGAAAAGACGAGAGTATCCGGTCAACTTTCAAAATAAAAACACCCATGAAAACTCCGTTGTGTATTTCACATCGCTACAACAACCTGACGTCAAAGTTTGTGGCCCCTGGCAGGTAGAGAAATCTTTTCTTTGTTTGTTGGTGTCTTTTTACCTCCAGTATTTCTGCAAATTATTGTGTGACATCATGATCTCGCGAGCCGTCAATTCCAGCCGCTCGCGTGCGTGCCGCTAAAGATACGCTTCCAGTGGACATTGTCGCCCAGCACAGGACTGAGGAGTCCGTGCCACGGCTGGACCACGCACGCGACGGATCCAGTGTACACCCAGGGTTATGGCATTCCCTTTCTTCCCTCACCCTGAACCTTTAAGTGAATACACTTTGTCATGTCTTGTCAGTACCAGACATTTCAACTGCTTTTTTCAGTCATCAGTTTCACCTGCTTCTGATGCAACAGATTTACCTCTATCTTAATAAATACAGCTGTCCACACAGGCTGCGTAACGGCTTGTGTTTTGCTTACATTTTCTCTCCATACTGTGCCTGAATGAATCCTGTGCACACACAGATGGAGGGCGTATGATACTACTACTGCTCTGCTAATGTGCTCCTTTCACTATGCGGACAGTCTGTTAGGCACCAGTACCGGCTATGGATGTATAAACATACCTGCATACATAGCTCTCAGTTGGCTAATAACATATTGCTATGAACAAGCTAAAATTGAATGCTAACGGTGTGCCTTTATTCAGCATATTTTAATTATAAAGTAATTTCAAATAATAATTTCAAATTTGGCATTAGACATTAAGTATGATCAACCAGCTACTGCTCTGTTTACCAGTGGTCCCAGCTCCGCAGTGAATTTCTTCACTTTTGTCATTCTGTTTTTATTTTTCCTGCACTGACCTGATAAGCAGTATTAGTAAATGACTAATAAGCAATATGGAGAGCAGTATTACCAACAAAATCCTTACCTATACCAGGCCCTGAACATTCTAGCAAATCTGTGATATCTCTGCACATGGGATGAGTCATGCTGGCTGCTGTCAGCGTGTTAGAGACTCTCCTCAGCCATAATGAGCTGGGACTGTAGCCAAGAGACACACAGGAGCCCATACTGAACACTGTAGAGGTCCCAGGAGACAGAGAGAGTAGCACTTTCTCTGTTATACTGACCAGACATGTTTGTGGAGCTCATTCTTAGTGTTCAGATGACTGATAATGTATTTTTTTCCTATTTGTTGAGTTTACAGGCATTTTAGATACTGTAAGCTGAAGGCTAAAAACAAAACAGCTTTGGGGATTTCAGTGACGATCTAGTTTTCCACCAGCAGACATTAATTGTGTTCAGCTATGCCTACAAAACTAATGAGTTTTGATTGCAAGGCTTTAGATAAACTTAAAACTTAGCAGAAATGACTGGTGTCTTCAATCTTTCGTAACATTGTTAAGTCATTTAGAATCTGTGGAAGTTTACGCCGTCTGGGTGCAAATATGTTGTGACCAGCTGTGCTCAAAGTTGGTTGGATGATCAGATCCTCAGTGCATCCAGGCTCAGTCACATTTAAATTTGAAGAGTTTGGTTTGTTTAGGCTGAAAGGCTCTAACATCCTTGCTGTCTTTGTTTGCCTGATATGTCAGAATGTGTAAGACTACAGTGTTTGGTGATGTTATCTGTCCTGACAGTAGATGAGATGAGGAACAGCAGCCTCCAGCACATTCCACAGATAATCAAATAGAGTTAAGGAAATCTTATCAGGGTAACAGATTTAAAATAATCTATTCTAATACTGACATGACACTGGGATAGAATAAGCTCTAGTTGAGTGTTTCAGAATGTATTGATCAGGTGCATGTCTTTAGTTGAAACTTTCCTCTGAAACTTCTCCCAGGTTAGGTAAACTTAGGAAGAAGAGGAAACAAAGGCAAACAGTAAAACTATAAACTATCACGCGCTTTCTGATTCACCTTTGACCTGCTGTACATCCTTACATATCCAGCCATCGAAAATTGTTGGCCGGTCTGTGGCAGAGCCCATTCAGACCTGAGCCGGATCCTGCTGGGTTCTTGGCTGACATTAAGAAAGTCCCCCTAAAAGACAGGGGTGGGGGAAAAAATCGGTACAGCATATTATTATTGTGGCGATATTGTATCAATGAACGGACACCAAGTATCTTGATTTTATTATATACATTATTAATTTTTGCAAATACACATTTTAATACAACTTTTGGTACTAGAATAATAAAATCAATTGCTTTTTGCTTCCTCTAGATGGTGCTAATGTTTTTTTCTCTGCTGAGGTCAGCAGAGGTCTCAGTCAGCAGCTTTTGGCAGTTCATCAAAATAAAGATGGAGGCATTGCAGAAAGAAATCAGAAATGCGCTGTTGGTGTCCAAAATCAAATGTCTGGGCTTATGTTGGATTTTCTAATGCGGAAGGAAAAAAGGACTTAGATATGACACATACGATTTGCAAGCAGTGTCATATGAGAATAAAATACTGGGAATACTATGAACATGAGGGCTCACCTCACACTCCACCATCCAGAGATGGCCAAGCTAACGCTAGACACAGTCCACAGAAAAATCTACCAACACTGGACACACTTAACTTGACAAAACGACCATCCAACTCTGAGAGAGCTGAGGAAATAACACAGTCCATCACCTACTTCATGTGCAAAGATCTGCATCCATATGGTGTTGTTAAAAAGGCTTTTGTTACATGCTAAAAACACTGGAACCCAGGTATGCGACTCCATCCTGACGTTTTTTTCACCGACACAACCGCTGTTGAGTTGAGTAATCTTTGAGTCCAGCAGGAAGGGTGGCATTAACTTATGATGCCTGGACTTCAAGGTCAGTGGATTCATATGTGACTATAACGACACAGTTTCTCACAGAGAACTGGCGACTGCTGTCTCACATTCTCTAAACTAGAGCAGTACACACAAGTCACACTGGAGCAAACACTGCAGACCTCCTGCAAAATGAAGCACAATAATGGGGGATTGTGGTTGTAAAAGACAAAACTTCTAACAATGGTGTTGCCATTATGTTAGCAGGATACCTGCATGTGAGGTGTTTAACTAACATGTTTCTTCTGGCCTTGCAGAGGGTGTTAAATCTGCCAACAATTCCGTTTGTCAGGTGTATGCAGCATTTCTGACAGGTTTTATGACAGTGTTGGTCAGTCTGTTTGCTTTGCATCAAATTTTGCTGCAATAAAAATGAGAGTCAGATGTACACACTGAAAACAGACTGATCTTATGAGGTAAAACTGATGTTGACAAAGGTTGCCTCTGGGGAAATAATTTGCAGTTGGAAAAAAGGTAATAAATCGTAATATATTTTATCACAATATTCAGCATATGGCAATACATTTTATATTGCAATAATATTGTATTGGGACCTAAGTAACGTGATGATATCATATCCTGGGTCCTCTGGTGATTCCCATCCCTACTAAATGACGTAGGGAACACTTCGTAACACCCCTAAACACCATGGGCCAGATCCACAAAGAATGGATTGCTCCTGCTAATAGCGCCATTATTTGCGCAGAATTAGCTCACGCAATCTGCCCTGTTTTAGCACCTTATCCTCAAAAGAATTTGCTCTAATCATATGCCGGCGCTAACACGCCCACAAAGTTTGCGCTGAGCGCAAGTGATACTCTCCTCCGATAAATCCTTACTTGTGTGCGCCTGCCATTACGGTGCCTTCGCCTGGCTACAATCACTGCTGCCATGCATAGCAGTCAAGTCTCCCGTTTTGGCCGAGAAACTACCGTATTTTACCCCTCTTTCCCGCCGTCCTCTCGTATTAGTATTCTCCCGCAAATCCCCTGTATTATAATACAAAAAAAACTTTGCTGTGCCTCTCCAAACTGAACTCTGTCACTGTCACGGCTGAGGGGCGTTCAGTGCCCCTCAGCCTGTTGCAAAATCACTGTAACTCACGGCTTCAAGGGGCTTATTGCTTTATAAAACGGTTAACCTACATATAGCCCATAAAATAAACACACACAAAAAAAGAATCAACAATTTATTGGTAATAATGCAACAATAAAACTGAGAACTATTCATTCTTCCACCAAGCAAGATCGAGTGGACAGAATGGTTGCCAAGCAACACAGACGCTGCGGTCTATTTTACAACGGCATGGAACGCGGCTCAGCCAATCACGTTTAAGGATGGGAAGCACCCGTTTTATAAACAATAAATAAATGTGCTTCATACACCCTTTGTGTTTTCATTTAGGCTGTATTATAACGTAGGAATGTTCACAGCATTTCAGTGTCAACAAAGGTTGGCCTATCAGATTCTGATCACCTAATTGTAGTTAGTAAGCGGTTGACAAGTTGTTTCTAGATATCTTGTACACCTGTCTTAAAATGTCAGGGATACTGGAGCTTGGTTGGAGTGATGGGACGACTCGCAGCGAGCACCGGCAAATTTCCCTTATTTTCTAATCCACAATTTGACAGGTATGCTGCCATGATTACCGGAGAGTCCTGGCATGACAGCCCTTATATAGGCTATGCTCCACAGTTACCACCAAGTGAGTGCGATTTGCAATCATTTTGCGTGAGAGAGAGAGTGAGAGAGGGAGAAAGAGATATTGCGCGGATTTAATACACGGGTCTCACTGGCGTTAAATAGCACCGCTTTACTGCCCGTGGCAATTAGCACTGGTCTTTGAGGATTAGGTGGTATTTGCAATGAGGCTTATTTGCATAGGAAGGGGGCAATTTTGCGCTGAATTTATGAATATTCCCTAATTTACATGCATGCAAATTGGACCGGCGCAGCTAGGAGTGGCAGTGCAGTTTGTGTTCAGTTTGCGTGCATTTCACCCTTTGCGTGTGCTTTGTGGATTGCACGCTATTTTTTTCTCTCATTTGCACAGGTTTAGCGGTCGCAAAAGCAGTGCAATCCTTTTGAGGATCTGGCCCCATGTGTGGAGATCAGTTGCAATGCCTTATCTCTCCAGGGGGAGCAGTGATTGTGGAAGGCAAGGTGGTTTACTGCCATAAGACTGTTGTAGTGTGACCATTTTACTTTAGGTTTGCACATTGCCGCTGGACATTTTCATTGACCCAGTGCACCTGAAATCATCCTCTTTTATCACATTTGATGTGTTTAAGCTTCCTTGACAGACCATATATTTAGTAAAGCGCTTGTTATTATATTATAAGGTCATGAAAGTATTACACTGATGATATTTTTTTAACACTGACAAGGATAGTTTTTATGTATTAGCTAACATATTTAATTTAGAGACAAAGCAAGCGAGACAGCTGGAAGAGACAATCCACCAGATTCAGATTATACTTTATATTCTGTGCCATGAAAGCTCCAAAAGACGCTTTATTCAAAAGAACTACAGGAAAAATCAAAGCAGCACAGTTGAAAACTAAATGATATACAGTAGGAAATTAAATGTGTGTGCGACAGTGTGCTGATTTCATTTGCAGTAGTAAAGCAGCACAAATGTGATTTTACACAAAGATACAGAACTTAAAGATCCCATACTAAGTCAGATTTATGTTTCTGCACATGAGGCTTCAGGTTTCTTCACCGATGTTTTGTCAAAATCTATATTTCCATGTTGGTATGCGTTTCCTGTATTAGACAGTGAGTGGCTTCCATATTAATGATAGGGGTGTAAATCACCAGTTTCATCACGATACGGTATCATATCGATACTATGAACAACGATACGATATTTTCCGATATAACAAAGTGTGCCACGATACGATTTCGATTCGATACGACTCAGGGGTCTGCGATCGATATTAGGCGATATTAAATGCCCATTTAACACAGTCTGTTACAGAAGAAGCTGACACCCCTTTCTTTTTTACTTGTGGCCATAAAACTCATAAACACATAAATAATAAGTTCAGTAAAGTGCACTTTAAACTGACTCCACTGACACAAAGGGCTTTCTGACAGAGAAACCTTTCTGGAAGTAAAAAAAACATCATCTTTTTCAGAAAACTTCAGGCTTTAAGCCCTGAAGGAAGACTTCTCCCAACAGCCATAAAACAGATTAACAACAGGACACATTCAACAAAAGTGTAACATTCAGCTCAGTAATAACTGTCAAGGGTCAGAGACCTGTCAGTTGTTTTTTGCTAATCACCCATTATTAGCTTTGGCATGTTTCCATTGCATAAATTAGCCTAGCGGCTAGCGGACATTTTTCCTCTTCTCATAGCTTAACAAATGACACAGAGCAGTAATATTTATCTTACTCACCGCTGGTTTAAGTCACTATATCTCCTGACAGAACAGCTCGGTTGAATTTCAGTCTGCATGCACGGTTTTTCAGACAAACGTTGTTAAAACAGAGCAGCTAATGTTGCCAAAGCCAGAGGCTAGCGGAGTGAGATACTCGTCCAGGCAGGTAACGTCACGTTGTGTTTTGTCTCGTAATGTCATTGTTTACATGCGCCATGTGCTGTCTGTTGATCCTTCTTTTCTCCGAAATCCATAATATTTCCACTATGCTGATTTATTCCCGAGTTCCTTGCTCTTGGCTGCTTACCATCTGCCTACCGCTGTTTGACAGTGACACAAACCTTCAAAATAAAAGCCTATGCTAAAGATGACGATATGATCGATCTTTCCACTTTGCATCGATGTGATTGGATCGTTGATCATTAAATCGATGTATCGATCCAGATCGATGGATCGTTACACCCCTAATTAATGATATACCAACTCCAGTTTGCTCAACATACTTTTGACTCTCAGATTTTATGGAAGTGCACGGACATCGTCCCCTTCAGTAGAGGAATGTGAAAATATGTTCGAACTCTCTAGTGACAAACTTTGTGCACAAATACAAGTTAATATAGTCAAGGTCAAACATTCAGGGGGACATAAACAGAAGAAAAAAACTTTATTATTATTTTTGTTTTAAATTAAAGTAAATGGTGATTGGACAGTGTAATGGCTATAGAATAATGACTTCATCAGTGTTTGGATTGAGTCCTGTAACCTCGCTTTCACTATGCAGTTCTGTCTACCATCGGGTATGATCTCATGGGAAAATGAAGGCTCGATTTACAGCACAAAGGAAACGTGTCAACCATTGCGCAACCAAAACAGGAAAAGGATAGCATGTTTTTCCCAGTAGCTATTGGTAGCCATCCAAAGTTAACAAAGAGTATCAGTGTAATTTTTTTTGCAGTTATTATCCACAGTAGTGGAAATGGCAGTGGGTGGAACCAAATTACCTTTGAAAACTATAGCCGGTTGGTAGTTGCTGGGCTTTCCAAAAAACAGAATGTGATGCGGTTGTCTTGGTGATAGCAGCACCATCAATAATACCACTTGGACTCTCTATGGAGGGGAGAAATTGAAAAGTTGTCTCTCTCCACTAAAAGAATCTGTGGTAGACAGTGTTTCATGAATTTCAGAAAGTTTTCCTGACTCAACAACTCACAAAACAGCATGATTTTTAAGGGATGCTGGGGACTTTCTCCCTGTACAGCAAAGGATCTCCCTGTTGCTGGTTATGGTGGTTTGAATAACATTAACACAAGACTCACTGTTGGGATTTCCTGTCCTTGTCATGGCTGATAGTTGGATCCATCACATTGTGACAACATTATCGCCCTTTTTACAGAAATCTCGCTACAGAGCTGTAACAAAGTCCCTTCTTTACGCTGCCATAACGTTTTTACACAGAAACAAATGACAGCGTCTCAAGTGTGTGATTTTAGACAGCATGCTGGCATCACGGAATCAAGAGAGGCATGATGGGCGTGACATGTAACACAACAGCAATGGCCTCTAATGTGATAGATAACATGCACGTTGGCGGCGCTTTATCAACAATAACAATGGCATAACATGGCAATAACAATCATCTACTGCCTCTGTTATATGGCAGCTGATCTTGTCCTCTGCTTACAGGGTAAAGAGCACCTGGACCCCATTGTTTCCCCAAATTGTGGATATTTTCAGCCGCTGTTCTTCTCTGAGCTACCAGCTACTTTTTTAAATCTCACATGGTGGGTTGTATGCATAACACATCATCAAAACGTCACACCCATGCTGCTCATGATCTCGTCCTGCCGGCTGTATGGTTTATACAGATATTATTTTGGAACTGTTTTTTGGCACTCCAGTGCTGGCTTAAGAGTAAGACAACTCTTTCCCCCCATTTCGTGATTGTACCTTTTATACAGAATTGCGAGGTGGCAGAATTGTGTGAAATTCCCATATTACAGAAGCAGTGTGAATGGGCCTTATGATTTGTTGAGGATTTCCTTTGTCGCTGGTTCCCCTCTTTCTTCCCTTTCCTTCTCTTATGTTACTTGGCTGAATAAAAGGTTCTCTTTCACTAGTTTTTGTAAATGTAGCATCCAAACCTATTTTACGGTTACTGTTAATACAGTATAAATGGGAAACATCAAGCCAATGTAAACCTCACTGAATAAATAAATACTGGTAGTGGAGACTTTTATCGATAATAATGTAACTTTTTAAATTTTGTTGTAGTGCAGTCACTGTGTTCCTAGTAATTAATTTGGTAAATACATCATGTAGAAGCCCGTTTTTATTTTCTTGCCAGTGTGTTTTTTGAGCCCTCTTCAGGCCTGGAGTGTGCAGATGGGGGATAAAGGCCTGAAGAGAAGGCCAGGTGCTGCAGATTGGAAGCACACAGCTTTTAATGTTTAGTCCTTGTAGCTGCTGCCTTCTGTTTTGATTACATGCTAAATACTACCTTTTTTTTAAAAAAAAACCAAACAAAAACAAAATGGAATCTGGAATCAATCCATTTGAATTCAACTTTAACCTCCAGTTCTGGACGTTTTCTCTTTTTGCTGCTCAAAGCAAGTCAGTATTAATCAAGTGGCAACCTCCAAGGCTGAAAAATTAAGCCAATGAGGGAGTGCCAAAAACTGAAGTTCATTGAATGACAACTGTGGGCTGGCTCCAAACAGAGTCAGTCCCCACAGACCCCATGTTAAAATTCTCAAACTTACAGCAGAAATGAACATGTTTACAGCCTGGTAGAAAAAACAGTTTTGGCCTCTATTGCTAATTTCAACATTCATGATAACTGTAAGGGGGAAATGAATTTTTATATAACTCACCTATTTACATTTTATTAGAGCCCAAAGTTATATGCAACCTGTAACATGTATGTTAATGTTGTCCAGTGTCAAGTCTCTATTTGATCATGTGACAAGTTGATATGATACAGTAGCTTGTTTAGGCACAAAATCTGACTGACAAGCTGAGCACATCGGCAAGTCCAGTAAGCAGTCATGTCTTTTAACAGAAAATCAGCAGTAAGAAAGGACAAGAGAGAAACCAGGAGGAAAAAGTAGCAAAGCTGTCTAAATTAGATTCCTTTGGGTTTTTATGAACAGTTGCCAGTGGTGTGTGTGTGTGGACCTTATAACTAGTATTAGTGTGCACCAGGGCCTGTCACAATAGTGTGCACTGGGGCCCGTGGTAACTACCCTATACCACTTCACAAACCAATGGCTGACATCACTGTAGCTACATCAATTATTTTACAGTCTATGGTTCAGGCTGCAGACAGCATGTTGACTCAGTGATGTGCTCAGTCACCTCTCAGTAAGAAGGTCCTGGCTTTGAATAGAACTAGATGGCCGGGGCCTTTCTGTGTGGGTTTTGAAAGTTCTGTTTGGTTTTTCTCCAGGTTCTCCATGGCCCTCCTGTCCAAAGCAGCTTAGGTGAACTGTTGAAACACAATTTTGCATGGTTGTAAGTGTCAGTGTGAATGGTTGTCTTCTCTCTGCTTAGCCACTTCATACATATTGGGCTGATTGGATAGCTTTCCAATATCAAAATGCTAGTGAAAAGTATTAGAGACAGATGCAATCCACCTCACAAGGTCCTCAAACCACCTCAGGCCATTCCCCTGACTGTTCCAGGAGACATGACTCTGATATGTGATACGAGTTTGGGTATGTCATGAGGCAGATCCACTCTCATCCATCATACATAGACCCCACTGTCTGTCCAGGTCATCACTAACATAATTAGAGAGGGGCAGAAGCAGGAGAGGCCATTGAGATAGAAACCAGCCTTTAAATTGAACTCTCAGATTTAAGTCTAACACACGATGACTAAACTCCATACTTTCTCTCAGATGGAATGAGCTAAATGACTAAATCCTAAATGCATCTCTGTCTCTGAGGAGAGAGAGTGCTTCTGTAATCTGAGTGGAGTACAGCTCACCTCGCCCATCCTTTGTTCTTATCTCTTTTCCCTCATGATGGCTACAGGAAGGAATATTAATGTGCTACACATGCATATACAGATAAAACATGCATTACAGGATCATGTGTGTGTGTGTGTGTGTGTGTGTGTGTTATTTCCTTAGAGGAATAATCTTGCTTATCTTCTTATGGCTGAACAAGATAGAGGTGTTCCCTGGTGGATTATTCATTTTCATTTGCATAATAAATAATTCTTCATTTCTTTCTTTTGCAGCAGTGCTGGTCTTTGTCTGGAATCTAAATGAGAGGTGAGGGTTTTCTCTATCACAGCCCAAATACATGGGGCACAGACGTGATGCGACACGTAGGCAGAGCAGAGTGGGGGTTTTTACCTGCTACACAGACTGTGTTTTTGCAGAGTGTGGTTGCTGCCATCTTCACTGTGTGCGTATTGGGTTCTGCTAATTGATAATGCAGTTGATCACGGAGGGTTTGGAAGCCTATTTTTTATATAAAGTGGTACTGAATTAATTAAATTAATTGTTTTATCAAGAAGATGTGTTGATTTGATTGATTTATTTTAA
Source organism: Cephalopholis sonnerati (assembly GCA_019142605.1). NCBI lineage: Eukaryota > Metazoa > Chordata > Actinopteri > Perciformes > Serranidae > Cephalopholis > Cephalopholis sonnerati. Next base: position 41,964,890 of record JAGQAX010000006.1, on the reverse strand, counting down.
ATGTGAAATGTAAAAACACAAGGTTGCTTAACATTGAGTAATTTTTTGTGTGAACAGATTTTACCTGTTAATTTACACAGTTGTACCTTTGCTAAGTCCTGCCCCATGAACGCAGACTTGCCAATCATAGCGTTGCATGAACTAGCTCTGACAAGGATCTGATACCCACATAGCTGCTCTCCTTAGAGTTGTTTCAGATTTTTTAAACACATTTTACATACAAGACTGCTGTGTTGTCCAATAAATTATAAGGTGTCTTTGACACCTTGATAGAATAATTAAGATACTGAACATACGAAACATCAAAAACATACAGATACAAGTATTACTGATACACAAACCATGGGGTATATAGGTTTTAAGGTATAGCGGGATAAAAAAAAGTTGACAGTTATCATACCTTGTTCATTTGCAATATTAGGAAAAAAAAATTCAACTGGACGTTCAATCTTCCATTTTTGACACATACTTCCATTAACAAAATGGTTTCAAGTTTCAGTTATAGTAATAAAACATTTGTTCAACCAAAAATAACCCTTCTGTTTTCAGTCATTCTGACTGATAATAACATAAATTCTGTAATACCGTGATACTGTGAAACCACAATATTTTCTGAGACGGTTATCGTATGGTGAAAACCTCATACAGCTGCAACCAAAGACCCTCTGAAGAGCATTTATTCCAAAATAGACACAGACACGCACACAGTCCTGTTTATCCAACAGTGGGAATCATTTTGTTTGCATGTACAGACCCTTGCAGATTTGGATGTGGACAGTAATAAGGCCTGCAGCAGAAGACTTCTATTGCAGGCTTTCCTTCAGTAGTTTGTAGTGTGGTAAAATGTGATAATTATTCCTCTGACAATAACAAACAGCTGTTAGACTCCACTTCAAGATTTCTGAAATGACATGAACATGAAAACATCAAATTAGACAGCAGCAGCTCCAACAGTGTGTTAGTGTACAGTAGCCTCTCCCTATTTGCACAGAGCCGGGGCCTCTCTCATGTCGACTTCAGACCAAATGCACAAGGGCAAATAGTTTGCGCAATTACTGTGTCAAATTCATCCTAACCCATCGGCTACTGGTCTGATGACGATAAGCCTCTGGGGCTTATTTAGGGAGAGCCAGTGTAGCCAGTGAATATCAGGGTCAAAACTCCCTCTTTAATGCATCACTTATATTGGCTAATCTCTGTATACATATGTCTGCATTTGAATGTTGATACATTTTCTTAAAAAGTTAACAAAAAGCTAAATCGTCATCAGAAGATAGCTGTTGGATTTTGGCTGATGCGTTCTGCCTCTGCACACAGACTGCTGGCTAAAGGAGATTGGACAATACTACTTGGACTGAGCTTCTGATACCAAAATCTTGTCCCGTTGCCTAAAGATTCTTCATCTTCTGGCAAGATATCTTTATGCCTCTGTGCTGGTGATAGCTGTAGCCAGAGGCATTATGTCTTTGGGTTGTCCATCTGTCTGTCCGTCCGTCCATCTGTCCGTCCCATCCCTGATATCTCAAGAATGCCTCAAGATGAACTTATTAGTTTTTGGTGGTAATAGATCAAAGGTCAAGGTCACATTGACCTTGTCTGTCTCAGTCTTGTAAATGGAATTTTTTCCACATTTGGCACAAACATTCACTTGGCCTCGAGGATGAACTGATTAGATTTTGGTGGTGAAGGGTCGAAGGTCAAGGTTGCTATGACCTTGCATCCATCTCATTCCTGTGAATTCAATATCTCAAGAAAAGCTTGAGGAAATTTCGTCAAATTTGGCAAAAACTTTCAGTTGGACTCAACAATGAACTGATTAGATTTTGGTGGTCAAAGGTCAAGTCCATGTGACCTCATCTTTCTTATTCTTGTGAACATGATATCTTACGAATACCTTGAGGTAATGTCCTTAGATTTGACACAAATGTCCCAGAATAAACTGATTAGAATTTTGTGGTCGAAAGTGAAAGGTCAAAGTCAGTGTGACCGTACAAAATATGTTTTTGGCCATAACTGAAGAATTCACATGCTAATTATGACAAAACTTCACACAAATATCTAACAGGATAAAATAATGAAGTGATGACATTTTACATCCAAAACGTCAAAGGTTAACTTCACTGTGACATCATAATGTTCTGCATAAAACACTTTTCTGGCCATTATTCAATGTCATACCTCAGGACCAGAAGAGGAGATATTTGGTCAGATACTGAATTGGTGACACCAATCTTGGGTGTCCACCTTGAAACTGTACTGATTGTATAGATCTTCTGTATTGTCGGGGAGCAATGTGTGTGAAGCATCCATGTTTTCACAGACGTGGATGTAAACTAGGAGATGTAGAACCATGGGGTGGTAATTCCAGTCCAAGTCTAAGTGAGATTGGAGGGAAGAGTTATATACAGTTACTACAGTAACTAAGAGACATACTAAATAAACTTTTCACCATTCCCTACAGTGACATTATCTCTGTCATCATGTCTGTCTTCCATCAATGCCACAATGCCATTGGATGGTCATTATAGACTGTCAGTGCATTTGGGTCAAAGTTGTAAAGTGGATGGAAAGTTATTGATTATGGGCAATGTCACATGCTTCAGTTCAGATATATTCAGAATGTTACATGCACTGAAGAAGCCAGTTACACAGGAAATCAGTCAACATGTTTAAATGCATTGTAATAATCTGGTTACTGTAAAAGTAGGTCAGCAATCAGATTTCTCTGCTACCCCGACCATATTTTGGAACCATGCTTATTGATTTTAAGTGTCTTTAGTGATAAAAGTTGTGATAAGCTGCTTCTTAATGTGGTGATGATTGCTGAGGCTCTGTAGCGTGAGAGCAGCTTTCCCTTACAGCCCCAGATTTTACAGTTGGTCAGTTCTGAAGCCTGTGTGTAATTTTTCTAATGTCTTGTTTTGTCCAACAATCAGTCCAAAACCCCTAAATTGTCAAATTACTATCACATACGGCAATTAAAAGTAACAAATCCTCACAGCTGAGAAGCTGGAAGCAGAGAATGGCACTTTTGCTTGAAGGCAAGTGAATCGTATATTACATTAGTTTTGTTTCAGTTAGTTTTAGCATTAATGTTGAGTGCAAGCATAAATCTCATGCACATACTAACTTAGAAATCTAATCTTTATCAGTTAAACTTTACAGTATACCTGCTATATGTATTTCAATAATATCAGGAGATTGTCTGCTACAGCAGGCGGAGAATTTGCTAATTTTAGAAACTGAGTGTGTTTGCTAAAAATAGATTTCAGTGGCAGTTTAACTGTGACAGTCAGTGCACAAAGAGACATGTAAATTATCATGTTGGCATGTATATTTGCAGAATAATGTGTGTGCATGCAGGTGGACTGTGGGATGCGTTCTGAGGTCTATGTGTGTTTGTGTGTGTTCACTGCAGATTTAATCATGCTAACAGCTGGTGAATAATGCTAAATTAATTCATATTTTCACTATCAAAGGCTGCTTTGTGCAAACTCCTGCTGAGATGTAGTGAAGGTGTGTGTGTGTGTCCGTGTGGGCTAACCTGTGCCACTGGCTCTGACAACTGACACAGAAGATTTAAGGGTGAAGGAGCAGGAGGAGAGCAGACGACAGATGGAAGGGTGTGTGGGAAGATGTGTCTTTTGATTATTGTCTTTGAAAATATATATTTATGGATACTTATCAACTTATACTTACTCATGGTGCTTCAGTGATTAGTCAGTGCTCAGTTCACTGTCGCCTCACAGTAAGAGGGTTTCAGCTTTGAACCTGCTGGGCGACTGGCCAGGGCCCTTCTGTGTAGAGTTTGCATGTTCTCCCAGTGTCAGCGTGGGTTGTCTTGGGGTTCTCAGGCTTCCTTCCACAGTCCAAAGACATGCAGGTTAGGTTAATTGGTGAGCCTAAATTGCCCATAGGTGTGAATGTAAGTGTAAAAGGTTGTCTGTCTCCATGTCAGATAATTTGTCAGATAAAATAAATGTATGTAAATTACATTAGTTTTATCATAACAACAGGTAAACAGGGATTGTTGAGTTTGCATTAGCCAATTTTAACACAAGCAGATAAAAAATCAGTGAGGCTTTTCGTGCCTCCATGCCAGTGATAGTCATGGCCTGAGGCATTATGTTTTCAGGTTGTCCTAAATAAAGGTTTTCTCAGATCTCATTTTAAGTTTAAGTATATTTTGACTCATTTGGGTTTTTCAGTTAAAGAGAAAACAGTGTGATAATTTGATAAATATTGAATAGGACGTGAATTGACTGACCTTTCTGTCTACCCCTCTATTCCCCACCTCCTCCACTCTGTTCTTATCTGTTCTTCTGTCTTTGTCCAAGACCCTCAGTCTATTCATACTTTATAAAAGTGTTGTCAGACTGCTCAGCGGTCTCCCAGCAACAGTGTTGCAGTGATTTTAGAGAGAGAAGTGCTTGGGCAGATAAACTGCAAGCTGTGCTGCTGACTGACCTTTTTAAGAGGAGGGTAGAGGAGCAATTAGTACTGCCTGCTCTGGGCTTCTATTCCCTCTCTTGGATGGTGCTGTATTGCAATGGAGGTCTCAAAGTGGGGCCAACTTTCTGTAATCTCTAACTTAAGTTCTTTCTTCTTCTCTTTATGTTTAAGTACAAACTGAGTTAAATATAATTCAATCAAAGCAGCCTGAATTACATTTTACTGCATGTTTCTTTTACTAGTTTCACACTTCACATGGAGAGAGCACCCTGGTCCTGGGTAGAACTAATAACCCTTGCCCTTAATGAACCTGGCATTGACTAAAGCCGTTGTCTCATATGACCTCTGCACAGTGTCCGCACCTGATTCTTCGAACATTGTCCAGTTTCCCTTTTACACATGTAGCACACAACAGGATATTGTCTGTATCAGAAGTGTTCTCGTCAACTGAAAATACTATGTGTGGTTTAAGCAAACAATCGCGCCTGGGTAGAGCATGCAGGAGACACGACATGATGTGGATTATGCCAATGTCATGTAGCCGGTTCATAATTTGGTCATAAACAACAGAGTCTCTTGCCATTCATTTAATTTGTCTGTTGATTTTAGTCTCAGCCCCTACTGACTGAAATTCCCAAGTCTTGTCATCTCTCCAGTTAGACATTTTCGTTGCCATCTTTGTGTAAGGACTCATGTTCAACATTAGATTTGGAGATGGACGGAGCATTCTGACTGTGTTTTGCATTTGTTTTGTACTTGTGCATGTTTTCTGACAGCTTACGCATCCAGATGAAATGGAGCAGTACCACAGGATATCATTGGGATAGTGTAGTGAAGCTCAGGCAAGATACAACTGTAGGAGGCAAAGAAGAAATTTAAATAATGGTGAAATGGAAATAAGTGGCAATATATGATCATATATAGTGAAAATACTGAAAAGATTTCTCTGTCTACATGCTGTGATGTATATGTAGCAGTGCATGTGTAAAAGGGGGCTCATGATTAACCTATAATGCACAATGCTTCCTTCAGCTGGCTTAGATAAAGAGTTCCAGGTTAGGTTTGGAAGCGTTCTCTGCAGTGGTTTCTCTGGGAAAGCTCTCCAGGAGTTATTATATACCTACTGCTCTGAGGCAACTATAGGTGTGAACATAGCCTCAGACTGTTCACATGGACACCTTATTCTCACAAGGGTTACCAAAGCTGAAGCTGTGTGCACACACAGCTCTGAATGTAGCATTACCAAAATAGAACATGCTTGCATATGCGTGCCCAGGGTGGGCTCTTTGGAGGAACCTCAGGCCAACACTAAACACCACAGTGCAGATGTCCAATCAGCAGGAGGCTCCAAGATAAGGTTAGAGAAAAGGAGAGATACTGTGGCAGAAAGCCACTGCAGTGGTGTTGGTGTGGTGTTTGCATGTTTACATGTTTGCCAGAGCTTAATCTAAATGAAAGGAATAAACCTGTTAGGTCTGTCATATTTGCGCATTGTTTGGTTTGACTGATTGCATATGAGAGCAAAGTAGTGCTATGTGAAGTAGTTTTAAAGGCCCAGTGTGTGAGATTTAATGGGATTTAGTGGCATCTAGGGGTGAGGATTGCAGATTGCAACCAGCTGAAATTTCTGGTTAGAATTCCTTCAGTGTTCATTGTTCAGGAGATTTTTACTGGGAGCTGAATTATCCACAGAGGTCTCTTCCTCTCCAAAACAAAGTTACCAGGTGATTTAAAGCAGTAAAAACACTAAATGAAGCAGCTTCATGTTTTAAAAAATCTGGGTTTTCCAACAGTGCTATAGTGGCCACTGTTAAAAGGCTGAAACACAAAAATGCCAATGGCCATGTCAAGAACCAGTGTTTGGTTTGTCCATTCTGGGCTACTGAAGAAACATGGTCGTGCAACATGCTGATCTCCGAAGATGAGAACCCGCTCCTTATGTAGATATAAATAGCTTATTTTAAGGTAATGAAAACACAACAATTCTTATTTTCTTACTTTCATTATACGCTCAAGAAAACATACTTATTATCTTATATTCCATTTCTGACAATATATTTCCCTAATTCCTACACACTAGTCCTTTAACTGAAAGACTCAGAAACAGCCAGCCTCCTTTTTCTTGTTTTGCACCATGAATGAATATTACATACACTGAAAAGCATTGAATTTCATGTCTCCATCTGCTGGTGGACCATCACTATAAAGTATGCATATATAATATGATGTTAATTCCACTACAGAAGACACTTGATGATAACTTAAATTAGCTGGGAAAATAAGTGGATATGTTAATATGGGTTGTTGGCCAAAAAGGTGTTATATATATGTCTGTATATTGGATATCGGCAAAAAGCTAATATTGTGCATCCCTAACCAACAATTTCCCTCCGAGTTTATTTACTGATTGTGTTTATAACCAGTACAAATTTCTGTTTTAAAGAGGTGTGACTGTGTTGAAACACAGATTGGTGCTTAATGAGTGAAACGCCCAATAAAACAGGATCTGTGTTGGTGGCAGCGCTATGACTAATGCTACTAGTTGCACTCTGAACATTTTTGTGCTCCTTCGTCTGGTGGTTTAGCCCAGGCAGTAAGCACAGTGGGCACAGGTGGGAGGTTCATTTAAATGCAACAGCACTGTTATTATCTGGGGCTAAGGACTTATTTGTTATTTGGTGATATTGTCCATAACAGCAAGCTAAATACTTGGAGGACTTTGTGTACCCTGCGCAATAATTACAGAATGACGCTAAAAGTGTACATTTTTAGGACAAATAAGATATGATGTGTGAACTGTTGAGCTTAGAGATGCACAGATTGATCAGCTGGCGACTGGAATCAACCGATTTTCAGCTTGATCGGCCATGGTTGGTAATCGGCCAGTCTGCCTATGATACGGTCAATCCTGTTTCAACAGCATGTACATGTGCTGCATGATAGATCACGTTGCAAAAAGCAGCACATGGTAACTCGTAAGTATGGTCAAAGCTGCTGCAACTTGTTCACAAAAGCTTAATTCATTCTCATGCATGCTACACATGGTTTGTAAGCTACTGTGTTAAGCTAACTAGCAGGTTGGGGTATACCACCCAAATCTGTATGAGACACAAAGTTGATAAGTTGCTTAAAAGTGTAGCAAAGCAAAGCTAATGCTAAGTGTTTCATGTAAGTAAACCCTTACATGTAAGTGAATGGAAAATGTTAAAACGATTAGCGCCTCATTCTAAGAGGTACAAATTTGCAAATCCTGGGAAAGTAAAGGAATGGCCTGCCTTACTTTGCCCCAGATTGGCTTACCCTGACATTCTTACCCTCACCATAACCAATCCCACTCCTGTTGCCTAAACCTAACCAATCCAACCAACCAAAGCAACAAGCACTGGCCAGTCAGTGTGAGAGTACAGCAGCTTATTCCTTTGCTATCCTAGGATTCTCAAATTAGCTTCCTGGAAGTATAGCCAAATAGAAAACAGAGATTTGGGTGGTTGAACCTAGTTTTCCAGTTAGCCTAGTTAGTCTTCCAACTATGTTGGGTCCCTTAGATAGATTTGGTAGATAATTCTTTGTTAGCAAAACATTTAATTGCCAATGATTGAAAGGAATATAAAATGGTGAGTTCAGGTTACTTGAGCTGAAAAAGATCTCTCAATCCAGCGAGATCTGACTACACTCCCACAATCCTGAGAAATGGTTTGAGCAGCCAAATGAGCTGTTTTTGAACCAGGTTTTCTAAAAGTTATGAACATTTATTTTCACTCAGATTTTTGTAGATGCATAATGAGACACACATCTTTGATATCACATATGGATTTTAATATATCAAGCCATGTTTCTATTTGCTTTTAAGAAAAGTTTCAAATATGTTTGTGTATGCTGTTAATTGTAGTTTCTAAAAAGAAGGGAAATTGGAATTAGCCAAGAAAATTGCTGTTGGTACATCTCTAGTTTCCAGTGGCTGACAACTTACAGCTAACAGGTCAATGAAGGCTCTCAGTCACCCAGGTCATGGTAATCATAAGTGCTATATCGTAGGCAACAGGACTTGCTTGCGTTTCTTGAAGACGTTTCGCCTCTCATCCAAAAAGCTTCTTCAGTACAGCTAACAGTTATTTTTTTAACTCAGTGTATAAATATGAATTTAAAAGCCCTGCTTTGAGCTTCCATGACATGACGTGTTTGTAAACCCCTGTTGTTAAGTTTTCAGTCCACATTAGTAGTACAGAGCCTGTCTCTGCAGGCACAGGGAGGAGGGTCACCAGCTAAACTGGGTCATTTGGAACACCAACACATCAACCAATTATGGCCAATTAATCCTACTATCTCCGCTCTGGATCTCTCTCTTTAACTGGCCTGTTCTGCTCCATTTGACAAGCATTCATTGTGACAGCTGATGTACCATTTCTTTCTCTTCTTATTCTCTCACACACACAAGCTCACTTAGTAGCTAGCAATAATTGTGACTGCCCCAGTGCTCAACAAGGCTCTGTAGCTTAAAGAGCAGAGATGATTCACACGGCCAGAGAACTCTACAGGGTGATGGAAAAGTCTGGAATCACAAGGAAACTGCCAACAAAACTAGTAACAAAAATCATTGTTGTCAAGTTCAGCACCAGGCATTTAAATCACTTTGTTTTTTACAAATCATGTATTTTTTTCCTATTTTGACCATAACTGCTCTAAATAATAACAACATTATACTCACTGAGTTAATAGCTGAGATCAGGGAACACTGGGACATTGCTGAATAAAAGTCCAGCATGTCAAAAAACATGAGCAGTGAGACAATCAAACAAGTTGGAAACAAACCTCTAGGTTAGATAAATATTACTTAGAAAACAGTCAAATTATGATGCCAGTTTTCTGTTGTAAACACCCGGTTTACAGACCTTCCTGTTAACAGAAACAAACAGAAACTTCTGTTTCAAATTTGGCTTACTGTACTTACTGTAGATGCACACAAAGTTTTCCATGCATTGCTGATTATTGCTGAAGCTGTAGGTGTCAGTTTCAGTTTTATCTTCAAATAAAGTGGTTCACATCGCTGTGTCTCAACTTGGAGTCTGTCCTTGTGGTCCATCCTCTTCTTCTCTTCTTGCAGGAGGCTTGTGGATCATTTTGAAATAAATATGTCTATTTACGGATTTTTTTCTCTTTAAAGAACCAGTGTTTGGGGCTTTGGCAGAAATGGAATATAAACTTTTTCTTTTTTTTAAGATTATTTCTTTGGCTTTTAGCCTTTATTGGATAGGAGAGTGTAAGTGTGAAGGGGGAGAGAAAGAGAGAGAGAGAGAGGGGAAGACCTGCAGCAGGGGGCCTGAGGCTGGAATTGAGTGTGTGGCTGCTGCGGCAACGACATTGCCATCGTACATTGGATGCCTGCTCTACCCACTAAGGGCGCATTCACACCAGGATAGTCTGAGGGACTCGGTTCGATTGGGCGGGGAATGCTGAAAAATTTCACACCTTCATTTGGTTTGGTTCACTTTCACACTGCACTTTTTAAAGGGCCAAACCGCCTGGACAACATCACGCAGTTACAACAGCTGCTCGTTTGGGGGCAGTACTGCCTAAAAAGGCCACTGACTAGGAAGAAAAAAAAGCATGATGAAGAAGAAAACACGGCTTATCAATTGGCTAGGACCGAAAGCAGAAATCCATCCCCTTCAAGCAAGATTTATGGTTGTGCGTAGACCCTATGCACATAGCCTATGCATGTCGTCTACGCTGTTGTGAGCATTTTTACTTGTGCAGTGGTGCGTCTGTGTCACATTGCAGTTACACCTACAAAACTCTAGTCAGAAGCGAAGATTTCTGTGAAGTGCTGTTAAGTTTATGTGATTCACAACACACATTAAACATGGCTTAATAGAGACAGTTTCAAACACAAGTACACAAATCAGCTTTACTATAACTCTCAGCATTTACAGGCATCCGCGTGTGTGTTAATCCGGACACATTTTCCCCAACAAATACAACATGCTAACGTTATTAGCACAAGCTGATGGCATTTTACATTGTTTAAAGTAGCCTAGCAACTAGCGGTCTTTTCCTCTTCTTGTATAAAACCAGGGAAAATAGCGACATTTAACCAAGGTAACGGCACACAATTTGGCTTCATTATAACTCACAAGATTCACCGACAAAACAGCTGTCATACTAAACATGTTTTCCAAAGAAATACAAAATGCTAACATTATTAGCGCCAGCCTATGGCATTTAACATAGTATAAATTAGCCTAGCTACGAGCTTCCTCTTCTCATATGAAACCTGGATAAATCCCGAAGTATAAATCCCTGATGGATAAATAACACACAAGACTTTAAATGCTATTTTAGTGGAGGCTTTACTGTCTTCACAATTTATAGTTGTTTCTTATCTGTGAAATAAAAGTAAATAAAAGCTTCACTGGTCACCACAAAAACACCAAACCCCAAAATGCAATGCGCTCTACGTCACCTCCTCTCTTTGCTTCACTTCCTCTCTTTGGTCCGCTGGATAGTTAGTTTGCATTTCCCACTGTAAGCGAGCTGCACCAGGGTTCACTTGCAAGTGAACCGAGACCCCCAGTTTTCAAGTGGACCAGGGTTCGCTCATTTGGTCCGCACCAGAGTGTGAATGAACATTCACACTACTCCAAACAAACGGAATTATCCATGGAAGTGGACCAGGGTTCATTTTAAGTGGACAAAATAGTGCCAGTGTGAATGCATCCTAAGCCACCAGGCGCCCTCAAACACTTACTTTTTAACTTGAAACAGCTTTTTTTCAGTATATTTACAGGTTTAAATCACTGGGTCCATATGGTTTTGAGAGGAAGACACCTCTATGGTTAAGTTAGCTCCTGGTAAAAACCTCTAGAATGTCTCGATTAGAAATAAGGTGAGCACACATTAAGTTATTAGAGAAAAGAGGTGAGGCTGTGGTAGCTGATGCAGGGCCAGCAGCCATCTGCAACCTGCCAAACGGCTTCAGAGAAACACTGATTTGTGTTGAGAAACTGCGTTATTCAGTGTTTTTACCGGTTTAAATCACTGGGTCCATTTGTTTTAGAGAGGAAGAGACCTCTGTGAAAACCTGTAAAAACCTCCTGAACAATGAACACTGAAGAAATTCTAACCGGGAGAAGTTTCAGCTGGTTGCAATCTGTAATCCTCACTGCTAGATTACCCTAAATCTTACACACTGGACCTTTAAACTCAAATGTATACAACTATAGTTCCCTCCGTTATTAAGATGATCTATAGATAGTTATATTACAAAAGGAACTGTGTCAGTTTTTATTCCTCATGACTGACAACAGCTCTAGAAAAGTGGCTACATTGCATTGCTGTCATATCATAGCGTTTCAAATCTCAGGCTTCAGGGAGTAAATCTTTGAGCCACCTGTGCCACAGCATCCACACTTCCTGTTTTCTTTGATTGTTGTTTTAAACTTACATATGCTTGCTCTGTGTTTCTCTGTTGCCTTGACTTGTATGAGCAAGAAGTCTTCTCCAAAACAGCCCTGAAGAATAGAAGTCATCTCTCCTCTCTGAGCTCCTCATTCGCTTACAGCACCAATAAAGAACTACAATTGGCTGCCTGTTTACCACAGAGGTACTTCAAGCTAAATGACTTGAGTGAGGCTTTGTACATGCCATGTACAGGTGGGGTTAAAAAGTGCGGGGATGTGCTCTCTGAGGGCAGCAACACTTCAACATTTAGTCTTATAGGATAAGGTGCATCATGGGTATTGGAAATGTCATGTTTGGCTGTGCTTGCACTTTAGCCCTTCTGTGATACATCAGCTGTCAGGACTGTGGTCAATGCTGGGTATCCCTGATCCAGAGGAGGGGGAGAGGATGTAGCCGTTAAGCTATGCTGTCAGTACTGCTCAGGTCTAAGTGGATCATCAGATTCAAACGCACTCCAGCCACACCTCAGTCAATGATTTGCTCCGTGAAATAAGCAGCTCAGCAGCTCTAATTCCTGTGTGTTCACTAGGGAGACATTGTCAGTGTCTGTGGATCTCAAAGAACCTGCCTCTCACAGATTAGTGGCCAGATTGTGTTAATATCTGGACAAAGGCCACATTCAGACCAACTTCAACTCTGCTTGAAAAAACTGTAGCCCTCTCTTTCATTTGAATGGGGCCAGTCCGATGATGCAGTGGGGGAGATGATGCAGAGGGTTCCAGCAAGACAGTGCAGAATAGTCCAGCTAAATATACAGTATGCAAGTGAATATTCCTGGTGGATTACTTTGTAATGCCCTATTTCTAGTTATTATTTTGTGATTGCAGAGACAAAAGATAAAATAATAACTGCCATGATACCTTTCCAGAGTTGTAAAATCATGTCTCAGAGCATTATAAATCACTGGGCTGTTGTTATTTTTCATGAATGTGACTGCTATAGGTAGTTAGCTAGCCATGTTTGAAGACGATATCCTCATTCTTAATCATGCCTATAAAGCTTTGATTGGTTCACTGTCTCTCCATCCAAGAAAATGGCCAACAATGAGGCCAACACCAGATCTCTCTAGGTGTAACCAGGTGGTCGTTGTGGATAGTGGCGGATGGCAGCAACTCGTTGCATATGGTGCAGGTCATTACCAGGGGTGGTAATCACCAGAGGACCCACGTACCATATTATCATGATACTTAGGTCACAGTACAATATTATTGCAATATTAAATGTATTGCGATATGCTGAGTATTGTGATAAAATATATTGATATATATTGCGATTTATTACTCTTTTCCAACTGCAAATTATTTCCCCAAAGGAAAACTTTGTCAACATCAGTTTTACTTCATAAGATTAAAGTTTTCAGTCTGTTTATCTGACTTAAATCATTTCTATTGCAGCAAAATGTGATGCAAAGCAAACAGACTGACCAACAGAAATGCTGCATACACCTGACAAACTGAACTGCTGGCTGATTTAACACCCTCTGCAAGGCCAGATTAAGCACGTTAGTCAAACACTTCACATGCAGGTATCCTGAATAGCAACATCCATGTTAGAAGTGTTGTCTGTTACAACCACAATCCCCCATTATTGTGCTTCATTTTGCGGGAGGTCTGCAGTGTTTGCTCCAGTGTGACTTCTGTGTACTGCTCTAGTTTAGAGAATGTGAGACAGCAGTCGCCAGTTCTCTGTGAGAAACTGTGCCGTTATAGTCACATATGAATCCACTGACCTTGAAGTCCAGGCATCATAAGTTAATGCCACGCTTCCTGCTGGACTCAAAGATTACTCATCTTTATCTTTTACTTCTCTGTAAAGCTCGGGTATGGCTGTGTCAGTGAAAAAAGGTCAGGACGGAGTCACATAGCTTGGTTCCAGTGTTTTTAGCAAGTAACAGAAGCCAGTGCTGGTTGATATAGCGTGTGGATTTAGTGTTAGCTTGGCCATCAGCGGCTGATGCTATTTCTGGATGGTGGCGTGTGAGTTGTGCTATTATGGTCATTGTATTCCCAGAGTATTTTATTCTTACATGACACTGCTTGCAAATAACATTTAATTCAATTTTATTTATAAAGCCCAATATCACAAATCACAATTTGCCTCAGAGGGCTTTACAGCATACAGCATCCCCCTGTCCTTCTTTTCTTTGATTTAAATGCTGACGGTGCATTTCTGATTTCTTTCTCTCTTGCCTCCATCTTTGTTTTAATGAACTTCCTGTCAAATCCTGCTGACTAAGACCTCTGCTGACCTCAGCAGGAACAAAAACATTATTTCAATTTTATTATTGTAGTTCCAAAAGTGTGTATTTGCAAAAATTAATTATGTATATAATAAAAGATTGTTGGCGTCCATGTATATAATATATGCTATATACTGTATATATAGCATGCTTTATCAATTCCCCCCCACCCACCCCTAGTCTTTAGTAGGATCATTTAATTTTTAAAAAGCTCAGTAATTACCTAAAACATCACTGCAAGTGTTAGTCAGACTCAGGCAGAAATAGTGCATTTGTTGGAGAAGATTTTCAGTTTCAGATTTATTCATTGTGGTGATTGATAGTGCTGTAGGGAAGGGGTCTCCAATGTTTTTCAGGCCAAAGAGCCCTTTGCTGAAGAAAGACGGAGCAGGGACCCCCTATGTATAAAGTAAATGAAATTGAATTGCACTTGAGATAAATCTCTGAATAGGTTATGGTCTTCTCTTGTTTGGATTTGCCTGTAGCAAAATCAACAGCGGTTTTATCATGGTTAGGTGCGTGAGCCTCACCCTCTGTTCTTTTGCTGGTGGGATCTGAGGTGGATGGTGTGTCAGAGTCTCTTGCTCGAAAAGTTATAAAATGATCCATTTTGGCTCACAAGAATGTCTGTACACTTGTAATAATAATACAGCTAATTGGCCAATATGTTTCAACAGTACATAACTATTAGCTAACTAGTTCACCTTGCTGTTATGGATAGATGCCACACAGTGATTTAGCATTAGCTAGCTCACATGATTGCACAAGGATCCACTGATAACATTTAGCCTGTCATTAATGTGATGTACTGTGAATTAAATGACTTTGATTGATGGTTTTGTTAGATTCAAGTTCATGCATATTTTCTGATCTATTTTAATATTTGGAGAAAAGAAAAACTTAAATTAAAACTTACATTATCAAACAGTAATTTGGTGCCCCCACCCCCCCACCCCCGCAATAATGGAGTTCTGTGGCACAGCGGAATGAGATATATATGTCAGGCTTTTAAACACACATATCACTTACAGGATACATTCATTGTTGGTTTGGGATTTTGTGCCATTATCACCAGAGTTTGTGCTGCTTCTGGGACATTTTCTAAACCTGCCAAATGACTGGTGCTGAAGTCTTAGTCAGCTTTGTTGCTGCATCCTACTTTGATAAACTCAGATGAACTGACATGCAGGTATCCACCCACTCTTTGCCTGCCAGCAGTTATTGATTGACCTCTCATCCATCAACAACCGCTCTAAAGACTTAAACAAACATGCAGGCTGTGTGTTGTCATCATACTGTTCACATGTTCATTTATTAACTGCATGTATATTTGTGTGTGTGCGTGTGTGTGTCTGTGTGTGGGTGTGTGTGTGTGTGCGTGTGTGTGTTTGTGTGTGTGCGTGACCTAAGTTACCTTCAGAGACACAAATCAGACTGAAGATCAGTTCACTGGGGGTACAATAGCTGTGTACCTAGTTTGAGAAATAAAGTTGATTTTTAGGTCAGCGGTTAAGATTAGGATTAGGTTGAGTTAGGTAAAGGTAGGGGCTATTATGATAAGGCAAAGAGTGGCTATGGCAAGGCTACGGGAAATGCATGCAATACTTCATAATTTACTCACCAGTGACCCAACTTTGTGTGTGTGTGTGATTGTGTGTGTGTGTGTGTATTTTGGCACATATATGTGTCTATGTTTTGCTGTGTAGGCGTGTGTTAGTCATATTAATGTGCGTGTGTGTGCGTGTGTGTGTGTGTTTCAGCAGACATATGCAGGAGCAGACTGTGATGTGTAGAGCTATGTGAGTGGGCCTCTACTTTATTATTCATAATACTGTATGTGATAGCTCTGTGTAATCCCTTTGCATTTTTGTAATGTGGCTCATTAACAACCTGCTGCACACTTTTATCTTGTGTTGCCTCTGTTACTGAACAAAACATGTTTGTTCTGTTGGCCTGTTGTATAAATGTTACATTTAAATTCTGAGCTTAGCTTCACAGTAAAACAAAATAAATATGTAAGCTAAGAAGTGTCCCAAAGGGTCTCCCAGAAAGAAAATTCTGCAGCACAGGAAGCGCTGCATTTTATATTTTCAAGAGCATTCTGAATTCTAAACAGCCGAAATGTTTATATGCACACAGTAGTGCAAGTTGTGCCATGACTGTATGTAAACAGTCTGATGAAGGCATTTACATGATCCCATTGTTTGACAGCTTCCAATGATTGTTGCATACCATGAGAAATATAACACCTACTACAACTGTCCAGAGAAAATTGTGGCATCAGAGATTTTAATAGGCTTCCATTCTGGTGACAGCCGTGGCCAGAGGCATTGTATTTTCAGAAGTGTCTGTCTATCTGCCAGTCCATCTTTACATCTGGCCGTGTATGTATGTTCATTTGCCTTTAGGGAATTTCCTCATATTTGGGACAAATGTCCACTCAGATCCATGGATAAACTGATTACATTTTGGTGGTCAAAGGTCACTGTGACCTCACAAAATATGATTTTAGGCCTCCGCCCCAGCGATAGCCATGACCAGAGGCATTATGTTTTCAGTGTCCATCCCATCCTTGTGAACATGATAGTTCAAGAACGCCTCAAGGAAATTTCTTCAAATTTGGCACTTGGACTTTTGGTGGTCCTAGGTCAAAGGTGAAGGTCACTGTGACCTTGTCTGTATCATTTTTGTGACCGTGATATCTCAAGAATGCCTTCAGGGAATTTCTTCGAATATGGCACAAAGACTGATTTAGACTTGAGGATGACCAAATTAGATTTTGGTGATCGAGGGTGAAAGGTCAAGGTCACTGTGATCTTGCATCTATCTTATTCTCGTGAACGCAATATCTCAAGAACAGCTTGAGGGAATTTCTTCACATTTGGCACAAATGTCTACTTGGACTCAATAATAAACAGTTTAGATTTTGGAGGTCAATGGTCAAGATTACTGTGACCTTGTCTGTCTCATTTTTTGTGAATGTGATATCTCAAAACCACCATGAGGGAATTTCTTCAACAAACGTTCACTTTGACTGAAGAATTAAATGATTAGAATTTTGTGGTCGGAGATCACAGGTTAAGGTCAGTGTGAATAAAAAATATGTTTTTGACCATAACTCAAGAATTTATTTGCTAATTCAGACAAAATTTCACACAAATGTCTAATAGGATAAAATGATGAAGTCATGACATATTATACCTGAAAGGTCAAAGGTGAACTTAACTTTGACGTCATAATGTTCTGAATTAAACACTTTTCTGGCCATTATTTAATGTTATATCTCAGGAACAGAAGGGGAAACATTTGGTCACATTCACTATCTTAGGCACATTCACTGTCTTAACACACTTAAAGCTACAGTTGGTAACTTTTATGAAGATAACTTTGTGTCACATTTGTTGAAACTGTCACTACATTCTGAAAGAAGTACATAGACAGACAGTCTGAAAAAAATCATCCTCCTCTTACTGCTTCTAATGACTTGCTAAAATCAGACTATGGCTTAACTCATAAGTGCCAAGGAGTCTCTAATGCAGCTGTCAGTCATGTCAATCACTCTGTAAACTGCGGTCAAACTGTCAAACTTGGCAGAGCTGATCAAATATGAATCATGATTTTGTTACTGCATTGCCTATTTCCCACCTCAAATGTTTTCAGAAACATATTTTGGGTATTGTTTAGCTGTAAACTGAGAAAGTTGGTCTAGCTGGCAGTACTTAGTACTCTGTTTTACTGTATCCAATATGGCAGCTACAGCTAAAGAGTACAATAAAGTGACAACTGGGCAGTCTGGGCAGTATTGGCTCTAGAACACTTAATGTACATTTCTGCTGTAGTGCATACAGATAGAACGCATAATGTGGAGGTGAGTGAATTGGGCTCCATAGAATTCAATGCACCACATAATTAATCATTTTTCATCTGAATATATGTGTAGTGTAGTTGATTAGTGTACTATACAGAGCATTTTGAAATAACAATTATAACTGACCTCTGTACAGGTACTGAGTTATAAATACAATGGATGTCTTCAGGATTGTATTTAAAAAGGTCATTAGTGTGTTGATCAGGATAAATCTGAGTGCAAAGAATGAAAGAGAACCTGCCCCTCCCTAAGTACCCCAGCCCAGGTGCCTTTGAGCAGCGCATTTAACTGTGGTAGTGGGAATGTGTGGAACTGTGTGAGTTTGAAGAAGGTCTTATTAAAAATGAAAGCTGGATAAGTAATGATTAAAAAGTCCATATGTAGGGAGTGGCTTACATGCAGCTGCTTGTCTGTGTGGACATACTGGTAAAAAGAAAGCTTATCAGGGGCCCTAATTGAAATCATACCACTCTCCATATTGGATTAAAAGTCTAATCATATTATGGTATTTACGGGGCTCTGCTTTAATTTCATTTCTTAATTGCATTCGTTTAATCACATTATAGTTTTGATTGATGGAAACATTTTAAATCCTTTTTGCATTTTTTCTGTAATGTCTGTCAGTGTGGGGTGCTGTACAGACATACTACAGATGCAGTGTTTTAGATTGTGTAGTGCTCCTGATTCCTGATTTTAGTCAAGGGGGAAGCAAAAAATAAGATATTCTTCAGATATTCTACAAGATATTCTTCTTCCTGCTTCTCTTTTAAACTCTAAAGAGGCCAGTTGCTCCTGAAATATCAATCAACAGTGATCCTGCATCTATCTGAAGTTAGAGTATCATACTGGTTTGCTGTGCAGTGACCTGTTGTCAGTTGTTTTTGCAGGCAGAGGTGGACCTCCACTGGTCAGAGGTCACTGTTTATTTTAAAGTCAATTTGCTTAAAGTCTCATTCTGAACTCTCCTCCTGCAGGTTGGAGTGGGTAGAGATCATCGAGCCACGCACACGGGAGCGTATGTACGCCAACCTGCTGACAGGCGAGTGTGTGTGGGACCCTCCTCAGGGTGTTCGCATCAAGCGGACCGGTGACAACCAGTGGTGGGAGCTGTTTGATCCCAACACCTCGCGCTTCTACTACTACAATGCCTCCACCCAGCGCACAGTGTGGCACCGGCCCCAGGGCTGCGACATCATCCCCCTGGCCAAGCTGCAGACTCTGAAGCAGCACACCGATGCCACCAACCCCCGTCCTGCAGGTGGAGGAGGAGGGAGAGCGTCAGCTGACAACAGCCCGGGACGAAACAGTGGGGTCAGCCGAGAGGGAAGCACCTCCTCCTCTCTTGATCAGGAGCTCTCTGAAAAACAAGGCAACAAAGAGGAGGCAGACAGGTAAGATGAGTCACCTGATAGAGGCAGGCAAACTGAGACCTAACAGACAAGACCAATTTCTTAAGCCTTGTTTAGACCAAGCAGTCTGACTCAGTTCAGTTCAGTTCAGTTCAGTTTGATACATAATAGAACAATTATTTTTCATTTCCATGGTGAAGAGTTGTGGATGGCGCCAATAGAGCCGTTTCTCACTGTCCCTATCTTTGTCACCACTCTTTTGAGGTATTTAGCATACTGATCCGCAACTAAAGCCAAGTTTCTAGCAAAATGTTTGGGATAGTACCTTCAGTACCAAAAGTAACCCCTATGGGCATGTACCTAGAACTTATGTCTGTGTAGCGTTTGACAACTCCAGCCATTCCATTTGTTTTTGTCATCCCCCATGGATGACATATCCTTCAGTGATGATTGGCTCTTCAAGTGTTAAAAAATACGAATATGAATCTTGATCAGATTATGTGAACTGCTTATATTCTGTTTCCTCACTTGGAGAGAAAACATAGCAAAGCATCATTCTGGTGCGCTCTGGCAGCACTAAATCCATGCTCTTGCCTGACAAGGACTCAAACCATTAACTCACTATTTTGAATTATCCCATTGAGAGAGACACTCACTGCAGCCAGTTCTTTTTGCTCTGGTGAAAATGTTTGTGTACAACCGTGTTACGTGGACAATAAACGAGGTACAGATGTTCCTCTGCATCAATAGCCAGGTTTCCATCCGAATGTCTCGAAATTTTTGAGTGAATTTAGTGAAAATGCGCAAAAAGAAAATGCGACTTTATGCCCGTTTCCATTTGTTACTATTTTGCGATTATTGAGAGGAGAGTGCGCCATGAGATGACTTCATCAGAGAGCGTCTCTCTGCCACAAAAACAAAACAAAACAAAACAATTGATCATGGACAGATTCCTGATCGACCTGTCGGCGTTTGGAAGAACTCTGGTCACCATTTTGTCAGAAACATATCAAACATATCTTACTTTATCGTCCGCTGCCAATTTTTTGTGACCACAACGTATACGTGTGGCGTGATATCCGGTCCAGACGTGTGACGTGGTATCCGGTCCAGTCATCGTTTATCCACAAAACCTGTGTCCATAGCAAAAAGTTGTACTTTCCTTTTATCGATACACAGACAAATCCACCCCCTCCAAGCGTAAAAACTTTTTTTCGAATTTCTAGCGTTTCCATTAATGTTTATTTTCTCTATTTTTGAAAATTCGAATAAGAATAGGTGGATGGAAACCCTATTACTGGTGAAGAGGAAATACAGCGAAACAAGGCAGAGCAGTCAGCAAGAGCAACCACACCTACATATAAGAGTGCTGTCTGCAGTGGATATGTTAAACAGATCCAGGGTCTACGTCCATGTCTGTATGGATTATACATGGTACTAAAACGTACTATTCCGAAAGGTTTTGATGGAAACACGGCTTTTCTGTCACAAGTCTAAAGTCTTAACATTAAAGTAGAATCTTTACCAACTTGCACCACAAAGTCTGTTTACAGCTGTTGGAGTATATATGAGAAGAGAGTTGTCTGAGGCCTTTTGTGGCTCTTATAAATTGCAGTCTACATGAAAATAGTTGTGTATATTTGTGCTCTTCACGTTATGGCCTTATCATGTACCGAAGCAGAGTTCCTCCATCAAAGTGGTATTTTCTCTGCAACCATGTCTCCAGTTTGCATATGTCCAAATATGAAGACCATATATTAAGACTGACGATAAGGGTGGGGAAAAAACACCTTTTCAACTTGTCTTAACAGTAGATTCATCCACTTTAATGTTGCATTACTGCTCTTCTTGTTCCTAGAATATTAGTAACCCTTGATGCCATGTGCTGCCTGGAGAGACTAAACAGATGCTTAACAGAGCAAGGTTCTGCATTTGAACGACACAATGTGAATATTCAGCCAGAATCTTACATGACTAAAAATATTCTCTCATAACATAAAGCAATAGGTGGAAAGCCACTTTATATAACCCCACATTACATGAAAGCATTAGTTTTCCTGTGAAAGGTCAGCATTAGACTGTTTCCTTCCATTCTACTGTCACTTCCTCTCCTTCTTTTCCTGCTATCTCTTTCTGTCTTATCAACCCATCCCCTCCTTTCTGTTTCCGTCACTGCCCATTAATTTCTGTCCTCTCTCACCTTCAGAGCCTCTCACCTCTCTTTACACGCAGTCCCCCCCCCTTGGTTTCTTGGTTTGCTGGGGTCACAGTGTCCTGTAAATGTCTTCTTTACTTCAGCGAGAGGACACACACACACACACACACACACACACACACACACACACACACACACACACACACAAAGAGCAGAGTACACAGTGTGCGAGTGCCCTGGCTGCTGCAGCCAGTTATTCACGTTGTGTGCACTCAGAGGAACAGCAAAGCACTGCTCTTAGAGACAATTACAGACTCTGTCTGTACTGTATGTAGCTCAGTGAGAAATGTATAGTGACACAAATTTGTCAGGCCAGTACTGAACTACCCTACTGACCTGCCGACAGCTCCACTGGCGATAGCCGTGACATTGTGGCATTATGTTTTTGGGTTTACCATCTCATTCTTGTGAACACTATATCTCAAGAATACCTTGGGGTAATTTCTTCAAATTTGGCACAAACATCCACTTGGATTCAAGGATGAACAGATTAGACTTTGGTGGTGATTTTGGTGGTCAAAGGTCAAAGTCACATGGCCTCACAAACGTGTTTTTGGCCATTACTCAAGAATTCATGCACTAATTATGACAAAACTGCACACAAATGTCTAATAGGATAAAATAATGAAGTGATGACATTGTATATCCAAAAGGTCAAAGGTCAACTGCACTGTTACATCGCAATGTACTACAGAAACACATTTCTGGCCACTATTCAATGTCATATGTCAGGAACAGAAGGGGAGACATTAGGTCAGATACTGAACTGGTGACACTAATCTTGGGCATCCACCTTGAAACTGTGGTGATTATATAGACCGTCTGTGCTGTCATAGAGGAAGATGTGTGTGAAGCATCTGTGTTTTCACAGGCATGGATGTAAACTGTAAGTGCATCTTGACTGGTTTGTGGAGGCAGCTGCAAGGCAGTATTCTAGTTATTTTTATTGTCCTGCCCATCAGTGAAATCAAATATCTACCCTTTATCCCTGCCCCTATTGAAAAACTGCATTAGAAACACCTGCACACAGAAGTGAAGTCATGCACACTCTGTACGTTCTGTACAGTAGTTGAAGGTGGAACCTGATTCACTTGTTATTTACGTGAAAGCTTGTATAAAAAAGGTCCAGTATAAAGACAACACCTAGTGACAGAGATGTCAGTTGGTTCATGTGTCTGTACATCTTTCCTCCATCAACTCATGTTATGTGTTTATAGTAAACATTCATAGTAGAATCAAATGTCATGATATTGTCTTGTCCTATTGGTTCACCACCTGCATGTAGTTATAGCAGTTAGCAGTGTATTTAGAGTAGAAGTTAAGTGTCAGGCTGAAGATGGTCTCTGGAGAGAGTGAATGCTGTTAAGGAGAGCAGGACAGGCAGTTTGTCATAGACCACACAGCTTCCTCAGTGACAGATGGGAGCTTTTGACCTCTACACAGCTCTACCTCCCTGCACACACTAAGGATCCTATTAAAGGAGGAAGTGAGGGTGGGACAAATGGAGAGAAAGAGGGCAGGGAGAAGGAGAAAAGATCAGTATGAAGAAGAGAGGAGAGGATAAATTAAAAGTGGCTCATTCACTCATAGTCTATCTGTTTGTCCTCCTTTTATATGCAGTGTCTGAATCAATCAGGAGATAGATCATTTATTTAAGATATATTGATAATGATTTATTTTACCAGTCGTTTGGAGTCAACTGAAAAACAAAAAGTAGAGGAAAAAAAGTAGCATAAAGGAACTTTCAGTCCAGTCCTGCGAATATGTCCTGCCATATTTGTTGCGTTAAGTGTCGTATAGTACCCTCACATTGTGAAGCAAGAGGATTATCCAGTTCTTGTGGTGTTTTTTTTTTTTTGCCACCACGCTGGTGATAGCTGTGGCAGGATACATTAGGTTTTCCTAATTGTCCGTCTGGTGATCCGTACTTATTCTTGTGAATGTGATGTCTCAATAATGCCTTGAGGGAATGTCTTCAATTTTGGTGTTCACTTTGACTCAACAATGAACTGGTTCATTTTGGTGATTGAAGGTCAAGCTCACTGTGACCTTGTGTCCGTCTCATTCTTGTGAACACGATATCTTAAAAACGCCTTGAGGGAGTCTCTTCAAATTCTTCAAACATTCACTTGGACTCAAGAATGACCTGATTAGAATTTGGTGGTTGAAGGGAAAAGGTCAAGGTCACTGTGACCCTAACAAAACTAGTTTTTGGACAAAACTCAAGAATTCATACACTAATTATGACAAAATTTGTCTAAAATGTACAATAGAACTGGACTTCACACAGATGTCTAATAGATTAAATAATGAAGTGATGACATTTTATATCCACAAGGTCAAAGGTGAGCTTCACTGTGACATCATAATGTTCTGTATAAACCACTTTTCTGGCCATCACTCCATGTCATATGTCAGGAACAGAAGGGGAGACATTTGGTCAGATACTGGGTGTCAACCTTGAAACTCTGCTGATTGTATAGATTTCCTGTGCTGTCAGGGGTAAGATGTGTGTGAAGCATCCATATTTTCACAGACTTGGATGTAAACTGTAAGTACAACTTCACTGGTTCGCGGAATCATACGACCACAAGGCAGTAATTCTAGTTCTGTCATCATTGGCCATGGTGTCCGGAAAAGTGGCAGCTGCAGGTTACCGGTCAGCTGCGTTGTGTTGTCTTTAGTGTTGTTTTCTTCTGTGGATGAACACGAGTAGGACAGACAGTGAAAAAAGAGTTGCTGATCCCGCTTTTGATTTAAATGATTAAATTGCAAGCTCATTTCCATTCATTTCTGATGTAGAATCCAAATTCTAAGGTAACCCTGATTTTGTTCAATTCATTGCCAGGGAAATAAAAGATCTGTGGAAGAGCTTCTTATTGTACTGCTGGTGCTCAGTCTGTCAGTATACCTTAGACCTTGATGTGTTGGGACACTGCTGTTTACTGAATATTTTTGCAGCTGTTTTACCCAACCTAATTATATAACCCTAATTTACATAGGCCTTCAGTTTTATTAAGGATACGGGCTTATCTACATAGACAACCTCAATCTGGAGCGGTCCCGTGTACAGTTGCAAATTCAAGGAATATTTGATGTGGAAACTTTCTAAGGAGATTAACAGGATTTAATGGGAATTAATGGAAAATAAAATGGAGATATATGGGTTGTTTGCTCAGGTTGTATTTACCATGTTATAGGCAGAAAAAAAACAAACCTTTGACCTTATTGGCAGACATAATCCATTAATTTTCTACATAAATCCATTAAATTGTCAGATACTTACAATGAAAATGTGCCAGTGTGGTAAGTTAGCAAGACAGCAAGTTAACTTGCTGTGAAAATTCAAACTGTGTGGATTGTGTGCAAACATAGGGTTTAAAGTGAGCAACTAATTTGCAAAGACATTTTTTACAAAAAGGAATGGAAATAGATCAGTCAAAAAAACTCCTCAGTTAGCGTGTTCAATCAAGCTACATCCCTCATGGTAACAGCTAGCTAGCAAAAACTAGCAGATGGTGTCAACAAGTTATGAAGTGTGTACTTTGCTTTAAGCTACTGTTGGCTGGTTACCTGAAATACCATAAATAAATACAAAATATATTCACTCCAGAAAAAGAATCGAAACTTAAATATAACCATGTAGTGCTTTGGCTCACAAAGTGCAGTAGTGTTGGCAGTAGTGTGGACTGCACATGTGATGGAGAATGCACTGTGCATGCAGAGGGTAATACTTTTACTGGATTCCTATTAAATAGGATGCTGGCAAAGTATTTGTATATATGATAGAAGAGTGTGCTTCTGAATGCAGTGCATAGTTACACTTTCATTAAATAGGCACACTTTTGAACAAAACATGCTGGAAGAATTAGTATTGTTATTTTAATGTATCCCCCAAATTGTCCCCTAAATAAGTTCACTGTTAAAAGACATACTTTTCTCAAATTTCCCAAGCTTAGCTTCCCTTAGAAAATTTTCTGATATATTGTGAGAAGCTGTTTTTAATACATCATCTGTATTTCACTAAACAACACTGTGTTAAAACAGTGCAAGGAGCAGTGTTGGAGGGGGAATGTACTGTGAGGTGAGTCTCTAGTTCTTTTTAAAAGAGGAGAGCAAAAGAGGTGTGACGGGTGTGATGTATAACACAACAGTGTTGGCCTCTAGTGTGACATATAGCGTACTTGTCGCACAGTTATGGCAGTTAAACTCATCTTCTGCTTGGACGGTAAGGAGCTCCTGGACTTCATTGTCTCCCGAGTTTGCAGATATTTTCAGTTGCTGCTCTTCTTGGAGTTAGCTGCTGACTGCTTCTTGCTGCTTTTGTGTATTTTCAGTTGGTAGATTGCACATGTCATCATGATACGTTATCAAAATGTCACACCTGTCCTGTCCTGCCAGTTGCCCCTTTTACACAGATGTCAATTTGGTGCTACCTCCACTGCCAGCTTAAAGGTGAAACAACTTTGTCGTCCCATTCTGTGTTCATTCTCTTATATACAAAATAGCAAGGCGGAATAACGGTGCAACATTCCTGCCTTGAACAGGCACTGTAAAAGGGGCTAATGAAATACAGTTCAGGAAGTACAGTTTGACCAATAGATGGAGCAGTTGAAAGGCTTATCAGATGAACTTATACATCAATAAAAACTAAGTCTTGAAAAGGGAGCTTAGTCCTTCCCAGCAAAATTTACACACCTGTTGGCAATGCTTTTATTTTCCAGTATAGCTTTTCTTTCTCAAGACAGTCCACACTAAATGCACTAGCCAGTGGCAACAGTCGTTAAACAAATGAGTTAACCTCCTGACATGAAACCAAATGGTGCCATGGCTGTGGCACAAAGCTGCAGTTCATTTGTAGTTTATCATATAATGAGGTATCTCCAGCATATTCAACACAACAAATTGCAAGCACCCTAATAACAATTTTTACACTGCAAAACATCCAAGACAGTGTAATAATCAAGGCATATTCTGAACCAGATTTCATTGTCAGATGAGCGTCTAAAACCCATTATTGTAGCAGTCATTTGGCCAGGTGTGTTGAGGTTTGAAAGAAGGTTTGAACTCTTTTCTCAAGCCATGCAACTACCTGCATCACTTTTTGTGTGTCAACCAAGTGCAACACAGTGAATGTTTGCCATTATGCCCATTTTTATGACTTTCTTTATGCCTCCGCCCTGGCAACAGCTGTGGCCAGAGGCTTCATGTTTTCAGGTTGTCTGTCCAGCCGTCCTTCCATCAATCCTGTTCTCACAAATGCTATATCTCAAAAATGCTTTGAGGGATATTTTTTCAAATTTGGCATGAACGTCCACTTGGACTTAATGATAAACTGATTGCTGTAGATTTTGGTGGTCACAAGTCACTGTGACCTCGTCTGTCTCATTCTTGTGAATACGATATTTGAGGAGATTGGCACAAATTTGGCACAAACGTCCACTTAGACTAAAGAATGAATTAATTCAAAATTTGGTGGTCACAGGTTAAGGTCACTGGGACCTTGGATCTATCTCATTTTTGTGAAAGTGCTATCTCAAGAAGGCCTTGAGGGAATTTGGATGTGTTGTATGACTTAATTAGTTTCAAGCATACTAAGGCCTTAACCACTCACATTAGCTCATTATTTCTGGCTTACAACCAAAGATGTCAAGAAAACACCTTTGATGAACACCTAAAAGATGCATTAGGAAAGCCATGACTCCTGCTGATACTTTTATTTGAATTCACAAATATCTGAAACTACAATGACATAATAAGCATTAATGACTTATTGTAGGAATGTAAGAAATGCAGGCCATCGATGGTTCTGGTGGATGAAAGTCAAGGCACCATCTCAGGAAAGGTTTATTTCCTGTAGTAAGTGTTTACTGTTGTATTACTGTTTACAGCGGCTGTTGTTATACATACACATTGGAGCTGCACAAGCAAAAAAAAAATAACAAAAGGAGCAATCTGAAATATGGTACTGTGTGTGCAAAATTACAAATTGGCATTACCACCTTCCCTCTTGCAACAAGCCTTTACCTGCCCCTTCTGTGTCTTTTACTGTGAGAGGGAATTATTCATTGATGGTCCAAGAAACTGGCCTTCAAGCCACTTTTGTCCTCAAATCTTTGATCCTTTGAGCATGTGGGGTTGTGTGTCCACATATGTGTGTGTGTGTGTGTGTGTGTGTGTGTGTGTGTGTGTGTGTGTGTGTGTGTGTGTGTGTGTATGTGTGTGTGTGGAGAGAGGCCTGCTGGCACAGCTGCAGACTGTCAGTCCAGATGGCTGACAGATCTGCTCTCACACATCCCTTATTGGATCTGGTTATATGTGAAGTGCCTACCAAGTCTTTCAGCACACACACACATACAAAGAAGCAGCAGTGAAGTCACAGTTACCATGTGGTCTGCATCACAAGCAAACTGATACACACAAACCCTTTTCATGTTGTGTGCCAAGTTGTAGACTATGAAATGTTAAAAAGTGCAAATGACACAGTTTTTTTATGACTTGTAATTTTTATTTGTTACAATCAGTGACAGCAATCCGGCGTGCAAATAAAAGTTAGAAGCCACTCCTCCTCCATACCCACCCAGTGTAACACCCAGAACAAGAGGGATAAACAACAATTCAGTACATCAATAATGTGACTTCATTCAAAGAAAATCTACAGAAAATTAAAGCTGTAAGTGACAGCTATTGGCGTCCAAGCAGATTGCAAGCATTTTAATGCCTGTTTCTATTTTAACTGACAAGAGGCAAAACATTTGATGTTGTGTTCAGTGAAAATGTGTTTTGTTTGACTGCATTTGTATTGAATTTTTATTTCTTTAAGATCTGGAATGCATCCCATGTCTATTAATGTATACACAAGTAGTGTTACCCTGTGAAAAGTATCAAAAGTTTTCCTGGAAAATACCAAGATTCAGACCACCTGCGGGATGGCAAGTAGGAGGATTTGAACTCTCAACCTTTGCATTAAAATTAATCCACCTTACCAACAAACTACTGAACCAAGTGCCTGATTGTTGTATACCTACAGCCATCAAAAATACCTCCAGACATGCCAATAGGTTTTGACAGAATGAACTATGAATTGAATGGAGTTCTTTTAACTTGAGTTGAATATATTGGATATTCAAGATGTGTCACAGGAGACTGGAAAGTTTACTTGTGAATTGATGAAGTAGCACAGGATGAAAAGTGTCAATTTTTAAACCATAACAGTCCATAAAAGATAGGCAGAAACAGGAAGATGCACACCGCTTTAAACAGGTGCATTTTGTTTCCTGACAATCTCTCTAACCCTGATCAGTGGGCGATTAAGTAGCACAGGATAAATCGAAGGCAGAGAAAGGGAGGTCACACAACTTAAAATATTCACAATTTTAGCGCAATTTAGCCATTGGAAAACACTACTGGTGTCTGTCTCAGGCTTTAGTGAATTTGTTTAGAAAGCGTAGTGCTTGCCCACTTAGGGGTTTGAATCTTTGACTTGTGTATCCCCAGAGCAGGTGAGATGAAAACATGGGTCTTTACCTTACACTGTTTCTGTCAACTTGAGGCGATGATGTCATGTGCAAAACTGGGGTATTTTTTTTTGTCTTTTTAGCCTTAAAGCACTTGGTAATTAATAAGTTGATAATACATGTCTGAAAAAAATCTCACATCATTCTGCTGGTTTCAGGTGTATTGTCAAATATTTTGGTCACATTTGGTTAAAAATTAGATGAAATAGAAAATGTTGTGCAACTTACAAATTACAACAAGATAATGAATATCACTGCAAACTCACTGTTTAACCGACCTGAACACCATTTGAACTTGTGATATTTAATATACAATGAATGTCTGTGTCAATTTTGGTTCCATTTGAATGAAAATGTGTTGAGAAATAGATGTTAACTGAATTGCATATTCTTAAAAATATAGAGTAACAGACTTCTGAATTGAGTATAGGTTGCAGTGACACAAACTTTTGTCACAATTTTGATCTTAAAAAATTCAGCTCTGTAGGGCATACTGGTGATTTATTATGATTATTTAAAGTTTGGAGTGTGAAATGTCTAGAAAATTAGGTTAATTGAATCTTTGTAGCTGTGTATGAGGTATAAACTTTCTGCATTTTGTGGCACCCTCTAGTGGTAGAATATCCCAAGACTTCTCAGCGAAGCTCAGACAAAGCATCCGTACATGTGTTGCAATTGGTTAAGCCATTTTTGATTTATGAATATTCATGTAATATTGAACTGAAAGACAAATGTTTGAAAATGTATAACTTCAAAATCGAGTGACATATCAAAATTCCTTTGATAACTTAGACGAACAGTCTGTTTGTGGAGAGAAAATTTAGAGAAAGCCATACAATTTCACATTTTTAGAGCAAAAGAGCATTGGAGCAAAGATGCTGATGAGATTTTAATATGGTGAAAGAATCTTGACTCTTTTGGTGAGTTTTTGTCAATCAGTTTTTGCTGCATAAACAGTTTTAGTGGAGAAAAATAATAATACTAATAATAAGACGAATGTAAGCAAAAACAATGGAGTCAAGCAGCAGTCATTGCTTGGAACCCCTAATACCTAATGAGTACCTGGGACCCACAGGTGATCATCAATAAATTCAGTTTTTTTGACAAACTGTAGTGTTAAACTTGTGTTTGATGTATTATAGTTCTAATTATGGTTACATTCATGTATGTTTTTTTTTTTGTGATCAGATGTTTTTATTTAGTACCATAGAATCACACAGAATGCAAAACCATCATATTACATTCTTTGAATTACACACAACATGCCCAAGACAAAGGAACGTGTCCTGGGGTATATGATTTTATGAAGCCTGTTTGGTCACAATTGACTAATTTTGGCGTATGGGATGCTTTGCAAAGATTTTTAAGTCAGAATTTAAAAGGCTAAGAGGGCGATGGCTAGAGCATTCTGTGGGATCCTTATCTTTTTTCAAAAGTAAGGAGATCAGGGCAGTATTAACATCCCTTGAGAAACCACCCTTTTCAATTGAAAAATTAATCATATCAAGCAGAAAGGGTCCCATTTGTTCCCAGAAAGTTGCGTGGAACTCGGGGGATTCCATCAATGCCTGGCGATTTACCTCTCTGCATACTCTGTACTGCTGCTCTTAATTCCTCTAAAGTAATTGATTTATCTAAATCAGCTGACTCCTCCTCGTTGAGGTAAATCTAACCGATTCAACCATCTGTTGTTACATTCATGTATGCTGAAAATGTTTCTGAAAATTAAACATTGAATCCCAAATCTTAAAACTTTACCATTTACTAATACAATTTACAAAACTACAGACTGTATATGTATCTTTATGTCCAGTCCATGTACAAAACATACAAATATGACATCTGGAGATGAGTATAGTGAGCACCAAAATCATCTCCCCGGTATCAAGTAGGCCTAAAACTAATGTGATATGATTGTGATATTATGTGAAATCCATAAATTATTAAATATGCTACTGTATAACTTTAATAGTTCAACATTTCGTGAAATAAATTGTCTATTTATGTTTTCTTTTCACTTATTGAGACTATAAACAAAGCGGGATCTCAATGTTTTGCATGATATATATGACATTTACGGTAAGAAAAAGGCTGTGGCCATCTTTCTTTTAACACAGCGTGTCCACTGGACATTCAAACATCATCGAGTCATCATCGAAATGAGTGAATACAATGTTGATCAGGGCACAATCACATTATCACAATGGAGGGAGAAAAAAACAAGGCGCATCCCCTGCGTGGTAAAACATCATTATTAACATGAGTGAATACAGCATCTGCTGTCACAGCATCATCAGCTTCATATACATGACTTTGGGTGCATTTTTTTTATGAATCTTTTTTTATGAATCTAAAAAATGTAAGGTTATTGTCTACCTGCGGTCCTTGGGAACAACACCGTCACCTCAGCGCACAGAGCAGAGAGCTGGGTATGTCAATGGCCAGGCAGGTGTCAGATCCGTGCAGAACACTGGAGCAAAAACACCCAACACATCATGGACAGTATGGCACTAACATCCAAAACACGTTTCACTCTCAATGTTTTTTTTGTGAAATGAGAAATACTTTCAAAAAAAGTTAAGTCACGCAATGACAATGGTTTCACCACGGTTTTAATGTTCACAATGTAGCCTCTGGGGAAAGCAACAGTGCATGCCCAGGATGCATTGCTAGTAAGTGTACTGTGTCCTTTGTTTTTAATGAATCAGGGAAGCAGGACTTGTACCTAGTAACCACATGTAGCACAGCACAGCTGTCGTTTCACCCTCCATGGCCCTCACACTGTGCCTACCAGTGGTCACATGCAGTATTATTGCAGTAGTATTGTTATGATCATTATTAGGTCTACAAGTGCTATGCTTTGTCTTGTAGTTAATAGTTTACACACAGTACAGTAGAAATTTTCATGACTGACAATATATCAGTACATACAGATGTAATTTTAATTCTATTAATTCTTTTGATTTTTTAATCAATTAACTTTATGTTTATTACCCAATCAGTCAGACATTTAGGTGTTACTTAGGACTGCTGCTCTGTTCTGGATTTTATAGACACTTTGTGATATAACTGTCCATGATTCCATGAGGCAACTACAGTTCATCAGCACAACCACATCAGTGACTTATTTACTATCTGATAGCATTATCTTGTCTTCCCTTTTATTGTGGCCGCACTGAGAGTTGATGTGCTATG
Organism: Cephalopholis sonnerati; assembly: GCA_019142605.1. NCBI lineage: Eukaryota > Metazoa > Chordata > Actinopteri > Perciformes > Serranidae > Cephalopholis > Cephalopholis sonnerati. The sequence continues at coordinate 41,932,597 of JAGQAX010000006.1, read as the reverse complement.
TAAGTCATAACAAATAACCACAGGATATTGTTTAGCTTTGTTTTCTTCTCCCTCTGAGTCACTGTCTGTGTTTTCAGTTAGTCTATGCACAACATTTAGAAGGCTGTGAAATTTAAATGCTGTTTGAGTGCTTGTCCTTTGATTGTCTTTATTTGGGAATAACAAAATCACACATTTTTTAATTCATTTTATTGAAAGAACAAATATAGGTCTTTACTCAAGTATTACTCATAATGCTACAATATTCAACTTCAATATTCAACACTTTACTGTCTTATATGACTCTAAAGACATAAATACAACCTAAAAAAGAGAAAAGTACAAACAAAAAGCATGGGTGTAAATATTAGACACACAAAAATAAAGACACATTGATTAACAGAAAAGTACCTGCTTACAAGATAGATAGACAGATACATATATACATACATACATACATATACCTTCCCATCAGCTGTTTTTATCAAATTGTATTATAATTCCACATGCATGTACAAAAGACCCTATGTCCAACCAGCAAAAGAGGATAAAAAAAGGAGACAATGCCATCATTACAACTTGTGGGAGAAATGTACAAATGATAACAAAACATCTTTTTTTTTAGTCCCTTTCCCAGCACCCTATATGCCTTGTCCCCTCCACCCCACTGACCAGTAGGACAAACAACACATACATATACACACACATACACATATACACATACATACATCCATACACATAAGTACACACATGCATATATACAAAGCCATACACATACACATACACATATTTATACATACTAAAATATATATATAAACTAAAATAAAATAAATAAAGATGAATAAATAAACAAATAAATAAAATAACATTACACACATAACATACACATACATGCAGGTAAATATTAACTGGTTCCTCCTTATGAAGATATTATTTATAGTATCGATGTGTACCCTCCAGGCCTTGATTATATCTGAAGTAGCTCCATGTAGTTTAGCAGAGGACAGCTCCATTGCTAGGATATCTAGTACAGTAGATATCCACTGATTCATTAGGAGAGCATAAGGATGCTGCCATCTCAAAGCGAGCGTCTTTTTTGAGGCAGTACATCCTGACAGCCAGAGATGCCGCTGATTGATTGTCATATTAAATGTGGTGTCTTTATTTAAAAGCCCAAGTTGGGGGAGGTCCAAGCTAATTGAATCTGGGTTGCTTTGGATAAGAAAGTTGTTATATCCGTTCAGAATTTCTTAACAGGAGGGCAATCCCACATCATGCGAGGATATGTCCCCTGATGTTGTAAAGAGCAGAGAGTGCAGTTTTGGGTAACATATGCCTTTTTTGGAGTCAAATAAAACCAGTGTATGAATTAATAGAGAATCATTTGATGATTTGAATTGCGGGATGCTACAGCTAAATTTTTCCATACTGTAGTCCAATTGATAGGTTGCTCTACATTTGAAATATCTAAATTCGAAAATTGTTTTACCCCTAAGGGATTTTTCTAATAATGAGCTATAGATAACACAGACATGTCCTTTTGGGAGTAAATGCAATTTTCTGACAAACATCATTAGTGGATGATCTGGAAGGTGAGTATTCCAAGGGACCCCATAGGCCCTCACAGCAGATCTAAGTTGTAGATATAAAAAAAAAAACAACAACAACAACTTCCTGATCAGTTATATTTTCATGAGAGATGGAATAACTGTGGTCGACATAAAAATAAAATCAATTCTTGAAAACATTTTATGTCTCTTAGAGTAAAATGTAAATTCTCTGGCTTTTGGGTTGTGGATTTGCCAAGCATCTTTGAGATCAAAATCGTAAATAAGATGCTGCAGTACTCTAGTAGCTTTTGGATTGGAATTTGTCTTGCTTGTTTTATCTAATAAACAGTCAAGCACCGCATTCATGTCTGTCACAATAATCAGTTGGAATTCAGAAAGCACTGCTAAAACCAATTTTGAGCATAAACACTGGGAAAAGCCATTTTTTTTCCAATATGAATACACTTCAAGAAAGTAATTCTACCTTTATAATCCTCATCATTCAGAATGATTATTTTAAGTTTTTTATGGAGTAGTATGTCACAGTTAATATGTCAACTCCTTTCATTTTATGAAAAAGCTACTGGTTTATATATCTAGTTTTTACTATATTTACAGGGTATAGATTTTTGCTAGACTACTTTTTTATAAGCATGGCTGGTAAAGTTCATGTTCTTAATGATTTGTGACAAACGATTCGACAATAATGGGATATGGAATAAGGTTTTTCATTGGAATTAAGTCATTTTACCAACACTGAGATTCTCATCTTCTTTTACATAAACTGTGCTACATACGGGGCAGCTGTTTCTCAGGAGGTAGAGTCAGTATGCTTACATGACATTGGAGAAAGTTGATTTATCGTGTTAGCGTGACTAAAACCAAACTTTTAAAACATATGTAAACATGTTAGTCTGACTGAAATTGTACTAAATCTAGAGTAAAATTATTCCTGCATGTATACAGTCAGTCGGACCCAAACTGACCAAGGCACTCTATGCATGCTCAACAGTTTTCACCCTGGGTTTTGACCGGGAAGTCGGATAGCATTAAATTATGGAGTTAGATTAGTCTCAATATTAATAAATGCACACAGAAGGATTCACAAATACATGTTAAGATTTATATATAAATGACTCTCTCCACACAAATATTTTCAATGCACACACATATATTTGGCATTTTATATAAATGTAAAAAAAATCCACAAATAACCAAAAAAGTTTCACAAATGTATTTCTGATGCACACACAAATATTTATTGTTTTAAATATATGCAATAAAAATCCACAAATATATGTATTTTTATATAATTTATTTATTTATATATTGTATTTAAAACGTATTTGCAATTTTCATCAAAACATATGTGGATGTTGATACATTCATATACAAATGCTTTTATTTTGTGAACCTCTGCGCATTTGTGTGTGAATATTTTTGAGACTCCCCTGACATGACCCGATCCACAAATGCATTTTTTCTACCAAGGGGATATAGGTAGCCAATCAGATGTCTCCTTCCTCTTCAGCCAATCACATGAGCGTCCCGCTACCACGCCCACGTGGGGTATGTTTTAACATCGGAGTGTCAGAGGGTGGCAGTAATGCACAACTACATTGTTTGCCGACCGCCAAATTAATAAGGACGAGAAGAAGAAGCAGCAGCAGAAAGCAGAGACTTTCTTATGAGGAGACTGAACAGTCCCATATAAATGAATGGAGGAGTTTGCAACGGCAGTATGGCGGTCGTACGCACATGTCCCGCCTCTTCCGCCACTCACAAAGCCAATTGTTTGGTGATTTTTTTTGTCAAGTCGTAACACTCCGTCGTAACACTCCAACGCCATCTTTGAAACGCGCCAGGGCAGCTATTTGAACTTAACTCCCTTCGCCCATTCAAAATGAATGGGTGAAGGTCTGGTTCTCTACTTCCAGAGCTCGCTGGGACATAAAAACTATATGAATGGCATCAGCAAAAAAGACTGATCCTAATCGATGAGAAGACTTGCCAGTTATGTTCCTTAATAAGGTTTAAAACCGCTTTTTTCTTCCTGATGTTACTCAACTGCGCACGCGCGAAGCTTCACGACACCGTTTCAATATACGGCTCCAGCAACGTAAGACGTCACCGGAGCGTGAGCTTTGTTTTGAGGGATGGGGAACCCTGAAGCGCAGCGTATTTAATAACCATGAGGAAGCAAGCGAGTGCACACCCAGATACCTGAGGCTTCTACAGGTGGTGCAAAGGATCTTTGCAGCGGAGCGGTCGAGATGACATGTAAACAGAGGAAAACAACTTTTATAAAACGGGTGTTTCCCATCCTTAAATGTGATTGGCTGAGCCGCGTTCCATGCCGTTGTAAAATCACTGTAACCCACGGCTTCTCGGGGCTTATTGCGTAAATATTTTCAACTGTATCTGTTTGTAATTTCATCCCGACTATAACCAAGAACGTTTGTTGTCTGGAATAAATAAAGTCGATGGATTAAGTCTGTTCTCTTATTATCTCTGGTCGCAGACTGAGAGGCATGCAAATTCACAGGCGGAGCGAGGCGGCGAGGCGTAGCTTTCCAAACACACTTTCCCCGTGACCCTCCCTACTACTGTCAATGGTCCCTCCCTCCGGAGTCCTCTATGGAGCAACTTGACCAAACTGTCGTTAAGGTGGTTAGGCAGGCTTACGTCACTACAACATGATTGACAAAAAAAATCACCAAACAATTCGCTTTGTGAGTGGAGGAAGAGGCGGGACATGTGCGTACGACCGCCATACTGCTGTTGCAAACTCCTCCATTCATTTATATGGGAGTGTTCAGTCTCCTCATAAGAAAGTCTCTGCTTTCTGCTGCTGCTTCTTCTTCTTCTCGTCCTTATTAATTTGGCGGTCAGCAAACAATGTAGTTGTGCATTACTGCCACCCTCTGACACTACGACGTTAAAACATACCCCACGTGGGGGTGGTAGCGGGACGCTCATGTGATTGGCTGAAGAGGAAGGAGACATCTGATTGGCTACCTATATCCCCTTGGTAGAAAAAATGCATTTGTGGATCGGGTCATGTCAGGGGAGTCTCAAAAATATTCACACACAAATGCGCAGAGGTTCACAAAATAAAAGCATTTGTATATGAATGTATCAACATCCACATATGTTTTGATGAAAATTGCAAATACGTTTTAAATACAATATATAAATAAATAAATTATATAAAAATACATATATTTGTGGATTTTTATTGCATATATTTAAAACAATAAATATTTGTGTGTGCATCAGAAATACATTTGTGAAACTTTTTTGGTTATTTGTGGATTTTTTTTACATTTATATAAAATGCCAAATATATGTGTGTGCATTGAAAATATTTGTGTGGAGAGAGTCATTTATATATAAATCTTAACATGTATTTGTGAATCCTTCTGTGTGCATTTATTAATATTGAGACTAATCTAACTCCATATTAAATGCATATCAGAAGAAGAAGCTGGTAACAACAGGGTGAAATCTACATCCAGCAGGCATCTCATCTGTACAAAAAGTAAAGCATACAGCAGGTATGTAATGTACAGAGCTTTAATATTGTCCACTGGTACCAGTTTGCCGCTAGCTAACCTTAACTTGGTTGTCGAGCATATGGTCTGTGATGTAATAGGTCAACCGGAAAAAGGTACAATACTAACAAGCTGAAAGGTGACATATCACCACCTATTGTAGCAGAGTTGGACATACTTTGGTCAAAAAATCGATTCCCCTCCCATGCTTGTATACTGGGACAAGGACAGTAGTTCAATTAAATGACCTAGCCGAGCTATAACAGTAGCTCCACTTTACTGTGCATGTAAACATACTGAGTGTGTTGTACACTAATTGGATAATCAGCAGTTTGATTCCTGGCTCCTCCAGTCTGCATGTCAAGATGCAAATACAATGGCTGTGTCATTGGTGTGTGAAGGCATGTGAAAGTTTAACTGATGAGGCACTTCGACCACATGATGTGGCACCTTGTATTGTCGCGTCATCACCAGTGTATGAGTGTGTGTAAATGGGTGAATGTGACGTGTACTGTAAAAGCGCTTTCAGTGGCTGAAAGACGAGAAAGGTGCTTTACAAATGCAAGTCCATTTACAAATCGAACTCACACTTTGGTAGAGAATCATTCTGCATATGAAGGAATTAAGAGAAAAAAGCAGCTAACAGCTTCTCTTTAGAATTGAAACAGAATAGATAGAATTAAAGGGTAAGCAGCTAGTCATGATGTGAAAATAGATTATAGCTGCTGCGCAGCGATGGGTCAGGTCCGGGCATTTTTAGGCAATTCTGAGCAACAAGCAGAAGAATAAGAAGACATCAAGGAAGTTGATATTACAATCTGCATTTAGCATCAGCTGAGTCATTTTGCAGGTTGCATCATCTGGAAATTGTATTGCAGCAATTGAAAAGTAAAAGTGGTTGAATATTGGAATAAATTTGCAAAGTACACTTTTGTATCAGTGGAAATCACTACACAATAATAAATAAATAAATAAATGTTGGTGATTTGTTTTTAACAATAAGTGCTTTGCCTCACAAGAGAAAATCTGATTTAAAAATACCACTCTTAAAGTGACTGCAGTTGTTCTGAAAATATACATATTGCATCTAGACAGCATTGAGATGTTGGTAATTTTTTTTTTATATATATATATTTTTTTGGGGGGGGGGGGCTTTTTTGCCTTTAATGGAAAGTGAGTGTCGCGAGAGTCAGGAAATGGAGAGACAGAGAGGGGGATGACACACAGGAAAGGGCCTTCCAACGCAGGATTCAATCCGCAGCCGCCTGCATTGAGGGCTGTATTTTCTTTCATGGAGCGGCTGCTCTACCAACTGAGCTAAAGACCGCCTCCATGTTTTATTTTTAAGAATGATTGATTTGCTTCATAAGTAAATAACTGTTGTTTAAAATACCATTCTCGCATTGCTTCTGATATGTATTCGTCAAACATCATCTACCATGATTCTAAGAGTGTATACATTTGTATTACATTTGTTTCTCAAAGATATTGTAGTTGGTTGGCTAAGTAATAATGCATAAAGTTGGGAGCCTCCAGTCCTCCTTCCTGTTTATTCTTCTGTAGAGTAATCAGGCTGATTTTAGCTTTTTTGTTCTTTGAATAGAATTTACCAATAGCAGAATCCAGTGATTGGAACCATTTGGATGTGGGTTTGAATGGGATCATGGAGAAGAGATAATTGATTTCATTTTGACTGTAGCTATTCGTCCCAAAAGTGAGATGGAAAGGTTGTTCCAACGTTTGAGATCACCACAGACTTCGTCCAAAAGTGGGGTGTAGTTCAAGTGGACCAATTCAGAGAGTTTTGAGGAAATATGTATGCCCAGATATCTAATATTGCCTGTGGGAAAAGAATAATGTAAGTTTTGGGCTGCAGGATTCCACGAGTTCTCCATTAATGGAAGTGTTATTGATTTTGACCAATTGATGGAGTAGTCTGAAAGACGCGAGAAGGTGGTGATGAGATTACACACTTCCTTCACTGATGTTTTGGGTTCTTGAAGATAAAGTAGAATGTCATCTGCATATAGATTAATTTTGTGTTCGGACCTCTGAAAGCAGATGCCTTTAATATTGGTATTTTGACGTACTGCTGTTGCCAACGGTTCAATAAATATCGCAAACAATAAGGGCGAGAGTGGGCATCCCTGTCTGGTTCCCCTTTGCAAAGTGAAGCTTTGTGAGGTGATCCCATTAATGGTGACTGTGGCCCTAGGTGAGTTATACAGAACTGATACCCATTGAATAAATGACTCTCCGAAGCCAAATTTGTGGAGCTTTGTCTGGTTTCAATAATAACTTTATTGCGGCTGTATTCATGTGAGCGCTTATATAACCATTACTTTTAATCTCTGTCACTATCCTGACATGCTGTCTAATGCACATTGCAACTCATTGATAGTCAACGGAGCGTCTATGATGTCTCTATGTTCAGTTGTTAGTTCAGGTAAGTTTAGATTGTTGAGAAAATTATGAATATCTTCTTTGTTTGGGTTAACTGTTGCTGAATATAACTTATGGTAATAGCTGTAAAAGATCTGGTTAATTTCCTCAGGCGATTGAGTGTATTTGCCAGTGGGATCCTGAATTGCTGTTATGAGGGATTTTTCTTTGTTGCGCTGGAGTTGGTTAGCAAGAAATTTGCCTGATTTGTTGTTATGTTCGAAATCGTTGTATCTTAGTTGTTGTAGTAAAAATTCTGTTTTCTTTGATGGAAATTGTCAAGGCATAACTTTGCATTTTGTAATTCAGACCATAATTGGTCGCTTGGATTTACTGCATAATGCTGCGTTCACACCAAACGCGATGGAGGCGATGAACGCCACAAGTTTCCATTCAAAATCAATGTAAATCACGCGATGACACGCGATGTCGCTTTGAGCGACGCGATATGAGCGATAAGCGCGACGCGACGACGCGATGGACGCTTTCATCGCTTCATCGCTTCATCGCGTGTGTCGCTTGAAGTTGAAAAATTTGAACTTTTCAAGCGACATCGCGTGACGCTGTGCCGCGACATCCAATCAGCGTTGATCTCCAACACGTCACCGACGTAGTCACGTCAGACGCTCATTTAAAAAATGGAGGAGAAGATTATCGTTGCTGTGTGTCACGTCATCGCGCGATGAAGCGATGAAGCGATGATCCAAAATGTGACATTTGTGATCAAGCGACGCGATACTCGCGTTACAGGCGATTTCATCGCCTCCATCGCGTTTGGTGTGAACGCGGGGTCATGCCGCGTTCAGACCAAACGCGATGGAGGCGATGAACGCCACAAGTTTCCATTCAAAATCAATGTAAATCACGCGATGACACGCGATGTCGCTTTGAGCGACGCGATTTGAGCGATAAGCGCGACGCGATGACGCAATGGACGCTTCATCGCTTCATCGCGTGTGTCGCTTGAAGTTGAAAAATTTGAACTTTTCAAGCGACATCGCGTGACGCTGTGCCGCGACATCCAATCAGCGTTGATCTCCAACACGTCACCGACGTAGTCACGTCAGACGCTCATTTAAAAAATGGAGGAGAAGATTATCGTTGCTGTGTGCGGCTTCCCGGAGTTGTATGACACAACGTCGTACTTCTACCGGGACCGCAACAAGAAGGATGCTGCCTGGCAGAAGGTCAGCGAGGAGATACAGCTTCCCGGTGTGAATATTTAGCTTGTTTACAGCTAGTGATCAAGTGACGCGATACTCGCGAGGCGATTCCATCGCGTTTGGTCTGAACGTGGCATCAAGTGATCAAGCGACGCGATACTCGCGTTACAGGCGATTTCATCGCCTCCATCGCGTTTGGTCTGAACGCGGGGTTAATTTTTTCCTCCAAATCTGTCTCTGCTTGTTTTTCCTTTTTTTTCTTATATGAGGAGTACGATAATATTTTACCTCTGATTACAGCCTTCCCAGTTTCCCAAAGTAAAGAAGGAGATATATCAGGAGAGTCATTATTTTTTAGAAAGTCTGCCCACTCCCTCCTTATTATTTGATCGAATTCCAGGTCTTTAAGTAGAGATATGTTTAGGCACCAAGTCTGAGGAGGTTTACAGATGGGATCGGTTTGCAGGCTGAGGGATATTGGTGCATGGTCGCTGATAATGATTGGGTGAATCCTAGTGGTAATTTTATGTGCGATAGAGTTATTTGAGAGGAAAAAGTCAATTCTTGAAAATGTTTGGTGCACCGGAGAAGAAAGTATAGTCCCTCTTTGTTGGATTTTTGAGTCTCCACACGTCGTCCAGTCCAAAATCTTTCATGTAATCCTGTACGACTTTGACTGATTGTGATTGTTTTGCATGTATTTGACTACTAGATTGATCTAGTGAAGGATTCAAAACTATGTTGAAGTCGCCACCGATGATGGTTGTTGAGTCAGCAGATAAGTCTGCTAAGTGAGAGAAAACTGTATGAAAGAAGGCTGGGTCGTCATTGTTAGGAGCATATAGGTTGGCAATTGTATAAAGTTTATTAAAAATTGTTGCCTGGATAATAATGTATCTGCCCTATGGGTCTGTTACTACGGAGTTTAAAGTGAGCAGTACTCCCTTGTGGACTAGAATGGAGACCCCTCTCTGTCTGTTGTTATAACAAGACGAGAAGATGATATTATAATTTGGATCTGTAAGAGATTTTTCTTCTGATTGTAGTAAATGTGTCTCTTGCATGAGGAAAATATCTGCCTTTAGTTTGGTCACATAGTCCAAGATTTTAATTCTTTTTGTCTGTGAGCGTATGCCATGTACATTCCAGGATACTAAATTTAGCTTAGACATGGGGAGAGAAGATGTTCTGTCGTTGAGTAAGTGTCCATGTGATATAACTTCTGTGTGTGTCTATGTGAGCTGTCTGTAGCTGTCTGTAAATTGTGTGCTGCATTCTGTGAGCAGTGGGTGTTAGGATGGTGAGGTCTGTGTTGGATAGATGACGTGTGGATGTTGGAGAGAGATATAAACAAGTCATGATCGCTATATATAACATATAAAAGCACCACGAGGCCTGACAAGCTAACAACAAACACATTATAAAGCATACAAGCACAACAAACAGAGGGGGTACATAGGGTGTGAGTGAGAGTGGGAGGGGGAGAGGTGAAGGGGGGGTACCTGGAGATAATCAGAGAAGGGGAGAGAGAAAAATAAAAAGAGGGAAGGGATCCCAAGTGGAGAGTGGAGTTTGGGAGGGTGAAACATATACACCTGTGAGATTTTTATTTATTTTTTTAAATTGCGTTTTCAATTTTAAATGAATAAGTAATGTGATCGAATATCAAAGCCGTTTTTTTTTAGGGTACTTATCCGTTGTTTTTTTTTTTTTAGAAGAGCCAGGGGGTGATGGAGGGTTCCCGGAATAGCTGACCATCCACATATAGCTTGTCCACAACCAGAGAAGCCCGTTTGCCTTTCTGTCGGTGTTCTTTCAGTATGGGATAAAGTACTTTGCGCCTCTCGTTAATTTCCCTGGGGAACTGGTCGTTCATCCCGAACAAGGTGCCTTTCAGCTCCCGGCCTTTGCTCTTTACGAGCACTTTCTGCTGGAAGTGCTCGAATTTGGTGATGATGGGACGGTGTCGGTTTCCTCCTCGGGGTCCGAGTCGGTGAACACGGTGGAAGGTGATATTTTTGACAGTTTCCGTTGGGATTTTAAGAGCAGACACCAGGAAGTTTTTGACAGCGGACTCAGGATTATCCAGTGTTGACTCTGGGATGCCCGAAAAGATGAGGTTGTTCCGCATGCTTCTGGTGGGAGGAATCGGTTTTCTTCCTCTTGTTTGGGTTCTCCATGACAGTGGCGGAGTCGGAGCTTTCCATGGCGCACCGGATGAAGTAATTGTCGATAAATGTCTCGAGGTCCTCCACTGTGAGCGATACAATGTACAGATCTAAGCAGGGTACCTAAATAGGTTATTTACAGTTATTTTACTGTGATAAATTAAAAAAAAGATGGCGATTTGTTTGTCTAGTCTAGCAGCTAGGGGCCGCCATGTTGAATCTCGCAAAATCTCACTGACTCTCGTGATCTCACAGCATCACCCCCTCCTCAGTCAAATGTTTTCATGCACTGTAGGCTCAATTTTTGATAAATCAAAAATCCAAGAAACAAGTTTTGTGGAGGACAGTCTGGAGATGCTCTCTAGCAAGTTTGGTGACAATTGAGCAAAATTTGTGGGAGGAGATACGTTTTCTAAGTTTTACAGTTTCTGAAAAAAACAGAGTGATGGACTTCATAATTTGTAATGAGTCTAAATAGACAAACGTTTCTGCAGTACTGGGGCTACACTGTGGTGACGTTTCAAAACTTTGTATTCTCTGCTGATTTGTAATACTGATACAATCAACATTAGCACACTTCTGTCCACTGTGGGATTTGTCGGAATCTTAGAGAAATATCTCAGTCACTGACAGCTGACTGAGCAACAGAAATTAGTTTCTAGGTGAAGAACAATGAGAAGAGGAGGAAACTGCAGGTTGATGCTGCAGTAATGGAGATAAATGGGGACAGACTGAGAATGTGTCAATTGATTCGAAGGTCAAATGATTGTGAATAATTAATAGCAATTCAGGATAGAGAGAGAAAGAACAATGTTCAATGTTTAGTCATGACTAGGAGACAGAATGAAAATGTTGGCAGATAGAAAATGAGGAATGGATAGACATATGATGGACAAAGAGAAGCCTGAGAAGCAGAGAAGTGGATGGGCTGAGGAAGAAAGAGTGAGAAAGTGGGTTAGAGCTCTGAGTCTGGAGCATGTTGCAATAGATGCCAGCACAGCCTCTGTAATGCTTAATCCTGCCCTCTTTGTTTCTCTCCCTCTTAAACACATGCATATTAGGATCCACAAATACACAAACACTCACACTGCCACTATTGAGCCCTGGCCCTGGGGATCAGCGTGTGGAAGTATTTGGAAACGGAGGGTGGCCATGCTGCAATCGATGTCACACTTTCCTCCCACTTGGCCAGTTCACTTCTTGTTCCTTATCCCACACCGCTATTTCTCCTCCTTCCTGTTGTCTGACAAACAAGCAGAATGTAAGGGCCCACTCCCTGAGAGGAATGACTGAGTGAAAGTGTCTTTTTCTCTGCTCGTTGTTATGGTAGACAGTCTGGCCATACGGACCTGTTTATGCATGTGAGTCCCTGTGAGTGCATCCCACTGGCTAGCTCATCACTGTGCTGTTAGACCTGTTAGACCTGCCGGCTCAACCACCTCCATGTTGAGAACTGTGTGCAGACAAGCTCTGAATCATTGATTTGCTCTAAATATTGTCTAGTGCTACTTTAGAAATGCAGTTTAAATTTTGTCTAAACTGGCCAAACTGCCAAGACTGGTCAAGTCTCTATACTGACAGTGAACCTGAGAGCAACGTGACCTTCATAATATTTAAGTTTTGATTGATGTGCTTGCTGAAGATGCCGATAATATATAACGAAATCTTTGTGCGCATTATATGAGGAAGTTGAACATTTCATTTTCAAATTCAGTTCACATTTTCATCTTGTGCAATACAGTATATAACTAGAGGAAAAATAAAATTGACCATGATAAGGGTTCATCCAGAATTTAAAATTAAGTCCTGTCTGCGATTTAAATTTTAAGTTACTGTTGTCGTTCAATAAAACCAAAAAAGAAAAAAAAAAGTAATTTCACGTTTAATGTGTCTTTTGTGTGACATTACAGTCTGATTGTGATGGTCACAGCCACACATGGTAAAGTTTTCCCAATTCACACTCTTTAAACTCATTAGTTTGTTATCTACACAGGTTAATTTCACTTATGGTCAACCATACCTAAACAATTAACAACACACAGTTGGTTTGGTTTAGAATCTGTTTATTTGCTTTTAAACCTACATTGTCTAATTTATGTGTACACATTCTAGCATTTTAGGGTTACACGGGCAAATTGTTTGATATTAATGATCTGTTTCTTTGTCTTTGGTCACCGAAAATGGACAGCACCTACTTGGTTTGACCAAGCCCCTATATATGCTCCCTCATGTGTCTTTTTTGACTGATCAGTTTGTTCAGTTAACACCTTGTTGAGTTATTATATTTAGTATAGTTTTGTTATTTTTACCTATTTTATTGGCCTAGTTATTCATTTCTTGGTTTGTAATTTTTCATGCTTTTTTTGGGGTTAAATAAAAACCCATGATTTCGTCAACAACTGTGTCCTTGTTGCCTCACTGCTTGGTCCCTAACACTGATCAATTATACAATTGTGGATAACAGCATACTTTTGTTTAGTCTCTCCTCAAAGACATTCATACATGAAGAGTCACATAGGTAGTTTGTTAAGAATTAAAGAAGAGAACTATAGAGAGAAGTTCGAACCCAGCCCACTTTCACATTTTCTCTCATCCAGCCAATCACTGTATAATGTTGGTGTGGTCGTCAGATGTTGTCAGATGCTGTCGGCTTTTGGAAACCCCCTAAACTACCCAAATTTGAAGTCCTGGATCGTATTACATTGGCTGACCAGTACCAGTAGACACATGCTCACACCATTGCAGACCCTTGTATTATGACGTCTCCACACCGGTGATAGCTGTGGCCGAGGCATTATGTGTTTTTTGGGTTGTTTCATTCATGTGAACATGATATCTTAAGAAATCCCCAAGGTAATTTCTTCAAATTTGGCACAAACGTGCACTTGGACTCAACAATGAACTGATTAGATTTTGGTGGTAATAGGTCAAAGGCAAAGGTCGTTGTGACCTCATCCATCTTATTATCGTGAATCTGGTATCTCAAAAACATCCTGAGGGAATTTCTTCAAATTCAGCACAAATGTCCAATTGGACTCCCGAATGAACTGATTAGAATTTGGTGGTCAAAGGTCACTGTGACCCCACAAAACATGTTTTTGGTCATAACTCAAGAATTCATAGACCAATTATGACAAAATTTCACACAAATGTCTAACAGGATAAAATAATGAAGCGATGACATTTTATATCCAAAAGGTCAAAGGTCAGCTTCATTGTGACATCATAATATTCTGCAAAAACACTTCTCTGGCCATTACTCAACATCATATCTTAGGGGCACAGACATTTGGTCAGATACTGAAATGGTGACTCTAATCTTGGGTATCCACCTTGAATCTGTGCTGATTGTATAGATCTCCTGTGTGTAAAGCATCCATGTTTTCACAGACATGGATGTAAAATGTAAGAGACACTTGACTGGTTCATAGAGGCGTACAACTGTGAGAATGTAACTCTAGTTTTAAATGCAGTCTAAACTAGAACAGCACGATATTCTGGCAAAAAGTTGAGGCCATGTAGATGATTATTACAATTGGCACAAAGGCCATGATAATAAAATAGCTTCTTCAAAGTGTTACAAGGCCCCGTAGTGTGAATGTGATAGACAGCACTTTATCAGTCTGCTGCTTGACCATTAATTAAATGTTATGTCTTCCTCTCCTCTCCTCTCCTCTCCTCTCCTCTCCTCTCCTCTCAGGACTTCTCCCTTTCGGTGGAACACCGGTACAAAGGAGCGAATGCTAATCAAGGTGACAGACAGAGAGCCCAGCTTCTTGGCCCACCAGGGAAATGGTTATTCCCCCTGTGACCCCCCCACCCCTGGCCCCCCCTCTGGAGGGGGCACCACCTCACGAACCCGCCGTTCCTCTGGAGGAAACCAGCCTCAAGAACCCGATGGCTCCCCCATTCTCTATTCCGACCGCCGTCAGTCTCCCTTTCTAAAGAGGGCTGAGCTGGGCAGCACTGGTACCCACCGCCGCTCCTCAGCTGACTCTCAGCCTCCCTCGCCCCGCTACGCCTACGAACCCCCACTGTATGAGGAACCTCCATCAGAGTACCAGCCCCCTCCCATCTATGAGGAGCCTCCCACTGACATGCACCTCTCTGACTCCTCCTCCTTCTACGGCACTGGCAAGTCACCTGCTCGCAAGTCTTCAGCCCCCCTCTATCACTCTCCCAAGCAGGGCCAGTCGCCCTATGGCCAGCTGGTTCTAACTAGGCAGAAGTGTCCAGAAAAGACCCAGAGTCTGGAGTACAGTCCTGTGGGGAAGGAGTACGTCAAGCAGCTGGTGTACGTGGAGCAGTCGTCTTCCAGCCCTCGCTTCAAGACAGCCGACCGCCTGCTGCGTTACGGCACTACAGGAGGCTATGGTGGCTCATATGGGGGATCCTATACTCTGCAGCACAGCCAGTCTCTAATCAGGGACCCCCGCCTACTGCTGGACTACAGTGGGGAGGGTGGAGAGGGAGGCCAGAGGTTGCTTTATGAGGACTCCATATCCTGGACATCTAGTCAGACCCACTCCCTCTCCTCTTCCTCTACAAGTGGTCCTGGGGCTTTCTCTCCCGGAGGTAACCGCAAACGGAAGAGCCGCAAGCCGTCCCTCCCCCAGGAGCTGGCACGCTGTGGGGGGCAAGAGGGGGAGCTGGCAGGCACAGCATCTGAGGCGATGCTGGCCCAGGCCAGGCTGGCATGGGAGGCCCAGCAGGTGATGAAACAGAGGAGCAGTTGGGACTCTGGGCAGGGCGGGGGGGCTGCCCAGAGTGGCGGCTCCAAAGATGGCTATGAGAGTGACGGGGCGGTGCCTCTACCATTACCGGGACCAGTGGTGAGGGCGTTCAGTGAGGATGAGGCGCTGGCGCAGAGTGACGGCCACCACTGGAAACGCAGCACCTTTGATCGGCTTGGCTTCCCCCAGGCCCTGCTTGAGAAAAGTCTCTCTGTCCAGACCAACCTGGCTTCCCCTGAGCCTTATCTCCACCCCTCACAGGTACTGGCGCATGCTGGGAGTCTGTGTCCACATTTAGGTGTAAAGGATAATTCCACTCTTTTACGACTTTGATGTTATTTTCACAGTTTAGTCATTATTTCTGTCAGTTTACAACCTGTCTGACTGGCAGTGTTTCATGCCCCAACTCAGTGATGTCACCATGTTCCCAGATCTCAGCTATTTGGCCCCATGTCCACCAGTGTTTTTTCCCTGCTGAAAATGCCAGGTGCTCTTTAGGAAACGTCCGACTGGAAGCTTTTGAGTGGGCTTTGGAAGCGCAATGTTATTTTAGTTGAGATGCTTTGGGTGCACCTGGTTGCTATGATACGGACAATCCATGGAAGTAAACATGTCAGCACGATATAAAGTGCTTGCTCTAGATGAGGGGAAGGGTGAAGCATGCAGGGAGAGAGGATAGCCTGTGGGTCTGTGTGGGTTAATGAGAGAATACATATATACGGTATATTAACAGATTTCTCCTCCATTGTTGTTGTTGTTCAGTTCTTGTACGTGTAAGATGTAACAGTTTATCTTTGTGGTATATATCCTTCCTCTGCTGTGACTAAACAACTTGGGTGATAGTCAGGGGTGCCCAGCGCCTCGCCGTGCTACCAGCGTTTGTAGCGCAGCTTTCATTGCAAAGAATTTCAGAAATTTGTAGAAAAAAACGCTACAGTGGACATGGCCCCTAAAATAATAGACAAAACTATGAAAATAAGGTCCAGATTTTTTTATGAAATGATTTCAGCTCTCTGGATACTTAGTTGCTGTCTCAGTGTCTGTTGTAAAAAGAAAAGAAAACTACTTTAATTACTCATTATGCAAAAAAATATGGTAATACATAGTATAACTTTCTAACAATTGAAAGATTAATAATAATATATAATTTATATAATTTAAATATAATTTAAACATAGTGCAGAACAGATATAAATTTTACAACACTTTGATGTACACACACACACACACACACACACACACACACACACACACACACACACACACACACAGTGAATGGCCCAATCAGGTCTGACATTGGCCCACCCTGGTGGAAAGCTATGGAGAACAAAAAATAACATAAGTATAAGTAAATAAATAAATGTATAAATAAATAATTAAATACACGAATAAATGAAAAACCAAGGACATTTTGGTAATAAAAAAGGCTATTTCTGTATTTTTACATTTATTTATTTATACATATATTTATTTATTCTTTTATTTCTACATTTATTTATTTATTTCTACATTTATTTATTTATTTATTTATTTCCACATTTATTTATTTATACATTTATTTATTTCCACATTTATTTATTTATTTATACATTTATTTATTTCTGTGTCAGTGTCACACAGAAATGTAAATATGCTAATAAGGTAGGCAGGCCTACGTTAGTAAAGCCCGATTGGTCAACTGGGCAAACCAGACAGAAGCAAACGATTTCAAATCCCATGATCATCTCAATTGCTGCCTTCTCGTACTGTGGGAAATTAAAAACACATCTACAACACAGAGGAAAGACAGCAAATTGGGCAGTTGCCTAGATGTCTAGAGCAGAGGCGATTTCTCTAAGACTGCAAGGGAAGCTCAGCTTCCCCTAAAATGTCAAAAATTGAATGGTCAAATATGTACGGTTGTGTTAACATTTCATTGACTACAGATGCGTTAAAACACGTTCATCTTGAAGACGAGTTTGTTCAGAATCAGCTACTTACCGATGTTGTTAACTTCTCATACATTCCCATAGCGCAGTTTTCTCATACGGTCTATGGCATTTGCCTGTAGAAGCTGAGCATCCATGCACTGCAGGACTGCAGGGAACAGTTTTTTTCATTGCCTCGAAACTCGACGGTCATTGGATAAATGCCACGATTTTGTCCCGCCCCCAGACGCTCAGCGTCTCTGGGGGTGAATCAAGCTGTGGGCGGGCCTCGGCCGGGCTGGACGCTGAGCTTCCGCATGATGATTGGAGGATCAGTCGAAAGGCTGAATCCCGTTTTGATTGACAGCTATTTTGAGATTTGACAGCTCAGCTCACTCCCATCGCGGATTTTGCAAGCGGAGTCTTCTGAGTCATAGCTGTCAAGTCTCCCGTTTTGGCCGGGAAACTACCGTATTTTACCCCTCTTTCCCGCCGTCCTCCCGTATTACTTTTCTCCCGCAAATCTCCCGTATTATAATTAAAAAAAACATTCCTCTGCCTCTCCAAACTGAACTCTGTCACTAGCCTCGCGAGAGCTGCCACCTGCTGTAGCCTGGGTGGCAGTTGTCGCGAGGTTAGTGCCGACAACGGGAACAAACCCGGAACAACAAAAGAGAGAGATGGATGGATGTGACGAAGGAGAAGGCATTCCTGCCAAAAAAACAAAGTCCTGTAAATATCTCGACAAATGGGACAGCGAATTTACTTTCCTAAAGAGGAGCAGGATGGGACACATTATGAAGTGAAAATATGTTTAAGCAATAAGCCCCGAGAAGCCGTGGGTTACAGTGATTTTACAACGGCTGAGGGGCGTTCAGGGCCCCTCCGCCGTTGTAAAATCACTGTAACTCACGGCTTCTCGGGGCTCATTGCTTTTATAAAACGGTTACCCTACATATAGCCCATAAAATAAACACACACGAAAAAGAATCAACAATCTATTGGTAATAATGCAACAATAAAACTGAGAACTATTCATTCTTCCACCAAGCAAGATGGAGTGGACAGAATGGTTGCCAAGCAACACAGACGCTGCGGTCTACCAGTGGGTTACACTGATTTTACAACGGCATAGAACGCGGCTCAGCCAGTCACATTTAAGGATGGGAAGCACCCGTTTTATAAACCATAAATAAATGTGCTTCATACACCCTTTGTGTTTTCATTTAGGCTGTATTATAACCTAGGAATGTTCACAGCATTTCAATGTCAACAAAGGTTGGCCTATCAGATTCTGATCACCTAACTGTAGTTAGTAAGCAGTTGACAAGTTGTTTCTAGATATCTTGTACACTTGTCTTAAAATGTAAGGGATACTGGAGCTTGGTTGGGGTGGTGGGACGGCTCGCAGCGAGCGCCGGAAAATTTCCCTTATTTTCAAATCCAAAACTTGACAGGTATGGTTCTATGGCATGAGTGTGGTTGAAAAACGGCTTCAATTAAATGTTCCTTTTATAAGTTACTGCCTCGCTAAAATATGACAAATTTTATGATGTAAATTTAAAGTGAGCTTCCCCTGTTTGAAAGACCAGCAGCCGCCACTGAGCAATATCTAAATATCACAGTCTAAACGTCGCCCCCTCTTCCTCTGTCACCGAGCGGATTTGAAGTTCGTGGGCAGCTTCTTGGAGACCATCTAGCACCACGTCAACTTCTATGTCCCTATCAGCTGAGAGTTGAGCTAAATCTTCGAGTAATCTCTCGAAACGAAACTGAAGATAGTCGGTAGGTTCGCTGTTATCGAAGCTGTCCGCTAATGCTCTTAAATCAGCAGCAATAGCTCTCACAAAACTATCCATTGCTAATAGCAAGCTAAAGGCTAACGTGAGAGCCAGCCAAATCAAGGCAGCACTAGTAGATCCAATCCAATCACATTGACTGACGTAGGCCTGCCCACCTTATTAGCATATTTACATTTCTGTGTGACACTGACACAGAAATAAATAAATGTATAAATAAATGTGAAAATAAATAAATGTGGAAATAAATAAATGTATAAATAAATAAACGTGGAAATAAATAAATAAATAAATGTGGAAATAAATAAATAAATGTAGAAATAAAAGAATAAATAAATAAATGTAAAAATACAGAAACAGCCTTTTTTATTACCAAAATGTCCTTGGTTTTTCATTTATTCGTGTATTTAATTATTTATTTATACATTTATTTATTTATTTATACTTATGTCATTTTTTTGTTCTCCATAGAAAGCCATGGATATTTCATGTAATGCTGCAGAGCCTTAAATTGTCTTATATAACCGTGACACTGCTGTCTGGTCCAGTGAGACACTATCACTGCACCCACAGTAGCACCATGCCCAGAGAACGCACACACATACAGACACACATATATACACACCTAGAACAGTAAAACAAAAGATGTGTACATGTGATTGCACCTCCTTTAACTATGTCATAATAATTTGCCATTATTTAGCCCACACCAGTGAAGGAAGAAATCTTTTATTAGCAATAGCTGCATGTTCCTCTGGAGGATGTAGTTCTTTTATGTAGAACATCCCCGCACAGTGTATAGCCTACACATCATGACATAATACATCCAGCACTGGAAATGTTTCATGCTCCTTTTATATCACATGAGCTGTATCAGCGAATGGTGGCCAGATGCCATGGAAATGTAGATGCTTAGACTTTAAGTGCTCAGTGTAAATGGAAGTGTCTACATTCCCATGGCAACTGGGAAAACTATAACAAAGTATGATTGAAAGCCCCAGAACAGCCACTAAATGGACCCTGAGGTGAGATTGTTGTGTCAACTGCCCATATCTTTTTGTGGTGACCAGTTTTAAGTGAAGAATAGTTCCATTTTGATAAATCGAATTTCCGCCATCTCTGCAGCAAATACATTACATTTCCCGCAGTTTCACAACGAAAACCTCCCAATGGTTTGACATTTATTTATTAAGAATTCTTGAGTGCAGAGTCGCTGTGTCTTGTGTTTGTATTGGGCATGAAATATTGTCGGGACAGATGTAAAGCTCTGGGTAGCCCAGCACTAAAATTATCAACCTCTCCTCCATATTTTTCACAGACCGATACTTATGGAAGAAGGGAAAGATATCTGCTGGCTGTGATTGTTTGTTCTTTTGACATGACACGTGATGTCCAAAAGTTGAGCTCTTTTTATCTCAGGGCACAGCCGTTGTGACCTGAAAAAAGGGCGCTTCAAATTGCTTAAGCATCATGACAGTGTCAGTCTGGCTTTTGAGCGCACCTGCTGCACATCTACATTGAAAACAATGGATTTGAGGGTGCAAAAAACACAGCATGTGTACAGGCCATAAACCTTTAATGTGAAGCAGCAGCAGCAAGAAATACTTGGTTTATTGCACTGGCACCTTTATATTCCAATTCAAGCAGTGAACATGGTAATCAAATGAGTCTGTGAGTAGCTCACCAAAGGAGGACTGGAATATGTCTTCATCAGAGTTGAAGGGGTTGACTCTGAAGATGCAGCTATGTTAACTTGGAAGTCATAGCACTGATTAAACCAGTTATGAAATGTCTGTCTGTTCCAGAACTGTGTGATGTGATGATCACTTTTAGTCTGAGAGGACTGTGAGTTTGTCTAAAACACAATCAACCTGTATTTATATGCAAACAGATGGATGGGCAGTGTAGTTGGAGTGTGATGTAAAGAGAACATGAAATGAACACATAAGCACTGGTTGGTCTGACATGTGCCTTTATCTGAACCCTCAGAGGCCCTTAGGACATAAGAGGGCTGGGAAGCACTTAGCCAGGAGGAAAATAGGCTGTTACCCCTCTCTGTCTGTCTACTCCGCCTGCTTTTTCTCTTTCTCCCTCTTTCTTTTTAAAATCAGCAATGCAACGCTTCAGTTTGAAGTTGGGAACGTGAAGGGATGAATCTGCTGAGCAGAATTCACCTTTGAAAGAAGAGAAAGACCAGCGTGGACAGTTTTATTCAGCAACAGAGAAGGACTGAGTACACTGGAATAGTTATTATGTAAAATTGCAACCGCCATTATACAAGCTTTACTTCTGTAAACCATAAGCGAGGTTGTGAGTGTGAAAAATCTGAACAAACATAACATCAGACATAAAGTGAATGCAACACAAGAACATAAAGTGAGCAGTACTGTATCTATTAAATATTTGAACAATTTTAATATATGCTTCATTACTTTCTTTATGAAAGTGAGATGTTCAGATTGATCTGTGGTAAGTACAGAGCTGGAGTCAGGATGGGCTTAGCCATAGTTTAGCATAAAGACTGGGAGCAGGGAAAACAGTTACCTTGGTGTTGTCCAAAGTAGTGTTAATATTGTCAGCTATTTTAGATTTAGTCTTAGTCTTTAGATGAAAATGCTTATCAGTTTTTCATTTTCATAGTTTTAGTCTAGTTTTAGTCAACAACAACTCAGTACGATTTAGTTGACGAAAACTCATTACATTTTAGTCAACTTTTAGTCATTACTTGAAGTCATTTTTTTCCCTTTAAACTTATTCAATTGGGTTAATTCAGCTATTAGAAGACAACTAGACAACTAGGGTTTGTACCCAGGTTTACTGTAAACTGTTTAGTTAATGCTACACAGTGCAACATGGATCTATTAAACTTGGGTACAACATCAAGTTTGATATTTGCAGACTGTTCAATGACGGCACCTACTGAAACGCAGGCTGCGATGCATTTTTTAACTAAATGTGTACATTTTTTTTCCCTGTTATTGGTCTACAAACCGATCACAGTTCTGTGCATCAGCTGCATGTAACTCAAATCAAGCCCCTGTTTGCTCCAAGTGAGCTAAACTTACATCATGATATATTACCAAACAGGGCAGATCCAACCTGCTATCACTGACCAAACTGCAGTTATTACCAGATCAGAAAATAACTACTAGACTACCAGTACCTTACTGGTCACTGAACTGATAAAGGTCCAGATTTATCGAGGCATATACAACTTGGCAATTAGCGCTACCTCCTGACAACAATAGTAAACATTATCGTTATCTTGCTGAGTATTTTTAAATATCATATCAAAATATCAATTAACACTTTAACCTCTTGGTTAGTTTTTTATAATCAGATACATGTAGCATTACAGTACTACCTGATGTAATGAGAGAAAGGTCACTTTTGTCCTTTCAGGTAGGTAAATGGTTCCATAAACACTCTTACATGTTATTAGTGTAGTTAGTCTGTCTGTTTTGTTGTGTTCAAATTATTGTTCTTCACTGGATCGCTTGAGTAAATGATAGCACTACTGTAACATTAGACCATCAATTATGCTAAAGTAGCTCCCCACCAATCTACACTTTTGTTTTTCTAATTTTGATTAAATGAATTGTGACAGCACAATGGTTAAAGTCCTAAGGGACTGTTGGCAGTTGTCATTACTTTTCTTAAGAAATCATGGCTTATTGTTGTTTAAAAAATTAAGCTACACAGGGTCTATCTCTCAACTTCAGTGGGGAAAATGAACTCAAAATATACAAACTATCTGAGGAAATAAACATCAACCAATATATCAAACATTGGCGACTTAACAGTACGATAAATTACAGATGATTCTGCCAGATAATAAACTGTTAAAATGACAGGTCATTAACAAGTAGATGACCAGTAACAAGGAAAATGAATGTTCACATTTAGATAAAAAACATCAATCAGCATCATATCATTTGTGTTTTTTAAATTTGGTGGAAGGATTTTTCAGTCAAAGGTGAAACAGTACAGATATGATGGTTATAGTGTGATTTGCCTGCCCCATTAACTACATTAGACCTAGTACCAAACTCTGGCTCCAATGCAAAATTCAAACACTGTCACAGACGTCATGACCTTCCCTTCTTTCGTAGTTTACTTGACTCCAGTTCTGACAAACTGGGCAGACTGATGTCCATGTTCGTATCTTATGTTGGAAATTAAACCAAATAAGCCTATTTCCCAAAATGTTGAACTTAAACTGAAAATGAATTATTTTTTAAATAACTGCTGATATAATAAAAGAAAACCTAAAATAAGTTACACTTTTACTGTCCACCTCATAGTCACACATCATCACAAATACCTCGAGGCTTTGGGGGTAATTGCTGTGGACTTGTAATGAAGCATTCTGAAGAGATGGGCCGAACGTGTCTTCGCATGAATTTATTGATTGACAAAGTCTCATTAAC
Source organism: Cephalopholis sonnerati (assembly GCA_019142605.1). Taxonomy (NCBI): domain Eukaryota; kingdom Metazoa; phylum Chordata; class Actinopteri; order Perciformes; family Serranidae; genus Cephalopholis; species Cephalopholis sonnerati. Next base: position 41,908,872 of record JAGQAX010000006.1, on the reverse strand, counting down.
AACTAATTGGACTACATTAAAGATGTTTTGTGGCATGGTGGTACAGTGGTTAGGATTGTCGCCTCACAGCAAAAGGATTCTGGGCTCGAATCTGCCGGCCGCCTGGGGCCCCTCTGTGTGGAGTTTGTGTCGGTTTTCTCCGGCTTCCTCCCACAGTCCAAAGACATGCAGGTTAGATAAACTAGTGACTCTAAATTGCTCATTGGTGTGAATGTGAACATGAATGGATGTCTCTCTCTACGTGTCAGCCATGTGGCAACCACCAGGGCTGAAAATGGTTAAAATGCTCAGCTTTACTGTAGAAATAAAACCGTTTTGATCTCTATTGCTAATTTCAACATTCATGATGAACTGTACAGGGGCTAAATTTTAATATAACTTATCTGTTTACATTTACATTTACATTTACATTTTATTAAGGCTTACACGTAGTTAAGGGTGGGCCGCTTTAAGTAACAGGTTTTTTGCTGATAAATGGTAAATGGACTGCACTTATATAGTGCTTTTCTAGTCTTCCAATCACTCAAAGTGCTTTTACACTATATGTCACATTCACCCATTCACACACTGGTACTCACACACCAATGGAACAGTCATCAAGAGCAATTTTGGGTGCCGTATCTTGCCCAAGAATATACAAGCTGGAGGAGCCAGGGTTTGAACTGCCGATCCTCCGATTAGTGGTTGACCTGCTCTATCTCTGACCTCTGAGTCTCCTCATCTTCAGTCAGATTCACCCCTTGCTCCTTTAAATTAACATTTGCATTTGCACAGTAACTATGTTAAAATGTAATGGACAGACTGTTATAAAATCTTTACTTTAGTGACCCTATGTTCTGTGACTTAGCTCAACTCGCAGAGAGAACTTAACATGTGTGCAGATTCACTCAAAATTCATTCAAAATACAACACTATGCAGGCTAAAAAAACAGTCCTCACATGTCTCCATGGCAACATTATATTACATATACTACTTCCGTCTTGTTTACTTTCTTCCATACAGTATCTATCTTACAGCCACTTGAAGCAGGAGGGCATCATGAAAGGCTCTTGTAGTGGTGATGTCTATGTATGTCTTTGAATAACATCCCTAGCATCTTTTTTTGTTGATCCACAGCTGTTACTTCAGATTGTTATTCCTCTCACTGAGGAGTAAATGGACTCTTTGTTGCACTGGAATAACCTTGTGCATATTGACGTATTAACACGTCAGTATTAATCTCAGTCAGCTCCTCCTGAGCACTAAAGGAACTTTCAGCTCTCCAGCCAATCTAAATGTTCTCAGCTGCACAGAGATGAATGACGCTGTCTTTCCTCTCTCCCTCTCTGTCTGTCTTCCTCTTTCCTCGGTGTCTTTACCTGTCAGTCGGAGGACCTCGGAGCCTGTGCCCAGTTTGAGGCCAGTCGAAATGCAAGGAATATGATGCCGAGCGCCAGCTGTGGCATTTTCCCAGAATTCACCCTGAGAAAGCCCTCCTCAGAGACCGACATTGAGAACTGGGCGTCCAAGCACTTCAACAAACACACACAGGTAGTCAAGAGGATGTGTGTATCTGACTTTGGTGGGCTTTTGTTGCTATTTCTGTCTTAACTATTTATAAAATTGTCTCCAAAATGTTGTGGAATAGCATGTGATAATTTAATGTAAGTTTAGTGCAGTGAAAGACATGGTCATGTCGCTTTATTGAGTTTAAACATTTTAGCCCATATGTCACAGACTGTATATTAATCTGTTCAAATATGACTGCTAATGTCTTACTGGGGTTACACTGTTAGTGCTACTAAATATATTGTTTGTTATCAGCTGATCACTAATCAGGTTTAGTTACTCAAGAAATAACACAGGAGTGGAGCTTAAGAGCTCATTCTTGACCTTTGAAACAGCAGCTTGACAAAAAAAAAAAAACCTCAACTCAAGGTCTATCTTGTTTTTGGCCACAAGAAGCTTCAGAAACATCTGAATTGGACCTTGTTTTAAGATTATTATATTTTGTCAAAATACAAAAGTTGATCTGACCCTTGATGTTTTGTATTTGCCCTTATGGACCAAAACTCATACACAACCATATTTGTCATCCTAACTGATTTAACAAAACTCAGACACACACAAAAACCAACGTACCCTCATAAGGTAGTTGGTATGATATCCTACGAATAATAGCCCCACAAATTACATTATGTAATAAATGTAAAGCTATGTCATTGCACATAGGTTTAGGCAAGTAAAGTTATTGTGGTTAGGGTTAGGAAAAGAAACATGGTGAGGATGTACTTTAAAACGACTCAAACTTTACATGGTTTCAAACACTGGTCTCCTTGGGAAAGTCCCAGGGAAGAGTCTTGTCCAAAGTCCACCACCCCAACCTGGTGCTTCCCTCTTTACTCCCATCAGCATATTGGTCATGGGATTGCAGCCTTCCATAATATGTGGGTTATGTACAAATTACTTGCTCATCGTTATGTGGGATATGTATGAATTTTGGTGGATTACTTTTCGTAGGAAAACACACAAACAGTGCATGAAAACAACCTGCACAAAGCTCACCACTGTTTTTTTTTTTTTTTTACAACAGATAACCCACAGTCAGGTCACAGTTAGTTCTGGTAATATTTATTAAACAAACATGATGGCAACAAAGTAGCTCATAATATTATTGGATATATTTTAGGTACTACATCTTTGATTAGAAAGTATTGAATACATTAAATAAATTAAAACAAAAATAATAAGTTCATAGTAATAAAAGCAACGGTTCAAATGTGTTGGCTTTATTAAAAGCATGCCAAATGATGAATTATGTAACCCAAAAATATTTAGCAAATCCAAATCAATTTCACAAGGAAAACTGATTTATATTTACCAAGTATCTGAGCAAAATTTATTTAAATTTACTAAATATCTGGTGAAAATTGATTTATATTTATTTTATATCTGGGTGGAATTAATTTATATTCACTAAATATCTGGAAAAAAAATAAGTTGGATTCACATCAAGTCATATTTTAGCACACTGTTGCTTAATTCAACACATAATCACTAGGGGTGGGAATCACCAGAGGCCCCATGATATGATATTCTCACAATACACAAGTCACGATACAATATTATTGTGATTAAACATGTTCCGATATGCTGAGTATTGTGATTAAACATATTGCGATAAATTGGGATTCCTTGCCTTTTTCAACTGTAAATGATGTCCCCAAAAGAAGACTTTGTCATCATCTGTTTTATCTAATAAGATAAAGTTTTCAGTGTGTTCATCTGACTTCACTCAGCAGCAAAATGTGTCTTTTGGACTGAAAAAGCAATTGGTTATATTGTTCTAGTAGGCTAGCAAGAGTTTAATGCGTAATCGTAATATTAATAATTTATTTAATTAAAAAAACTTGGTGTCCGTGTATTGATACAAGATTGACACACAAAAATATCACCATACTATGCTGTATCGATTTCCCCCCACCCAAATATACACTACTAATCTTATTTACCTGCGCCTAAATTCACTGTTTAAAATTAAGTTTTATTTGCTATCAAAGGACTTTGAAATCTATTCAGTAACACTGAATGTCACTTTGTTGCCATAATTTTTCCATGCCTAATCCACTCAATATCATGCCTTCTTGTTGCCACAGTTTACTGAACAGATCACCATGCATAAAAAATACAGCAGGTTAACACTTATTTGTGCAAGTCTGTCAAAGCATGTTTTTTTAAAGCATTTTTCAAGTGCAAAATGCCAAAACACAACAAAATAGAGAGAAACTCTGTAAGAGGAAGGATAACCTCTGCACTTTGGCAGTGTCATTACAACAATTGGAGTTCAGTGAGCACTAGCTAACAACTATCCATAAGTTAACACAAACAGAGTTATATTATTGAACAACAAAAGTTTTATTGTCTTCACTATTCGAAATCATGCCACTCTCTCACACACATCATTCAGTGGTTGAACTGATCAGGGATCAGATAAATGCTACAGCAGCTCAGTGCATTTATATTTAAATGTATGTGTAAAAGTGGCTGGAGCGTTTCTCCCATGTTGCTTTAATGACAGAACAGCAGCTAATTTCAGTGTCATTTTAATGTACTGTTTGCTGCTGTTATCACAAGGACAGAAGAGGCAGACCACGGATGTGAGTGGATATTTCCACACACTGCTTACTGACATAGTTACAGTATAGGAGGAGTAAAGGTTGTGTGTACGTCTTGATGAAATGGATGCATTCATACCTTTTCAACATGTGGCTAGAATATGTCTCAAACCACCTTATAAGCATTCAAGTAGGATTTCAGTCTGTCTGTGCAACCTGCCCAAGATGCAGGAAGTAAATGGGGATTTAATCTAAGCGAGGCTGTTGCTTACATTGTTTCCGTCAGCAGTGTCTTGCCACACCTTTAAAGCATTTCACACATGACAACCTTCTACTGTTGGTACGTGTTCAGCATCTTTTCAGGGTTAAAACATGTGCTTGAGAGCAGAGTGTTTGCTTTTGAGTGATACATGCTTCAGTCTTATTTCTCTTTACCAAACTATACTGTAGGTTTCCAGTGTTTTAACCCTTGTTGTCCCATCAGAGACCGGCGTTCTGCCCAATGTATGTATGAGGCCAGGTGTAAACCCACCACTGTATGTCGCTGCAAGTCTACATAATCATCAATCTGGTCATTACAAACAAAATGAATTCTAATGTTTGGTTGAAGCCCCTCCTTTTGTGTTGCTATTGTAATCTATGCAACATGTATTGTGTGTTTTGGTGCCACTCTCCTTAAGTGAAAAAGGAGGTTATAATGAATTCACTAGTGCTAATCAAATTATTTGCATGTGTATTGGTTACGCAGTAAATAATGACATTCGAGGTATTTGAATCTTGACCAATATAAAGTCAGTGGGGTTAGTGACATGGTATAATTCTTAATAGGTGTGGTTTTGCCCATTTTATTTATTGGTTTTAAGTCCATAGGTGCAGGTTTTACCAGAACCTTTAAAGAGATCTATTTGTTTTCTGTAATGAGCTGTCATTATTTTAACACCTTCAGAATTCCAACACATACATTTTGTAACTGGAATGTTCTTGAATAACCTAAATTCTACACGGATGTTTCATTTAAAATCATGACTACAACTATTCATGTCAAATGTGCATTTCCAAAAGGCCCTGGTTATTGTGAAAAAATATATGCAAAATATATACTAAATAAACCTGCACAGTTTTGGTCCAAGCACGACCCACAGCAGCAGTTTTGGGCCTGAGCCTGATTAAAAACCCAAATTTCTACTGTAAAAGAAAGAAATATATGTTAAATCTTTATGCCTTCGCGCCAGTGATCGCTGTAGCCGGAGGCATTATGTTTTCAGGTTGTCCGTTGTTTGTTCACCCCATTCTTGTGAATGCAATATCTCAAGAATGCTCCAGGGGAATTTCTTCAGATTTGGCACAAACATCCCCTTGGACTTAACGATGGACCGATTAGATTTTGGTGGTTAAAGGTCAATCACTGTGACCTTGTCTGTCTCATTCTTGTGAACATGATATTTCAAGAACACCTTGAGGGAATTTCTTAACATTCAACACAAATATCCACTTGAACTGAAGAATGAGCTGATTAAAACTTGGTGGATGAAGGTCAAGGGTCAAGGCCGGTGTGACATTCTTGGCAACAACTCAAGAATTCATATGCAAATTATGACAAAACTTCACACAAATGTCTAACAGGATAAAATGATGACATTTTATATTCAAAGGTTCAAATGTCAGCATCACTCTGACATAACATTCTGCACAAAACACTTTTTTTGGCCATTATTCAACACCATATCTCAGGAACAGAGGGGAAGATATTTGGTCAGGTACTGAATCGGTGACACTAATCCTCTGTGCTGCCAGAGGGAAGATGTGTGTGAAGCATCCATGTTTTCACAGACATGGATGTAAACTGTAAGAGAAACTTGACTGGAGCCGGAGGCATACAATCGCAGGACGGTAATTCTAGTTTTAATATTAAAACATTTATTACAAGATAAGGGCTGATATGTTTCCTCAAACCGCTTCCCCTTCTTCTCTTCCTTATTTCACGGCTTCTCTACTATATCTTTTGTTCCGTCACTCTCCCTCCCTCAGTTGCACCCCCCCACCCAAGGGTTTACCGTGAACCCGGGGTGTCGGGTCAGGCCCAATGAGGCTCGGGCTGAAAATCAGCGCTCTCCTTGGAATCTTGGTGCTGTCTAGTGAGTGGGTGTTGTACAATGCACAGCACAAGTAAACAGTAGTAGTAAGATGGCGGATCACATTGATTACCTGCCTTCTTTTCTTCTGTTATTACAGATACTTGTTTTTATCCATAACAAGCATGAACCAACTATTAATCATAACAAGATATAAAAGACTAATTTGTGCAACAATATAACATGCCCAGTGATTTAGTCATGGTTCATGCATTAGGTTAAGAAAAACCTGCTATTTATAGGTTCCAGCTGTGAATCAACTTTTCGGGTCCTGAACCAGATTGTTTTAGGTCAAAATATTTAGAACTGTTCAAAGTTTGGAGTGTAAATTGGGATTGTTGGTGGAAAAGGGGTATAAGAGACCTTTAGTAGCAAATAAATGAAAGTAGTAATAGTAGTAGTATGCTCGGGCCTGGGACTGAAATCATTTTAATTCACACTGAGTTATGGATCTGATGTTGATGTCTAGCATCCCTCTGCTATCACATCTAATAGTGCACATTATTAGCATGAAAAAGTCCAAGCAGAGTTAGGAGGTGGCTGCTCTCTCAGTGTCTTTCCCTGTTTCTCTGTCACTCCTCTCACACTCTCTGTTGCTCTTCTCTGGTTTCTCTCCACCCCCTGCTTGTTTTCTCAGGGTCTGTTTAGAAGAAAGGTGTCCATTGCTAACATGCTGGCCTGGAGCAGTGAGCCCATCAAGAAGCCCATGATTGTCACCTCAGACCGCACCGTGAAGAGGGAGGCAGTGGACATCTTTAAGCTCATTCAGACCTTCATGGGAGACCGTCGCTCCAAGGCCGACGCCCTATCTGTCGCTCTGGAGGTGTGTAGACAGCCTGAACTAGGAGGTCTAAACTGGAGGTCTCCCCTCCTCACACTTGTTAACCATGCACAGAGACGTTACTTTTACTAACTCCCTCATATCTCACCTTGGTAACCCTCTCCAGTGATTCTACTGTTTTAATTACAAGTCTGATTTAGAGAACAAAGCACATGCTTTGCTCACAGTTTTCTTTCATAAATCACAATCAACTTGACAATGCTTGCATGCACAAAGCTTCATGTTCTGCCCACCACACTCCCACAATTATCTATAAATGGTCAATGCAAACCTCGTCATGAATATTAATATGCATATTGTTCTTCTGGAAAATGGTAGCAGTGTTAGAAACAAAGGATAGTTTGAGAGGCTGATGGCTGCAGCAGTTGTTAATGCATTCACCCACCCACCCATCCATTCCATCCGCTGTCCATCCATCCATCCATCCATCCATCCATCCATCCATCCACAGTTTCACACATATTTTGGCAGTGCTCAGAGCTAAACACAATCACTATAGTAACATGCAAAGTAAAAGAGAAAGTGTAAATACCCTGTAGGTGGAGGGTTGTGCATGTATAGCGTAGTTGTTACGCAGGCTTTGTAGACAGCTGGACTGATTAAAATAGGAGTGAATCTGTTGTCTCAGATGCTCGCGAGACTGAAATGGTGTAAAACAAGCCTGAGCAAGCTTTCTGAGTGTGAACATTCACTGATAGGAAGTGTTACTGATATTTATTCTACCCTCATTGATACAAATAAGGTGGACAAAATGTTAGAATCTCTCTCATTATAGTAAAATACGACAGCAGCACAAACCACAGCTTTCAGAATGGTGATTAAGTTTGATTAACAACTGAAGTCATGACTTCTTATTCAGAAAGAGACAGTTACCAGCAGACAGACTCACTGGGCTCTCTGCCTGTCTCTGTCAGGTGGTGGTGCGCGGGTGGAGTAACCAGGGTCTGCGTGATGAGCTCTACATCCAGCTGTGTCGTCAAACCACCGAGAACTTCCGTTACGACAGCCTGGAGCGAGGCTGGGAGTTGATGGCCATCTGTCTGGCCTTCTTCCCCCCCACACCGCGCTTTCACACCTACCTGGAGGGCTACATCTACCGACACATGGACCCTCTCAACGATACCAAGGGTGAGGGAGCAACACTCTTATACACACTTTGGATTATGTATTACAGGATATCACAGAAACTTTAAAATTTTCATAAAGTTTGATGGTGGTGGTGATCTCAGTACAACTGTCTGTCCATGCACTATGTAATTTTGCCAGGTAGGACATACCCCTGGATCAACATTCCACATTGTGTTCCTGGATCAAGATCACAATCAACCAAACACAGCCCTCTGACATCATCAGTGTGCTGCTGCTGGGCTTCTTTCAAAATTACTTTGTGTTTCTTTAGAGCGAAGCTAGTTTTCCAGATTGAAGTTAGTACAATTTAACAAAATCCTCAGTAACACCGAACAAAATCCTCAAAAGCTGCTGCAGGGTTAGTGAGTAAGTAGGCTAGTAAATAGTGAGTAAATAGGCAGGCTATACTAATGAGTAATTTGGCAATAGACTAGAATATTGTCAAGTAAAATTAAGTGTAATGATAATATCATTTTGCAGTTGCAAAGACTTGCATTGGACACATTTTCCCTCCTTCTTTATAGACCACTCAAAACAATGTTTTTGCAAGATTGCAGTGGTGGTGCTGAGCCAGGACCATTATCGTCATGTTGACAATGGATAATTTGTTTGTGTTGATCTTGGGCCATCATTTCCATGTTGATCTGGAGCAGGATTGCTAATGTTGATCCAGTACCATCACTGCTATGTTGAAGTTGACATGAACATATTATCCAGAATCAACATGGCATTGATACTCCTGGATCAACATAAACAAATTATCACGGTCCTCAGAGGATGGCTCATAACAAAAAATCCCCCTTTACCAACAATTTGGCCCACGATATAGTGTCACAGAAACTGATAAAAAAGTTTTGGAGAAAACCTAATTGCTGCCTGGATAATGCCGCACAGAAACATGGATGGATTGTTAAAATAGGAAGCGCAAGACTGTGGCACCAGCTGCATGTTCTATGTGAGGTTAAGTTTAAGATACCAAACTTTGGTTGAGGTTAGGAAATAATTGTGGTATATTCAGTATACAATATATATACAGTTTGTCTGGTGCTTCAAATTGATGTCGACTTTTTCAATATTTACTACGGATATTTAACACGGACACCTTATTAGCTGATATGATCAACGTGTACACACAGAGCAACATTATCATTCATTTGGAGTAGAGTTTGTGTCCACTTGATGAATAAGTTCAACTCTCTTTTAACTTTGTTTTTGGTTTCTTTGGGAAAGATCTGTCTCTATAGCTGCTAAATGCTCCACTGTGTTTACCAGTCTGTAACAGTGTCTGCTGTTTGGTGCTGAGCAGGTGGTGTACAGTGGGGTTTTAGAGCTTTTTCACTGAAAGCAGCTGCTACTGCAGCCAAACAGAACACTATAAGAGTATTAAGAGAGAAGCAAACAGTAAAGTTGGGTGTCAGACAGCTGAACAATAAGCTGAAACCACCCACAAAGCTGAGGGAGGCTGCAGATTCAGCTGATTATTCTCTGCAAGTTCATCACTATGAGGAACCCCTCTCACATTATCATGTTGTTTTAACATTGTTGTCATTTGATATATTATTATCAAAATGTCTCTTATAGCCACTTTAAACAAAACCACCATCTTTCCAGACCTTTTACCAAAGACTTGGAGTTGCCTCAACACAACCATGAAAGTTTTTATAATGCTAAAGTTGCTTCAAGCTGATTCCTAAAAAGGAAAACAAATAAAAAACATTTTGCTGATACATTTAGTCTGAAGGTTTTGCAACCTTGCAGATATGTTCGTTAAAAAACCTTCCCTCATTACATTGTTTTATTATGCCTAAGCGTTGGTGATAGCCGTGGCTGGAGGCATTCTGTTTTTGGTTGTCTGTCCATTCCATTCTCGGGAACACAGTATTTTAAAAAATGTCTTTGAATTTCTTCAAATTTAGCACATATGTCCACTTGGACTCTTGGACACGATGAACTCATAAGATTTTGGTGACCATAGGTAAAATGTCACTGTGACCTTACAGCTGTCTTATTCTGGTGAACGTGATATTTCAAGAACACCACTAGCTAATTTCTTTAAATTTGGTGCTAACATTCAATTGGACTGAATTGATTAGAAATTAATGGTTGAAGGTCAAGGTCACTGTGACCTTGCAAAACGTGTTTTTGGCCATAACTCACAATTAGTACACACAATATACAAATGTCTGATTGGATAAAATAATGAAATGATAACATTTTAAATCCAAAAGGTCAAAATTCAACTTCACTGTGACATCATAATGTTTTCAAAAACACTTTTCTGGCCATTACTCAGCGTTATAAGTCAGGAACAGAAGGGGAGACATTTGTTCAGATACTGAATTGGTGACACTAAGCTTGGGTGTCCACCTTGAAACTGTGCTGATTGTATCTACCTTCTGTGCTGTCAGGGGGACAATGGGTGTGAGGCATCCATGTTTTCACAGACATGGATGTAAACTATGGCTGCAACTTGACAAGTTCACAATCAGGTGCGAGTCGGCTGATAGATCACATGGGTCTTTTCTATGCAACTTCTTCTTGTATGGTGCAATTCTAAATAAATGAATCAGGCCCTGACTCTGTAAGTAACTCAACAGATAAGACAGGATTTCAGGATGTCTCTTGGACACAGCTCCTGGACAGTATGTCCCAGTAACCATGACACAGATGGACCTTTATTGAGTTTGCAGATAGATCTCAGTGCAAATAATGTGGATTTTCCAATCAAAAACATTTCACGGAAACAGCTTAATACAGTTTATTATTTATCATTACAATTGCCACACCACAAGCTCATCACTACAGTCACACATATTGAGCATTTTGAAGATGTTCAGAAGAGAAAAGAACGGTTTGAGTGTTTGTAATGGAGTGATATTGATCTGACCTGCACTGACGACAGTCTTTGGGGAACTCTAGGATAAAATATCAGATACGCGAGGAACGGATACAGAAATACAATCCAACAAATATCTCACACCAGTTACTACTCGTATTTTAAACAGAAAATCAATGACCTGCAAAACCAAATCTCTTGTAGAATATCACTTGCTGTAGAAAGCTTTGTATTGACAAGCATGAAGACGAAGAGGCAACATGTCAGCTACAAAATAACATCCCACAACCACCGTCCATGAGCAGTACATGCAGTGAGAGACATTAGCATTGGCAGTCTTAAGTAAACTACTGTACAGTACATAATACAGGTGTTCCTGATTCTGCTCTGTCAGCTGTACTGGTGCTCTGCTCCCCCCTACAGGTGAACTGAAGGAGCTGACCTGCTCACTTTGTTTTCCTGTACTCAGCTTGTTTCACAGCCATAATAAAGGTTATCAGCTGAAATGAACTCAGAAGTACTGGTTGTTGTGAGGTTTAGTCACTGGAGCCAATGAACACTGCCTCACCGCAAGTGTAGCTACATTGAGAGTGAGATCATACTGAATGTATACAGGTTCATGGTAAACAGAAAAAATAACATTTCAACAACCACAATATATACTTGATCAGAAACATTAAAGTATTTGCAATACATTTGTTTTTTGTATTAATTTCTTAAAGATTAAAAATGAGAGCAAAATAAAAAAATTCAAAATTCAATAAGTTTATTGTCATATGCACAGTAAAATCACAGCGGTTTACACCATACAATGAAATTCTTAATTGCCAGTCTCCTTTCACACAAAACAAAAATAAAATTAGACTAAAAGCTGGATTTTTATTTTATTATTGTTTTGCAAATTGCTAATTTGATAAAACAATCTCAACTGATAGGAAAAAAGATTGTAAGTTGACTTTAAGACTATGTTGTCAGTACTGTTCCCAAGTTTAACAATATAATTTAACTAACGCTCATGAAAACACATTTATTCATGTTTTTACAACAAGGCTGTAGCTCTCACAATAATTTATTAGTGCTGATATTTTTGATAAACTCAAGCAAGACATTTCTTATTTCTTATGGATACTACTCTATGCTTTTAGTTTGCAGTAATAACAGTCTAGTGTCATGCTGAATGAAGTCACAAGTATTTGTATGTTATTTTGAGTTGTAATCTGTAACCTGTAACCTAACTCTGAGTACAACAGTATTTAGGGACTGCGTGGCTCAATGTTAAATACTTGGATTAAGTTACGATCTGTTTTACGAAAAAAAAGAAAAAGCTGTGTCATCAACTCCACTTCTCTGCTGCACTGTTCAATTGTTGGCTACCTCACCTCTGACCCTGTGCTTATTAACAAAGTCCAACTTTCTGAATTGTTTATGTAGCATATACTGACAAAATATGAAATCTTCTATTAATGTAAACATCTCTTATTTTCTCTGTTTCGTCAGGAGTGGCCATTAGCAGCTATGCTAAATACTGCTACAGGAAACTGACAAAAGCTGCCCTGACTGGTGCCAAGAAGGTAAGCAGCTCTGTGTCATGTTGTTGTTTCTGCCGAGATCAAACCACAAAAGTATATTTTCCTTAAAGTAAAAGGCTGGTGTTGATTTATATATTTCTTTTTATGGCAACTAAATTCAATCAAAAGAGAAAAACAAACAACATGTTAGTCTGTCTCAATACTTTCTGGCTTTTCTAACCTTTCTGTGACTCACGCCCAATGGTTCCTACTGAACACATACAGCAGCTCACAAATATATAGCTTCATTTAAAAAAAAAAAAGGTTCTGACATTTTTTAAAACAGCTGGTTACTAAAGTTTTAATCAAACACTTCTCAAACTAGAGAAGGAGGTGCATTTCTTTGGGACTATTTTCAGTGGCAGATATATCAGGCTTTGATTTACACACAGTAGTGGTCAGAAGGATCAGTTTGTTGCTTGTTTGGGTTTGTTTGGGCTTGTTGTTTGGGTTTGGTCTGAGAATTATAATTATCAACAGTTTTTCTTTAAAAGAAGGAAAATGAGCTCATATATCCCTTATTCCTTTAATTGTTGGGGATGACAGTGTCTCAACATGCAAATGTACAAATATACATGTTTCACTGACACTATTGCAATTGTAAGAGGAGGTAATATACTGTATATACACAGAAGCGTTTAGACTGTCTTCAGTCTCCTGCATGCAGTGAGGATTGTAGTGGAACATTATGCACAACCCAGGTGAACTAGAAATCTTGTTGGGGAGATATTGTTCCAGTTCATGTTTGCTGCTGTCATAGTTGACAACTTGTTAGCAACCTTTGGAAAGATTGCTGCTGTAGCTGGACATGAAGTCAATATGCTAATTAGGGCTTTTTAAGATACTACAAACATTGCTGCAAATTGAAGAGAGTCACACCTGAGAAGGTCTGGTGACAGGTACCTGCACTGTCCACACCTGCTGTGCTATCAGTGTTCTACCAAAGGAATGGGTTTTACCAGTTAGGTGTGGAAGAACTGGAATGCTCACTGTGAGTCAGACATTATCACCCAGCATCAGTGTTGGACCTCACTAATGCCATCTTCTGAAACCAGAGGAGTGGAGTCTGTTAGAGCAGTACGTTGATACCAAATCACAGAGTTCATTAGAATTCTATTTGACCCTAAACAGAAGTACCGGGTGGCAGAGTACCTAACCACTGTGACTGATAGAAAATTAAGGAAAACACTGACAGTGTACAGACTGAGTGGACACAGCCTGGCAGTAGAAACAGGAGGAGGAGTTTGTGGATATGCTGGGGGATAGGGAGCCAGTGGAGGTTATGAAGTTTGGGGGTAATGTGGTCACAGGTGTGGGAGTGTGTGAGAAGACAAACAGCAGAATTCTGGATATATTGTAGTTTCTTGAGTGTTTTAGGAGATGAACCGTGGAGGAGACTATTGCAGGAGTCCAGGCTGGAAGTGATGAATGCATGAATGAGAGTCTCTGGAGGTGACAAGGAGAGGGATGTTTCTGAGATGGAGGAAGGCTGTTTAGGTGATGTTTTTGATATGTTGGTCAAAGGAGAGGGTTTGATCAAAGATGACATCAAGGTTACAGACATGGGGGACGTGAGCACAGTTGATGGAGAGGGAGAAGTCATGGGTGGATTCAAGAAGAGATTTGGGATAGATGATGATGACTTTTGATTTGTCACAGTTAGGTTTGAGGAATTTGGTTTGCAGCCAGGATTTTATTTCAGTGATGCAGTTGGTGAGGGTAGAGTGAGTGGCAGGAGTGATGGCATTGCTGGAGATGTGGAGCTGCATGTCGTTGGCAAAGCAATGAAACTGAAGTCCATGACGGCATATTATTTGACCAAGGGGAGAATGTACAGGATGAAGAGGAGGGGGGCCGAGAACTGCACCTTGGGGAACACCTTGGGAGAGGGGAGCAGTGGGTGATTTACAGTTGTTTATGCTGATAAACTGATATCTGTCATTGAGGTAGGATTTGAGTCAGGAGAGTGCAGTGCCGATGATGTTGAAAGCGGTTTTAAGGTGGGAGAGAAGGATGGAATGGTTAATGGTGTCTAAAGCTGCGCTCAGGTCAAGTAGTATGAGGATGTTGAGCTTGCTGGCATCAGAGGAGAGGAGAAGGTTATTTGTGACTTTGAGGAGAGCAGTTTCAGTGCTGTGGTGAGAACAGAAACCAGACTTGAATGATTCATAGAGATTATTGGCAGAGAGGTGGCTTTGAGTGGTAAAGCAACAGCATGTTCCAGTAGTTTTGATAGAAAGGGGAGGTTGGAGATGGATCTGTAGTTTGGAAGGAGAGGACAGTCATGAGAAAAGTTTTCTTCAAAAAAATAAATAATATGTATTCCGAGTTTATCTGTCTCCGTCATGCCCAGAAACTGTACTTTCTATGGGGAACGTGAAATATTAGCTGCAAAATATGTGGACTGTTGCCACACATTAAGAACAGTTAGGTTGTAAATGTTTCTGACGGATTACATCTGTAAAAGAATTAGTGTATTCAAAATGTATTTGTTGTCTTATATTTGTTCCACTTTTCCTGTATTGAATGTATATAACTTAATAACATCATTTAGCTTTGGCAATAATGTATTAATGTAATGTAATTTTAATTTGACTTTGCATACCCATGGTTATAGTGTACATGTCACATATGAGTGTGTGTGTGTGTGTGTGTGTGTGTGTGTGTGTGTGTGTGTGTGTGTGTGTGTGTGTGTGTGTGTGTGTGTGTGTGCGTGTGTTGGCAGGCAGCAGCTTGGCTCAGAGCCTGTGTAACATGTAGTGCCAGAATCTCAGCAGCTCACTGACAGAGATCATTTGTCACTTTTAGGACCCTACAGTGTTTGACTGGTGTTAACCTGCTAACCTCTGACAGCACAGTAATGAGCCGGGTGTCCTGTGGATGGACAAGTGTTTTTCTCACTGACATCTGAATATTTGACTGTCCTCTCCTTCCACTGCAAACATGCCCTGCTGTATTACATGAACTCACACTTTGTGTGTGTGTGTGTGTGTGTGTGTGTGTGTGTGTGTGTGTGTGTGTGTGTGTGTGTGTGTTCAGGGCCTGCAGAAGCCTAGTCTGGAGGAGATCAAGCACGCTAGGAATGCCATCTTCAGTCCCTCCATGTTTGGCTCCTCCCTGGATGAGGTGATGGCGCTCCAGAAGGAGCGGTATCCGGACAGCCAGCTGCCCTGGGTGCAGACCCGCCTCTCTGAAGAGGTGCTGGGTCTCAATGGAGACCAGACAGAGGGCATCTTCAGGTGAGTGGAGCAGAGAGCAGGACAGAATAGAGAGGAGGCTACAGAGTATGAAGACAGTGCTGGTCTTAAACTGTGCTGATTGTTTAGATCTTCTTTGCTGCCGGGGGAAAGATGTGTTTGAAGCATTCATGTTTATGGAGGCATACAACCGCAAGGCGATAACTGTAGTTTTGTTTTTGTTGTTTTATTTTTGGCTACTCAGGGACAGTGGAAAGTTGCAAAAACAATACTGACATATCAGAAACCAGGGTTTAAAGATATACAAAGAAGAAGAGACTGGGATGAAAGATGAGGGGCTGAAATGTAACCAGCTTGTGACCTTTGCCTTCCAGGGTACCAGGGGACATAGATGAAGTCAATGCCCTCAAGCTGCAAGTGGATCAATGGAAGATCCCCACAGGACTGGAAGACCCACACATCCCAGGTAAATACAAACTGTTGGAGAGAGCTGCAGAACACACATGAACACGTTGAGATCTCTGGTCTTCTGCAGATTTGGGTCTGCTTCCATACTGCTGTCATGTACAGAAAGTTGGACATGAGCAGATTTACTCACTGAGTTCTCACATGCAGTGTAACATTAGTATAGCAGAGTTCAGATGGCTTCCTTTGATTATTGAATAGGTTTCATGCTGCCTCTGTGTCTCTGTGTCCCCAGCGTCTCTGTTAAAGCTCTGGTACAGGGAGCTGGAGGAGCCACTGATCCCTCATGAGTTTTATGAGGAGTGTATCAGTCACTATGATAACCCAGAGGCAGCTGTCAATGTGGTACTGGGCCTGCCACACATCAACAAACTGGTGCTCTGCTACCTCATCCGCTTCCTACAGGTAACACACACAGGCAGGCACACACACACAGTTTACATAGCCTATACTAAATCCCAAAGCAATCAAATCAATCAAACAAACACGCTCACACATACCTCTGCATTAATTTGTTTCTCTGACACATTTAAAGGGTGAGTTCACCCCAAATTACTGTCCCAGAAACCCAATGACATGTTTTCTCACCTCCAGCAGAAATGCCTTGACTAAACTGACTGTGTCATTATCAATTTCCGTCTTAGACTGGCTTAGCAAGCATGTTTCCTTTAACAGTCAGTTGGGCCGAATTTTGAAAAAACATACCCTCTAGTAACACCTGAGATAGTTTGGTTTTATTTGCCCAGGTTTTAAGATACATGTCTCTGTAATCCTGCCTCCACTTTTTAAGTGTAAAGTTCCATTCAGCTTCACTGTATTGGTGTGGGTGCAGAGATCTCAGAGACAGATGCCTAGTCAAAACCTTGGAAAATATAACCTGTCTGCACAGATAGTATCCATAGTAACTATCTAATGTGTGAAAGGAGAAGGAAATTAGATTTTTTTTCGCTATTTGGGTAAAATAACTCTTTAAACACTGGCATCAGCATTCAACTGCGGATGACCCATGCCACCAGTGGCATTATCTCACAACTCCAAGCGTTTTTAAAGAGAACTATATACTAATATATACTAATAATATGTTAGCCGTAGATCAAATATTCACATACTGAATGCAAACCATGTTTTTTAAAATGCTGATATGTTACCATTTGCAAAACAAATATATTTTTGACACTATAACACTGTCCCAAACGTATCCTTAAAGGGTGAGTTTTTTGTTGTTTTTTTTTTTAACCTGGACACTATTTTCCCATGTTTTTGTGTCTAAGTGACTAATGGGAGAAAGAGTTTCTGAAATTGGTCCAAAATTGAACAAGAGCGTTGCAACTGGCAATGGCGAAACAGGCTGCAGTGTCACCACTTGAGCCACTTGGGGCAATGCTGCACCATCATTGTATGTCCACTAAAAGTGTTTGTTTTTGCCACTGATAGGCTCTGATTATTATTTTGAGTGTCTGACAAGGATCCCTACAGAGATAGACCTTTTTTTAAGATTTAGATCCTTTTTGTTTAACCAGAAACAGCCCTGAAATTGCTATTGCCAAACCCACTAGACTCAATTTAAGTAAACAGTAATTTTATACTGTTTGCATATTATATAGCTCTTAATTTTTGTACAGTTTAGAAGTTGTGTACTTACATATTGCTTTGTATTTTTTCTACTGATGCTTCCTATTTGCACTCTGCCTTTGCTGCTGTAATGTTGCAAATTTCTCCGCTGTGGGATGAATAAAGGAGTATCTCATCTAATCTTATTTTTATCTTATCTTATCTTACCTTACCTTACCTTACCTTACCTTACCTTACCTTACCTTACCTTACCTTACCTTACCTCACCTCACCTCACCTCACCTCACCTCACCTCACCTCACCTCACCTCACCTCACCATACCATACCATACCATACCATACCATACCATACCATACCATACCTTACCTTATTAGGGCTGCACAATTAATCAAAATATAATCAAAATCACTGTTAGTGCAATATCTAAATTGCAGGAGCTGCGATAATGTGATATAAACAAAATGTTCTACAACCAGCATACCATTATAAATAAAGCACTGTGGTGCCACAGAGATGCCCCGGCCTACAAATCACATTCCAGATGTAAGGGAAAATGCTTGTTTGGTACAGATCCCAGCAAAAATCACATTATCATGATTTTTATATTATTTTCAGTGAAAATGAAATGCAAAAATAACCATTCCCACTAAATTGTAAGTCATATTGCAATTTTACTATTTGCCAAAATAATCACAATATAATTTTTTTGCATATCATGCAGCCCTAATACACGCTAAAATTACTGTTTATTCAAACAGAGCAGTGGCAATAGCAATCTGAGGGCTGTTTCTGGTTAAACAAAAAGGACCTTTCTCTTTAACAAAAGGTCGAGTAGGGATCCTTTCCATAATGTCAGCCATTTAGAATAATAATCTGAAGATGCCGGAGGCAACAACAAGCACTTTTAGTGGATATAAATTGACAATGTGAGCATGACGCAAGTTTTTACATTACAGTCTGTTTCCCAGCTGCTGCGCTTTTGCTCAGTACAAGCCCATTTTTAGAAATTACAAGTGGGGCGTTATGGGCACAAAATAGGGAATGGGAAAATAGGGTCGAGGTTGAAAAATACCAAATTTACCCTTGGGCAAATACCTAAGGTTCAGATCAAAATTGCTGAAGTGGAATCTTAAACATCACAACAGGGAACATTAAAAATGTCCATAAAATGTCTTAAATCTGTCTTGAGGCAGCCTTTAGAATACTCTCCTGTACATTGTGTGTTCAGGTATTTGCCCAGCCTGCCAATGTGGCCATCACCAAGATGGATGTGAACAATCTGGCCATGGTCATGGCTCCCAACTGTCTACGCTGCCAGTCCGACGACCCCAGGGTGATCTTTGAGAACACCCGCAAGGAGATGTCCTTCATCCGGGTGCTCATCCAGCGGCTGGACACCAGCTTCATGGATGGAATCCTATAGCCCCCCCACCACGCACACACGCACACACACACACACACACACGCACACACGCACGCACGCACGCACACACACACACACACACACACACACACACACACACACACACACACACACACACACACCATTCATACTTTACCCCCACTTTCCCCTACAATCCCTTTAACACACTTCATGACAGGCCCCTACACACTCCCCCAGCACAGCACAGGAACATCATACATACACATTGTTGCTGCTGGGTGAATACCTTGCCTCTCCAACATGTTTACTTTTCTGGAACTAACAAAACTGCCTTGTTTTGGAGTTTGACCACTGTACATTTTGAGTTGAACCAGCTGTTTTTTCTATTTCTGTAGAGGTAGTCCTTTAACTGACATTGACATGAGAAAAACACCACTATTGGAGTTCCAAGGTTTTCATATGCTAACAGTACTGTGTGTGCCTTCACATACATAATACAGTATACACATACAGAAGGAATTAGCAGGGATCTCATCATTCAGTTGGATTCATGTTAGTTTCACTGGCACACTCACTGTTCAGGACCGCAAAGGTTCATTTAAAATCCAAATGATTTGTTTTATATGCTGACTGCTCTCCCCCTGCTTAAACACACACACACACACACACACACACACACACACACACACACACACACACACACACACACACACCCCGTCACATACAAAATAGACACACACAGTACACACATATATCAGTACATGCACACACTTGTATTGAAAGTCTTGCCCCAAGATTCCACCTTCTGCAGTGTACAATACCATCTAACACACAGCAAGATTTATCACAGAGGTGAATGATGCATTCATTTACATGACACACACTTTCTCTCACACATAAACAATGCATTCATAGCACCAGATTTTCACAAGATATAAAGCCTATTTGCACAATTCCATCAGTATTTTATTATATCACATTAATCCCACAACATTTTAACGGCCCGTGAGTCACGCTGCCACAACTGACGGAGCTTAGAACTCAACACAGAGGCTCCTCTGTTTGCCTCAAGAGGGCAAACTTGTGCTGCCTCAATGGGAAAAATCCAGTATCCAACAAGACACAATATATTAAATGAAACATAGCTTCATTCTGTTAGTCAGATGTTTCCTGCCAACAACCTGACTTAAAACAAATGTAGTTGTAAAGGAAGACAGGGATAAGGCGGGAGCCCTGTTGGTCACAAAGCCATCAAGTGAGGAGAACATGGACACTAAATCACTCTGACTTTTGTTTGGACTTCAGGTTTCAACATTTCCATCATGTTGGGTTCATGGACACATTAGCATAGACTTTGCTTGAATTGTTAATACATTCTAGCAATGTTAAAGGTATATTATGCAGGGTTGTCTATTACTGTTAACAAACATGTTCACCAGTGAAAGTGAAGGTTAAAGCCAACATCAGATTCATTTTCATTTGGCGTTTTGCCTAGCTATATTTTGTTTTTCCAGCGGTGTGTCTCTTGGATACCTGCTGCTTATGGTCTGACAACTTCTTGCTGCTTACAAGTCATGATCTCACCTTAGAGCTGTGGGGGTACACACCCATAAACGTCCCGAATCCAGGTAGGAGGCAGAATCTCTGCAGATAAATACACCACAACACCATTCTACTGAGTTATGAGCAGGCCCAAACGGAATCTGTGGATTTCCTAATTGTTTTCAGCAGTGATCTAAAATGAAAATCTGTGGAATGTTTTTTTTTTTTTGGCCCATGATGTGAAAGACAATATTCATTTATGATAACAATTGTTTTTGAACAAAAATAACCTTACACAATACATTAAAGCCTAAAATTACCTATAGCAGGCTAACAGAACTACTTGGTGAATTTTAGTAGTAACTTTGAATCAGAAATTGTATTATCTATTAACAATCAGCAGTTCTTATTTTGACATTTCTTCTCACTACACCACTAACTTTAATTCAAAGCTAACTGAATGCAACACATGATTTTCACACACATGCACAGGGAGGTGGAGGGGAAAGTGACAACATTCTGAGTTTTACAAGCAGCGCCTATAGTCTGAAAATCTGCGGAAAATCTGTGGAGTTCTGGGGGCACTGATTCTGTATGGGCCTGCTTATAAGTGGTGATTTAGAGAGATTAGTTCTGTTTGAGTCTGTACATTGTTTTTTTAGGAAAATCCTGTATAATATATCTTTAGGTATTTAAACACAACATACTCAACACATTATATTGTCAGTATGGGTTGTCACTCATCCTACTTCGTAAGTAAAGACCTCTGGTTGCACAAGTTATTTCAATCAGTGTCTTGAAAAGTCAAAAAAGTACTGAATTTTCACCTAAAGGTCTTACAGTATAACTTGGAAGCTCATCAGCTCATAATGAGAATGTGTTGATTTGAGAATGAATTTTTGATTAGTTGATTCATCATCATTTTCAGGGTGTAGTTTCTTGTGTTGATTGATTTACATCTAAAACACAGGAACAGTAAGAGAAGAATCATAAGTTATCAAATTGACAATCAAAGTTTGGTAACATTAGCAACCATGAGCTACTGCTCCTACCAAGGTGTGTAAAATGGTAGCAGACAAACCTCTGAATGTATTAAATAAAGCTATAGTGTGTTTTGTTTTGTTTTTTTGCTCATGACTTAAAGTGTCATTTGTAAGGAGGTGTGAAATTTCTTCTTTCAAAAGTTGATTTTTTTCGCAGACTATAGTTAGAGTCGTGCTGTTACATTATACTGGTTGTGAAATACTGTGCAGACCAGTAACTGCTATAGTTATCTAATATGCAGCCTGGAGACAGTAACCATGGTCCAGGTGGATTTTGGTGTCCATGTTCTAATTGCTCAACACATGGACAGCCAGTTTAGTTTCTTCTTACTGGCTGAACGTGTGCTAACAGATGTTGGCCTATCCTTTGATGAAACATGTAAACTGATCTCGCAACAGTCTTGTATTCTTTAGCATTAGGTCATCTTGAGGAAATCTGGTGGTGTCTGTCCACTCTGCCACAGTATTTGGTGCTGTCCAGTCACTTTGGCTGCTGACCACAGCCTCCTGAATCCATGAACACCACATACAGCAGTAGGGATGATAGCAGCACTGCCAATAAGGCCCCATTCATAGTGTTCAAACACAGCACAGCATGCTCATATGTCCTGGGAAGGATTTGAGAAGTGCCAGTTCTCCCACAATACCCCCCAAGGCCCATCCTCCCACCCCACCTGAGCCCACAAAGCAAGTCCATCACCATCACTGAGCCCCAACAGGCCTTTCTGCTCACTAATGATTTGTGAATGTGTCTACCTGCTTGTTTGTCTGTCTGTCATTGTTTACAAGATGTACCCGTCTCTTGCATCCATATGGTCTTTGTCGATGAGCAAGTACTGTTGTTTATTGTATTCATTTGAGATTTTGCTGTATTTAACAGAATTTCTATGTTTTTTAACTCATTCTTTTTATATAATTTAATTTATTTATATTTATTTGAGGAGATTTCCTTAATGCCTTCTCAAGATATTGTATTGTAGGCTCCAGTGTGTGTGTTTTTGTTACAGCACGAGTGTGTGTGTATGATAGCGTGGATGAGTGATTGACTGTAGTTTTCAATATGGTAGGGCACATACGTGTTGATGTGTGACTGTGTCAGTCTCGCTGTACCGGTTTGATTCATTTGGAGTTTTTTGTGACACAGCTGCAATGATGATTGTGAATGCTCCATGGAGAGAGACACACACACACACACACACACACACACACACACACACACACACACACACACACACACACACACACACGGACCATCCTGGAAAAACACTGATGTTCCACCTTAAAGGTCCGGTTGACACTCAGTCTCACAAACAGCTAAATTACCCTTTTTTTCTTTGTGAAGAGACTGTGATGAGTGTCGCTGTGTGTGCGATGTGCAGCTCACTCACTCTGACATACACACTCCACATAGATAACATGTACATTGACACTGTACAGACTATGTAAAAATAAGTATATAGAGTAACAAGAGCAGAAAAAGCACCATAAGTAACAGCGGAAATTGCTATGGAAGTTAATGTAACAGGGTGGGGGGGTTCTTTAATTTTCTTTTTTTTCTCCAAGTCTTGTTAAAGTGTAAATTTTCCTCACATTGATCGAGGTCTAAAAGTGGCAATTTAAATCCATCATCCAAACAGTCTGTGGACTGCACAGGTGTCCACCCATAATCCATTCAAAGTGATTTTAAGCCCTGATATCTGTAACTGTCAGTCGCATTTATACTCCAAAAAGAGGTGATTTATCTGGAGGGCCAGTTTGACTGTTGTTAAGTTCTGCATGTTAAGTTTTGCAGAGAAGATTCTGTGACGTGTTGCTGAGATTATGTGTTGTAGAAGTCAGCCATCAGTCTACAGTAGCTGCATCACCATCTGCAGCTGAACCATGCTGCAAAAATTCTGTGCAAAGAGAGAGGCAGCTTTCTCCCAGTCAGACAGTAGGACCACCTGAGACCAACCCCCTTTTTCTTAAGACTAAAACTAGCTGCTACACGCAAGAAAAACATTATGCCATCGTCCTGTCCTCATATACCCCTTTTCCACCACCATGAAACAGGTTCTGTTTCAGGTCTCGCACCTAATTTTGAACCATGTAGACCCCCTCCAAAAAATTGGTTCAGACCCCAAAAAGTTGGTTCCCAGCTGAAACCAAAAATAGTTGTTTTTTTTTTAATTCAGCTTTATTGAAAATACAAAGTCAGATGTCATGGAGAGCAGAAATTGTCAAAAAGACAAGTGGCAAGACTGAAATTGAACGATAAGGAAGAAAAAAACAAAACTAATCAAGTAGCAGAATATTATCAAATAGCAGGTTATGATGATGTATGGTTGATATGCTTTTCTTGTTATTCACATTTGAAAGACTTCATTAAATTTTAAAAATCTATTAAAATATTTTTAACGGGGATGATTTAGCAGATTTAGATTTGTATATATGAAATTTACCAAGTAGGATCATGAGGTTTGTCTCAATGAAATCAACATTGCTTTCAAAGAAAAAAATAACATCTTTGAGACTGAACTTCACAAAGTGACCGGTATTTCTTAAAATATAACTGCAGGTTTTTTTGTTAACTTGAAGTGGGAACCATGATGACATCAGTGGGCGTTTCACATCCTATAGACAATAAAGAACATGTAGCAAGAAATCCTCTGTGGTCTCACTGATGGTTGGTCCATGCTTGATTTTGAATGAAAACAAAAATATCTGTGATAATAGAACAAACGCTAACAATAGCAATCAGTGGGATACGCCATCTTGCTACTACTATTTACTTTGATTGTGCAACACCCTCTGTTGATGACACATCCTTGATTACAGTTATTCTGATCAAAACTGTTGGAAACAAAGCAGCAACCAAATGAAGCCAACGTGGAAGTGCCAAAAACTGCAGTTCATTAAATGTCCACTTGAGGCTGGCTCCAAAACAATCAATCCCCATAGACCTCCATGTTAACACACACACATCCAACTTCCCAGCAGAAATTAACATGTTTACAGCCTGGTACAAAAAACAGTTTTGGTCTCTTTAACTAATTTCAACATTCATGACAACTGTACGTGGGGGGGATCCCACACCCATTTACATTTTATTAAGGCCCAAAGTTACACATATTTAAGGGCGGGGTCACTTGAGTGACAGGCTGGCTGCGAGGCCTCAGCTCCATCCTCTCGTCCAAATAAGGTCACTTCTGGCTCCACAAAACTTAGATGGCGATGGTCAAAATGCCAAACTTGAGGCCTTTAAACGGCAGTGCATAAGACAATGGGTGACATTTCAGTAGCTACGTCCATTATGATGTACAGTCTATGGTGGAAACACAGGCAGGTTCCCTAGATGGCACCAAGGTTCCAAGAGTCCTGAACGGCTCCAGTTCGAGAACCACAGCTCATGTGGTGGAAAAGCGGTAACAGTGGGGCTGCCACACTGTCCTAACTCTACCCATCAGACAAGTGACCCGCAGAGGAATTGGTGACTAGCTTACGAACTAACAAGATACTGTGTGAAATGCATTAACAAGTAAGTTAACCGGAGTCCTCATATGGAGGATGGGAAGCTAACATTGACCATCCTGTGTCATCTGCAGCTGTTAACATGCTAGATTGATATGAGTTTTTAATCTTAAGAGAAAACTCAAAAAGGGCACAATGTTCAGTTAAAGTCAGCCATCTACTTGCCCAGGAACTACAAGTGGAAAATAACAATTTTGCTAAAATCTGCTGCATTAAATCTCCGTGTTTTAAGTGAGGTTAATGTTCTTTGTACTTTGTCCCTGTTCGAATAAACACATAGAAGCTTATAAGACAAAATCATCAGGACAAACTTGTCCCTCATTTGACAACTAACTTCTTAATGGAGTATAAATATGGCCAAATGTTTTCATTTGATTTCCTGTAAAATCACCGTAAATGAGAAGCCTTGGAGATAGCCTGACCAGGCTGAAATGTTGCGGCAGTGTGTATGAGTGTGTAAGTGGTGTGTGTTTGTGAGAGTGTCCTTATTTTACGTATGAGATGGTTGTAGATAGACCCAACAAATCAACCGATTAGCATGCAGACATGGGGTCTTCACTCTCTACGACTTGAATTTACTAAAATATGAGAATATACTGTATGAGGAAAACAAACTGAATTTACAGAAAATAAGTGTTACAGTATTTAGCTTTAAAAAAATCCACTAAGAAAAAGATTAAGCTCTTTTAATCTGTTTTTCTGATTGTTTTTTCTACTTGGTTCCTACTAATGATGATTTGGTAGTCGGTGTCGATGCTGTTCGTCTAATGTAAAGAAAATGACAATGAAGAGGTGGTGTGAGATAGCTGCTGTGAAACTGCTCTTCACCTTGACGTCAGTCCTCCAGGTTTTTCAGTTGTATCTTAATGTCCACTGTCACTCACACTCTGTCCAAGGGACGACTCTGGAAGTGTAACGGACGTTGGTTTAATAAATGATTCAAATGTCAAACTAATAGGAGACTCTTTTATTTCCAACTGTGATACTGCACTCTTATACAAGAGAACAAATTAAAGGTTACATTTCATGAATGTAATATACATAGAAGTAATAAAATATGCCACACAACTAATTACAAAGCAAAATAATGTCACTGATCAGCATTAAATATTAAAACCACTGACAGGTGAAGTGAGTAACATTGATCGTCTTGTTGTCGTCTTGTTGATCGTCTGTGCAATGTTCTGCTGGGAAACCTCCAGTCCTGACAATCATGTGGATGCCATATTTTGGCTGATCAATGTATTTTCTACCATAACTGTAATTATGATAGAAAACCAAAATTTCAATTAATTATTGAGTTGTAAAGGGACTTCTACAGCTTCATCCACTTCTATGCTTTTTATCTCATTGCTCAGTACAGTATGTACACACACTTACTTTCATGTTGCTCTACAGATTGCAATTTAGATAGAATGGAAGACATGAAGACAACATGACTGTCGAGAACTGTATTGCATCAAATGGACAGTGGAAAAGTAAGTCATGCTGCAGGTGTGGTTCAAGAAACCTCTAAAACTTAATATAAAACCCATCATTGGAATCTGCGACTGTCTAAACTGAACAGTCAGTCTTCTGTTAAAGAGAAAACGACAAACTTTACATAAAGTGCAAACTTTTTACAGCCACTTTTCACTCCATCAGGGAGGGTTTGTTCACATATTGCTGATGTAGTCTGCCATCGTGTCAGTGGAATTCCATCCTTCAACCAGCAGAACACAGAATGGGCGGAGCCTCTTCAGTGCAGTGTTCCATGTGTCGGGGTCTCGATCCCCTGGGTTTTTCCTGAGGTCAAGGGTCAAGCGGTGTGGTGGATGGTGTGTCCTTAATCTCTTAGCAAACTCCAGCAGCTCAGCAGGCTGAATGAAATTGGAGCTGTTCATGACAAAAACACAGCACATGGAACGTATGATATAATGTCGGGGGAAAAAAGACAGTGAATACCATGTGGATGCCACTTGACGCACTCCACCCACCCAAACATGTTGACAGACCAAGTACGCCCCCCCTATGGCAAGAGGAGTGTGAACAGGACTTCAAGGCGTCAACCAAGCTTAAAAATTAGCCAGATCCCCCTCTGACTGGGGGGGGTGTACTTGGTCTGTAACAGTGTTTGGGTGGGTGGTGAATGTCAAGTCTCATCAACGTGAATGCAAGGACCCAATGTTTCCCAGTAGAACATTATACTTTAATGGGATGACCAGTGGACATCTCTCATCTCTCTGTAGAGATGTGGTCAGCTCTCCAACCTGAGTCTGCAGCTCCTCCTTTTGTCATCTGGTTATTCACTTCACTTGTCACTGGTTTTAATGTTTTGGCTGAGCAGTTTATATTATCTGTATTATATCCGCATGTATGACACGTCCCAAAATGATCACTTTAAATGTGCAGCCTAACCAATTATTTCGACAGCACATGGTTATAACAGGATTTGCAGTTTGGGGTTGGGCTACAGGTCTTGTGTCGGCGAGTCGGGGTGCAGTACTAATTGGCCATATGTGTAGGTGGTGGCGGTGCGGTATTGGACGTCATGGTGCCAGTTCAGGAGCAGGTCTTCATAATCAGACCTGAGCAGGACTCTGCTGAGTAACAGTAAATACAATAACACATGGTAACATGTTCAGTCTCAACAACACGTACAGGATTTAACTTTAACGTCAGGACAGGAGCCTACGTGCTGACTCTTTACTTTATCACAGCTGACTTGGAAATAACTGAAATACTATTTGACCCATTGGTACATCAGCTAATAACTAAGCCTTCTAATCCAGACCACTGTCTGCAGCTCTTACCTTATGTCGAGCCGCTTCACTGAGCTTGGTGAGGATCCTGAGAACAGCTCTGCCAGCACACACACGTTTCTAGCTGTTAACACACACAGTCATATTAATACACAGTTAAAACATTTGCTTTCAAAGCTACTCATGATTTAGACGTACACCAATTGCACAGATAAAAGTAGGGCTGTGCAGAATAGTCTGAAGCTTCATTCATAACACTGACATTCAAATTCTAAATCAACAGTGAAATGCTGCACAGCTTTTTTTTTGCATTTCTCTTAGTCCTGTTAAACCTTGTATTCCGGCTCAGCAGCAGATAATCATTAAGGTAATCTCATATTGTGAGTAGTGTACTAATTGCAGGGTTAAAGTTGTGTCAGTGTTGCTTGCTTGATGACAGTATTCATGCCGATACTGGAATGACTGTCAAACAGTTCCATCCTTCCATGAATTTCAAAGCATCGTGCAACAAAGGAGCAGCCAAACGTTCTGTGCAGTGTACACTTTCCCTCTGATACCCGTGAGTATTCCTGATCTGTTTCTCCATCAACACTGATGCAAATACTTTTGTTATAACAATAGCATTAGTGTGTGGTTTAGCAACAAAGACAGAGTGACTGAAGTCGTCTAATAGTAGTGAATGTGCAGTGCAGGTTACAGTTTATCCATCAATAAACACTGCAGCTCCTCAAGACCCAAGAAGTTCCTGTGTCTTGCCTCCGAGTTGCTGGGCAAAAATGAATGGAGAATCTGGGACCACAAACTGGAGAAGAGTGTTTTGCTCTCTGACTCTGTCCAGAGATGGCACGCTGTGCTCCGTCTCGGATGCAAAATGTAAATCCATCCATCCATTTTCTAACCGCTTATCCTCTTGGGGGTCGCGGGGGGGCTGGAGCCTATCCCAGCTGACATTGGGCAAAAGGCGCAAAATGTAAATCAATATGTTTATTCAGTGTCTTTTTATTGGGCATCAACCTTGCATTTACACATGTAAAAATAGACTTGAAGTATAAATAAACACTTGAGGTCGCAGTTACACCTGTGAGAAGCAGTTGAAACGTGACCCTGCACACAGCCAGAAAATGAGAGCATGTCTGTTGCGTGACAAAAAAACCCAAACTCATTTAATTCAATTAATCACTTAATTCAAATAGCAGATTTTGTCCAAAGAATTTTTTGGGTGATGACATCGAAAATTATGGCACTGGACATTCTAAGTTTCATGTAAAAAACAACAATAGAAGCTTTGAATAAAAATAAAAGAAGACCATCAGTACTGTTGAGACGGAGTGAAATTGAGACTGTGTAAATAAAAAATAAATAAATAAATCTGTTAATCCCTGTCCAGAGTAGACAGTTTAAACTGACATAGTTTGATATTTTGGCAGGGAAACAAGCTGTGAGCACAACACAACCATTATCGCCTTTCATGTTAAAAGTGTTAGCAAACGAAAATCCAGCAGAGACGGAGTAACATTAGGATCATTTGTTTTTTTGTCCATCTGATAAATGTCAAATCAATATTCACCCTCCTTTTAGATTTGATCTCTTAAAAAAATATGCGTGTCCATAGCTGTTCAAAGCTCCACTATGTTCACCAGCTAGTCTTTGACTCTGTCTGTCTGCTGTTTGCTGGTGAACAGCTGGACCGTTGAATCGGTGCATCATTGGAATACCGTCGAGTCACTGTTTGCTCCACAGATGGAGAAGCAAAACAGGAGGGGCAGTGAAAGTGTGATTCAGTTTGCTTTCACTTACTGACAGCTGCTCCTCTGATCCACCAATCATGGTGGGTGTCAGCCCAGAGTCCAGCAGCATTGGTACTGATGTACCCCTGAAATGAGTCTCCTTAGTGGAAAGATGTGAAGGGTGTGCTTACCTAGCCGATTCTGAGCCAGGCTGAGTGTGTGGAGAGAAGGCACCGTCTTCACAGCAGCCACCAGCTGCTGCAGACTCTCCTCTTTGTTGCTCCACTTCTCAAGTAGGCGGCAGTCTTTCAGCTGCAGCTCTGAGACAGAGAGAGGAGAAGAGTAAAGAATGCTCCTCTGCACTGGCTCTAAAGTTGCATAAAGCAATTTTAGCATGTTGTATCTGCTTAAATGAAAGCAGACTTAAATACCCTGCAATGTCACCTATGTCCTTACTCTAAGGACAAAGGCCTTAATTATTATGCCAAGAACACACTTGCTTTGTATTTCAGCCTGAATGCTTGTAACCCTACAGGATATTTCTGCACTGCAAGCTTTGAAAATGAGAAAACTTGATAACTTCACATTAACGCCTTATTTTTTTACTTTGAGCTCCTGGTCATATTATGAACAGAAGTAAATATACACAGCCACCACCAAAACTACATTTTATTATGAATTGGTTTAAAGTCCCTGTGTGTCGGACTTTGACAACTCAGATTGTTACCAATATAGAGGGTTTTCCAAGGTAGTCACACCAAGTAATGACCATGTTGGCAAAGTGTGAATGTTTTTCTTTTTTTTTTTAATTTATTTTATTTTTGACTTCTACAATTTGTCTACAATATAACAAACAGATACAATATATATAAAGCACCCAGTACCATTTACAGAAAACAGCTAGACAGACGGGGGTTTGGCTTGGCTGTGGATGGCTTTATTAGCCTGCTCACCTCTAAGTTCACAATGTTTCTGTGTGAGTTTTACTAAAAGGCTGCTGACACATTTGCTATGGATAGTATTTTACTTATACCTTTATTTTTTCAAATTTTTACAGTAATCAAACTGCAAGAAGGAGGATCTACGACTTTCCTCAAGTCCTAGAAGCGTTTTTTTCAATATACAAACGATGACCATTAAATTCACATTTTGTAGATGATTAAAATAAGTGTTAATATCGATCACAAATAACTATGACAAAAATTTTTTGCCAACGACCTATTTTCCACGACAAACTGAGACAACAATGAGCTAGAAATAGATCTTGACAATAAAAACTGAGAAAAAATGTGACAAAAAATGTTAGTGGTGGACTATCGCACATTGAAATCCGAAAACAGCCATGCTTTCAAGTATCTTCAAATACCGCGTGAGCAACTGGCTGGCAAACTTCAGTAAATAGTTCGTAAATCACCAATTTAACCTGTCAAACACTGCTGGAGAAATGACAGTTTGTATGTGTATAGAAATTATTTGTAGTTGTACAAAAAACTGTCTAAATGAAGTTTTTATACAACCAGTCACCTTGATTCTAATTTCTGATACATGAATTCGCCTCACTGGATTAGTTTAAAGATTAAAAAACATAGAAATCCCAATGACTAACGGTCGACTAAAATGTAATACATTTTCATCGACTTAAATGTTTTGAATTTCTGTTGACCAAAACTAGACTAAAACTATGAAAAATAAAATCACTAAAATGTGACTAAAGCTGGTAAACATTTTCGTCTCAAGACAGAGACTACGACTAAATCTAAAATAGCTGTCAAAATAAACTCTGATTAAATGAAACAATGTGGCCCCTCATCACAACCTGAAAGGCCTCCCACAGAGTAGAATCAGAGACCTCCTCATTGTTACTGCTTTTAAGAAACTCATCTTTATGCGTACCCATATGCTCAATGAAAGAGTGGTCTTCCAGAAGGAGAATGCTGAAGTGCCAGCTATATGTGTGTTTTCACATAATATTATTAAAGAGAAAGGAGACCGGGCCATGATCACATATCAAAATATTATGGTAGGTAGAGTTGGTAAGGCTAGGTACTGATTCAGAAGACAATTGTTTTCAGTTGGATGTTACAGTCACCAAATATCAACCATGCCTTTTGTTTTGATGCAATCATTCAAAATTTGAACAGAGGCTATGGCAGGAGGTGGTTTTGTTGACAGTCTGTCTAAGATTGGGTGTAAAAATAACTATTAAAATCACCTACAGTAATGACACTGGGCTGGAAGCTGGTATCACATCAAAAGCCTTAAAAAAACTTGTGAATATTTGGGTGGGCCATAGATATTAAGCATTATTACTGGAAGGGACTTTATATGACCTGAAATCATTAGATACTCGCCATTTGGGTCTCCTGTCATTGAGTCAAGATGAAATGAGATATTTTCAGGGATGAAAATTAACTGTTTTGCCTGCCTGCCACTGTGGCTGGTGGATTCAAAAATCTACCAGCCACTCAACAGAACACCATTGCTTTTTTGACTGGTAAGTCAAGCAAAGCTAGCAGCCACTTGCATATTTTACCAGCATTTGGCTGGTGCTAATTTCCAACCCTGGATATTTTTACAAAAGAAAATAGCAACACCCCTGGCCTTGCAGGTAAAAGGTGCTTGAAAGATCCGAGAAATCCAATTGCTCTTAGTCTGCACTGTTCATTTGCACTAATATGTGTTTACTGAAGACAAATGATGCCTGGCTTCAGCGATTTGATATGACAGATAGTGCAACCCCTTTTAATTACATGACCAAAACCCTTTACATTCCATGAGACCAGTGTTAAAGTGTTATTAATGCTGTTATGTATAATCCTGTCAAATACTAGCACCATCCCTAAAATGAGTCTAAAAACAGTCTGGCATCAACCCAAAGTGTGTGAGTGTTTTTCCACTGCATGGCTCAGTAAGGTGTTAACCCTGAAGACATTTTGGAGGTGTGCGGGTTAAGGAAAACGCAGAGAGCCTGTCGTCTGCAGCTTTTCTCTAACTCTAAGAGGGTTTGTTCATATGTCAATACACAAAGTGGTGGACTAGTGCATGTGCCTCTACACATACTACAACCTGAGGCCTGTGTATTTCATATATGTGCACTGCAAAACAAGATGCTGACCTTGCATGCACAGCGGCATGCTTGTATTGTGGTGCTTCTTCCTACCTGTTGGGATCAAGTTTACACTTAGGAAAAGCCTTACAACATCTGTTCACATTGAGAGCTCTTACCTTCCAACTTGCAGTCTCTCAGTAGACTGAGGATCTGAGGGAGACAATCAGACAGGTTCATATCCTCCAAGATGAGACTCCTCAAGAAGTGATTTGACTCTAGAGGTTAAACACGTCATTACTAACAGCACTTCAGAGTACATTTGGTTCAGAGTTAGACAGGTAAACGGTGACCAGGTTGATATTAAGGCAGGGCAGACAGATATTAGCTCATTGTAGACGTATCTGTATCTATGTTTATGTCAGCTGATGAGTAACAACAAGCAAACAAATGTCCCGCTCAGTACATATCTTGGTCACACAAATAAAGACATAAATGAATAATATAATATCTGTATCAAGATTGTTTCATGTTATTTATGACAAAAAAAAACTACTGGCTGGTATTTGGTTTTGAATTTTTTAACCTACCATATACCGCCATCAGTATTAGCCTAAACATCCTGTATCAGCCTGCCTATAATTTGGTTCACATGTATCAATGTCTCAACAGGTGGGTAGTCAATAAAAAGTTACTCTCCTTATAGCTTATCTTTAAGGATAATGTTAGTGTTATTCTATTTTTTTTTTTATAATCAACAAATCCAGTGAAGAGATTAAAAACAGCAATGTGTTAGTCCATCTCTTAATATTTTCTGACTTCCCTGTCTGAGGCTCTTGTTTTCTAGTCTACTGCTTCCTTAATGCTCAGTTATTTCCTAAAACAGCAGGACACTGCAGCTTTTAACAAAAGTCACTCAAACAGGAGAACAGGATTGGGTGGGGAATATTTGCAGTGGTGCATTAATCCACATTTGGTGCTCTAAGGAGAATTTGGGGCAGCCAGATGGTGTATGTAGGACTGAATCAAATAAACTGCAGTGTGTGTGTGTTCATGGTCATAAAATTTAGTGTCACCCAGTGATATGTTTATAATATTTTCCAGACAACAATGGAGCTCTATGAAACAGAGGAATAAGATACATCAGGCTTGATACACACACAACATTTTTTTATCTAGGATATCACCAGACATATGTTCTTATGTTCATAGAACACAGGATACCAATATATGACAGTTTAATGACTTTGATCCATGACAGTGTTTCCCCCACCACTGCCTTTGGGGGACTGCCAGCTTCCCCTAGCTCTGAACATGACACATAATTTCTTATAAAATCGCGTGCTGCTATTTTGCCCCTAAACGCACCCTTACTTGTTGTCAACCCGCCGCAGCAGCTTCCTGCTGCCACAGTGATGGAAAATATCGACACCACTGAGTTTCTGAATGGCTCCTTTTTATTTTAAAAAAGTCCCAGTTGGCTCAGTAAGAATTTATAAGTAATATGCACCTTGTGTATTAATTAAAATATCACCAAAGTACTTTGAGTTTGAGCTACCACCTACGAGCTGAGCATACAGGTGCAGCTAATCAGACTGACGTTAGCAGGCAACCACATCACCAAAGCCGGCAAAACACTATTTTAGAGTGAGCAAATCGCCACAGACCTGTGGATAAAACTAAATGCAAGAAGTTGACTACAGCACTTGTTAAATGGGTGGAACTTAACTGCAGACCAGTCAACATCGTGGTAGACTTGGGTCTAAGGGATGTCCTCAGGTTGACATGTTGTGACCAGTCACACACCTTACCATTACAGGGAACAATAGTTTCATGCATACAGGACGTGTATGAATCAGAGAAGGCAACTAAACTGGAACTCCTGAAAAGTGCAAATGCTGTCACATTAAGCGGGGATCATTGATGTCAGTGAGTTATCAGAATTATCTCGGAGTAACTACACACCATATTGACACTGACTGGACATTGCAATCCTTTGCTTTAAAAAACAGAATTTCTGTATTTCACAGAATAAGCATTCTGATATTGTCTTTACCGTTTCAGTCATGGTTTCAGACCGTAGTGTTGCAATAGTGCAGCACTTATTTGAAAGAAATAAATCTATAAATCAAGATCATACAGTAAATTTGCATTCATTTGATTCCAATCAAGACTAGGGGTGGGCGATATGGCCGTAAAATAATATCACAATATGTCAGGGTATTTTTGCGATAATGGTACTCTTGACGATATGACACATTAGCAAACGAAAAATGTATTATTAATTTAAGAACATAGAATTGCAACATAATAACTGATAGTTTCACATATCAACAGTTTCCCTTCAAATATTCAGCAAAAACTACAGAAAAATTATCTGTCATTTCTTTAGTTTGTAAACAACAACTAACTCAGAGTGAGATTCAGATTCTGTTTACAATATTAATAGTTCAACTAAATAAAACATACCACAAATTACACATTTAAACAGCTCCCAAATACAAAAAATGTACCCTGGAATCTATATATATAAATCGAAAGGCGATTTCCTTCTCTTTAAGCAAAATCTTAAATAATTGAGTTGTTTTTCTTTCCACCTGGATCTTTATGCTCTGCCATTTCTCCTCTAATCATCACCCTGTAACCTGTGACAGGCTGTTATGCTGCCATAACTATCGCACATTCACATGCATGTCCTTTTTTGTCAAGCTGCGAGCGTCACGTAGGTTTACATTACCAAAGGTTTATGACAAAATCACTTGACAACACCAACTCCCGTGTGCGCACAGCAAGAGAGGAGAGGGAGAGAAGCTGTGCTGCTGCCAGGGGAGCCGCCGAATGAGTTCCCTCTGAGTGATGAGTCGCTTAAAGTGTCTGAGAAGTCCGGGGCTGTTCATTAAACATTCAGGACGCCAGTTTATTCCACACTACTGAAGCTGCTCCTCTTTTTAGAATCACCGCGGATTGTGAAATAATTTTTCTTTCAGCCATGCTCGTTGTTGCCATGGGCAACAGTATGACATCAATATGTCAACAAGTCGAAATATCACAAGTATCACAATATGATTTTTTTTAAAAATATCATTAAAAATTGAACCAATATTATAATGGACGAGGTATGGCACACCCCTAATCAAGACACTTATAAGAATTGCTTTATCCCATTTATATTCAATTAAAAATGTGATTAAAAAAATGAATCGTGTGACAGCCCCAATTGTTTTATTTTGGGGTAAACTGTCTTTGAACTTTTCAACTGTTGTGAACCCCTTACAGTGACATGACACTTACCTAAGAGAGTGGTTAGGAGTTGACTCTGAGATGTGCCAATGGGTAATCTCATCCCGACTATGTGAAGTGAGGTGAGATGTGGAGAGCGTCTCAGCACAGATGTGATGATGTGCAGATCTCTTTGTTGGAGCTCAGATACTTTGATGACGAGTTTCTCCAGGGGCAGCTCTGCTGGGAGTTAGGAAAGATTTATTCACTATACTGCTCTAGTATTAGTAGTGTCACTGATCCATTTTGAACAAAACTCTTAAAAATTAACATTTTAGCTTTAAATTACATTGTATTTATTTAGCTGACCAGTTTATCCAAAGCAACTTGCAATAAGTGCATTCAACCATGTGGATACAAGCCAAAAATAGCAAGTTTAATACAACTCCTGTCTTACTTCTATCCACCTTATTCCTAGCTCCCATGATACCTTGCATGAATTATGGGTGCAACTTCCACTGCTTAACCGGAACCGATGTTTTCCAATGGTAATGACACACTGAACCTCTTCCCTAGGAACATGTGGAACACACACCCTATTACACCTCAAAGGATAATGTGATCATACCTCTGCCAGCTCTCACAGCCATCTCAAAGAATTTGGTTGTTTTCCTTTTTAACCAAGCTTGTTAGCGATTAGCTTGCCTTCCTATGTTAACATATTGGTAAATTTAACAGAGCCAGAGCTAGCTTACAATAAACATCTAGTCCTTTTAAAAGATGATTTATTATTTCTAATGACTCATAAACAGATGTTAACACATTCTGCAAACTTCTAACATAATTCAGTATTAATTTAAGCTAAGCTAAGCTGTAAAGTGAACAAACCTGATGTTTCCCAGCTAATGCACTGCTCATCTACCCTAACAACGCAGTTGTACACATTTTTATAACTGCTGATTTATTAAATCAGAGTTCTACTGTGTTAAACACAATGTCAAATTTAGCAGCAGACTGCAGTAATATCAGTTATATAAAGTAGTAGTAATAACTTTATATATATATATATGACCACTTTCTCAGCCTAGATGACTAACATTAAACACATAATTAGCAGTATACTGCTCAGTGTATTTTATAACGGAAAATGTTCTAATGTAGGTTCAGTCAGACAGGTAAAAACAGGAATATCATGTAATGATACAATGTAATCCAATGTTCAGTGACAGAGCTGTCATTCTCTTCCACAAATTCTGATTTAATACTAGTCCATTATCTCATGTGAAACTCTTGGTTTTAATATTTCTTCTGTCATTCTAAGCATGTGAAAGTGTAGTGTATGCATTAGAGTAGGCTGTGCATGAAAATACCTCCCGAATTGATTCCGCAGGGGACAGTGCATTTTATTGTTGACAACATGATGATCTGGTATTATATGGGACAGGTGGCAATCCTCTCTGTAGGCCGGTGATGGAAACTGTACCGTTGCTAATGGGAACAATCCTTTTTTGTTCTAGGTGCATGTTCACCACACTGTTGTTGAAGCCACATATTTAGCTTTGACTGGTTGTTAGTAATGTTACAGATGCAGACAGCACTACAGGTACCAGAGCTCCGCAAGGACATTTTAGATGCTTTTTTATGTCGGAACATCAACAAACACCACTGACCACTCGGTGAGTTTCATGGCTTTGAAAACGAACGTTTAAGTTGTTTTTAGGACAGATTTACACATGGCCATAGACAGCCTTGTTAAGCCTGGCAGGGGAAAGCCAAATTCTCTCAAATTGTCAGAGAAGGAGCAATCGTCAAGATTTTGGTCTTAACCACTCTATTTCATCATAAACAACCCAGGAATGGGGCTCAAAGTGCAAAATACTGGACTTCTCCTTTAAAGTAAACATGTTGAATTGCCCAAAAAAACAGCTGACAGGGGTTGATAAGGGGCAATGGTGCAAGACACACCGGGGCAACTAGAGTGAGGGACGCTCACCAACTGTCCAACATTAAACAATGGCTGACCGTTGGCTTGGTGTGTCAGGGCCTTTAAATTTTTCTTCCAAATAAGTTTGTCTGACTCTTCTTGTTTCTTGACCCATATGACTTCTTTTCAGTGATGTCACTGTGCTCCCAGATCTCAGCTATTAAGTTGGTGAGTAAAATATTTAGCGCAAATACGAATAAGATTCATCGACAACAATTTTGATTATCAGTAAGTCATTTAAGTAATCTTTTAAGCCAAAAATGCCGAATATCTGCTAGTTTCTGCTTCTCCTGTGTACTGTCTTTCTTGGTTTAATCTCTGCCTTTGGGTTGACCACTGCTGCTTGGATAACATAAAGCATTTGCAGATGTCACCTTGGAAAAACTGTATAATCGAACCTTTCATGGTGGTTCAACGCTTGTTTTGTGTTTCAACAGGTATGATACACTTTCAATCCTGCTCACTTAAAGTGTTAGTTCACTTTAACAGAGGCTTCACAGCACCTGACATGTCTGACCCTGCAGGGCTGGGATCAAGCTGGAAGAGGCCTGGTGCCCACACCACAGTCTGGATCTCCACATGCAAGGACGTTATTTTGGGGCTTGCATCCAGCAGGATCTCTGCAAGACTGGTCTGGGGCAGGATGCTGATGCTCAGATCAGCGAGAGAGCTGCGGGAGCTGTCAGACAGCTGCCTCAGGGCTCTGGCCAGGCCTAACACAACCGAGCACCAGAAGGTCCCTGCACAAACAAACAGTAACACATCATTCCTGCACACCACAACAAATGTGTATTCTCTGAAGCTGAAATGATCCTCTGTTTTAGTTTTGTCAACTGGTTAAATGGATTCAATACAGCAGTACTGTCTACAGTTTTTTGGGTCCCCGTTTTGTTTGTTTGCCCACAGTTGACGCATATTTTCTGCCAATGGTTTTACACTATTTCACTCGTCTACAGGAGGCTATGGAGCAATGCACTAGCAAAGGCACTTAGGAAGAAGACTGCAAGCTAGTAAACATGGGTGGAATCAATGCTGGATTTAAAATACTTACAAAAATAGGCTCTGTAAATGCTCTATGAGCAAGTAAAGGTATTTAACATCTCCAGCCCTGTTTCCACCTAGCAGTCTAGTACAGTTCATTTCAGTTTGGTACACATTGTTTATATTTCCACCATGAAAACATAAAAAATACCTCACAGAGCTTGTAGTAAAAGCTGGAGCTAGAAACACGGCAGTTTGTTGACTGGAGACACACGGGGCATCTATTATTGTCATCTGTCGCCAGTGCTAGATGAAATTCATAGACTTCAATTTGTAAATTGCTGATAGTATGGAGGCACTGATTCATGGTACAAAAACCATAACAAGCCCTGAACACCCCCACCCCTGAACTTACTGGCACATCAATTAGCAAACTTACCAAAGCTGTGAAGAATTAGAGAGCGAAGGCAGAAAAATGTAGGCAGGGCAGAGTTTAGTACTCTAAGGGAGTTGGTCCCACACTGCCCTATCTCCAGGCACTCAATCTGTCCCCATGGACAAGGTACTGCTGAGAAATCGTCACTCCGTGTGAAGGTTTGACAGAGAACCTGTGGATCCATAGAAAAGTTTGCTTTTCCAGTTTCCTCCTCCTCCTCCGCAGAAACTGAATCCAACTTGAAGCGTTTGCAGGGAGTGACTTGATCATCCTGATCTTCTGAAGCCCTGGTTTCAAGACATGCACTGCTACTGGCTCTGTCTGCACTGGCTGAGGCAACTTGTGAAAAACAGCCTGTCTTTTTGCTGTGCATTAGGTTTTTCAGCTCGGGGTCTAAATACTGAGATCCCCTGCCATGTAGGAGCCAGGCCAGAACTATGGGACATTCCGTATTAACAACAATTTTTTTAGCCACCCCATGGTCTAGCAGGCGATGGAGGACATACAATGCAATTTGTATTTTCCTCTTTGATAGATCAATGTTTTGTGATACACTGACACTCCAGATACGCCTCTCTAAAAGGTTCAGAAGAGGGCGCTGCTCAGCAATAAACCCATCAAATGGTGTAAAGAGTAAAAACTGTTTGATACAGTTAGCTGCAGCCAACAGGAAGGACGGGGTGTTTAAATTTGTGATGTTTCTGTTGACATAATGATTTCTAAAGCCATACAATACAAGAGGAAAAAGTATTCTCATAACTTCATGCTTTGCTTCTTCTTCTGTGTTGAAGTCTATTGCCTGAAACGTAACAAAGGATACATATCACATCTGGGTTCCATATATATGAGATTGTTCATTGTTAAAGAAGACATTGCACATACACGGTTAGGTCCATGCAGTTGCTGTAGGACTCCAATCCATCCTGAGTGAGTTGATATCCCTGAGACAAGGTAAATAAAAAGGACAAATGGAAACTTAATCATGACTTCCTCTGATCAAAACAAAGGTACTGTCTTTATGAACAAAGAAAAAATAGGAAATGCTATCTTTGCGATTTAACTACAGTTCTTACCTCTCTGGTTTAGGGAAGGCTGGAGCTCATCAAGCTGGCATACAGTCAGATAAGGAAGAAGATCCTGAATGAGAGGCGTTGGAAGATCTATATTATGGCAGATTGGTTAATGTTAGGACATTCCAACAGTGGAAAACTGTAAACAACTGCCCTCAACACAGGTGATCAGCAAGAAGAACAAAAAATCACAACATGTAAAGGACTGTTGGTTATTTATGAGTGGTGGGTGGGGGGTGGGGGTGCAAAAAGGGGGAGGCATATCACTGGAGAGGGACTTATGTTTCTTTTTAATTATTTTGGCTTAGGGGAGGGGCAAACAAATTTAACATGGCGTGTTTTCTTTAAAAATTGCCATAATTACACCATATATCTTAGCCAGAATCTGTAAAATTAAAATTATCGATTAATTTTGACATTTCTGATGGACTGTGGACACATCATGTGACATATGCTTCCATCAGACAAAACAAAGAAACATGACCTAATCTGACCTTAAAATAATGACCTTTCATCGAAATCACTTTAGTGCATTGGCACTGACAATAATCCATGTTAAAAACCAGAGGAACAGTCAGTGGTCTGTTAATGTTAAAATGTGATGTGTACAGTATACAAGATATCATATCAAACTCACAGTTATGTCTAGGGTTGCAGCAGTATACAGGACTTATGAGATTTCACGATAAACTTATTTCGGAAGCTGTTTTGGGCCATTCACTGAAAAATATGTCCACCACTTGTAAATGACTGAGGGAGTTCAGTGTAGCTGGCTGTCTTCACTTATGGTGTATGTCGCTAACGGTAATGATAACGTTAGCTTCTACTGGCATAACGTCGACTGTTAGCTTAATTGCCGGTTCTGTGTGTAAACTGCTCATGTTCTTCAAGGCCAATTAACGGTGACGGTCGAGGAACATAACTTACCTAGAACAGCCTCGGTGCGCAGAGCAGCGAAGTGTTTCCTGACAGCTTGGAAACATATCTCCTTTAGACATATCTCCTCTGGATTTCTTTGGTGTGTTTTGGGAGCATTGTCGCACATTGTTCAGCACTGATGTGTGTATCTTTACTAACGTCATTAATTACGATGCTGTTAGTAAAATTAACCAACCAAGGCAACAACGGTTCCTTTCGCAATTCGCATCACTTCAAGCCAACGGCTGGTCTAACGTAAATGCAGTCCAATCAAAGCTGCTCGCCGTCGTGGTCTTCTTCCCTTATTTAAAGGCAGACGGAGAACCAACGTGTATAGGTGCATAGCGCCACCCAGAGCACCGGAGTGTGTAACCGCATTTTTTCCCCCACAGACAACATTAGATGCCTTTCAAATGTACACCGAGGGGTTTGTTTACTTACTGCTACGAAAATGTTGTTACAGGAGTGCTTCAAACTTGCTGTGAACATGCTGAGCGGAGACTCTCACTTTCACTTTCATTGTGCGCGACTTTTTATTACTCCTTTTACAAACATGTCCACATCCTTGAAGTAAACAAACCCCTCGGTGTACATTTGAAAAGGCATCTAATGTTGTCTGTGGAAAAAATTGCTGTCGTTTGAAAAGTTTGTGCGTATCGATAGGATGGATGGAAGACGGATTTTCACCGCATACCTGGGGGGTATTCCAGGTAGGAGGTTCAACAAACTCTGAGTCTGATCCTGAGCTCTGAGTTGAGTTGATTTACCCTGAGATGGGAAACTCCGAGTATCCGGTTCCAGAAAAGCTGATCTGAATTAGTTCAATCGACTGAGTATGTTCACCTCGGGTTAAGCGCGTGCACAACCGCAATAAAAAGCCATCTTCAATGGAGCCCCGATACGTCGATTCACCATGGCAACCAGAGAGAAAAAGCGACCAACCTATTTTACACCTGTGGAATTGGATGTGCTCATGAATGCCTACAGCGAATATGATCATATATTTTGTAAAAAAAAAAAAAAAAAAGTAGTAAAAGTATCAAGTTTGAATGCACTAGTCCATTCATTTAACGTTTAACCACACTTAATTAAAATTGTAGCATACAGGTGGAAAAAGTGGTGGAGTGGTTTTGAATACAATTCCATTCATGTAGCTTAAGCAGCTTAAAATGAAATATAAAAACATAACTCTTTCTTTAGTTTTATTCATATTTGATTTATTAAACAAAGTAGCTTAAATAACCTATCATTCAGTGACTATTTCATTAGGCTATGTACTACTAGAATGTCTCTAACATATTAAATATAATATAGAATACAGAATATAATTTTAGAATATTGTCATTAATTTCAACTGGTTTCTACATCAGTTACCTGTAGTCTTGTGGAATTCCTCTTTTATGTTCCTGAGAGGTTTGTGCCCAGGGAACACTACCATTATGGGCAGTAGGTGTTTGAGAGCCAGTGTCACCTTTCTGACAGCTCTATACACCGTGGCCTTTCGGATGTGTTCTGAATCACCGATATCATATAAAAAGCTTCCGTTTGCAAAGAAACGTAGCGCGATGCACAAAACTTGCTGTGACGAGAGTGCAC
Organism: Cephalopholis sonnerati; assembly: GCA_019142605.1. NCBI lineage: Eukaryota > Metazoa > Chordata > Actinopteri > Perciformes > Serranidae > Cephalopholis > Cephalopholis sonnerati. Next base: position 41,865,840 of record JAGQAX010000006.1, on the reverse strand, counting down.
GTCCGTGGTGTGTCAGATTTGATGTGTGTGGACGGAGAATGTTGTTGAGGTAAATGATTGAGTCTAATGACAAATGGTACCGTTCAAACAGATATTCATTGGGGAATGACAGCATATCTCTCCCGGCATCGATCGGATTTCCTACATACGGACAACCCACATCTGTCTGACAACTTGCTTCAGGCTCGGGCTCGGCAGTAGGGAGGAGACAGGGTGAACTCAGGGTTTCTTCTAGAAAACCTGCCAGGAGCAGGTTAGGTTCACAGAGTCAGTTGCCATGGTGACTGACTCAGAGTTTGACTTACCTCTCTTTCTGGAACTGAAAACCCAGAGTTTTCACTAAACCCGCTTTCTGGAATACCCCCCAGCTCTTACTGTAGCACAGACAGCTGTTCCCCTTTACCTCCACACAACACAGTGAGCTGGCACATGTGCAACCAAACCACAGTTTGACGGATACATTAAGATGATTGGTCACAACTGAAAAATCCATTACTGGTGTCAACACTTTTTGTCCAAAGAAGTTGCTGCATTCATGATGGACGGACTAGCAATTATTCTTTATTTTTTGGGTTTAATAAAGGAAATCCAACAAAAAACAAAAAACAAATAAATATCAGGATATACAGTACATGTGGTGGTGTGATAGAAAGTCTCTTGAGTTTCTCCTGCTATACCACACCCTTCTGGTCCTCGTGAGAGCGTTGGTGAAAGATGAAGGAGACAGCAGCGTCCCAGGAGGCTTTTAACACTTGGTCCCTCAGGCCCTTCTTGTCGAAGCAGTGGTTCCACTGGGAGAGGTCACTGGTACAGTCAGACTCATCTGCTGGAGGCCGAACCTCCCTGCCATTCACACAGCGGCGACAGCGAAACCTAACAATACCATAAGAGGGAGGAAGAGAGGCTAATGAAATACATTATGATCATGATCAATATGTCCATAGTTCCCACACATTTTTACCATTGAATTTTCACAACTTTTCCATAACATTATACTCCATTTAAAATGGTTAGGTCTATAACAGTACAGCCATAATTTATTAAACACACACTTCCTTTCACCTGTTCACAA